>HE671617.1:194715-373809 GCA_000313835.2 Heliconius melpomene melpomene | reverse complement strand
AAATTATTTTTCACTTTTTAGTTCGTTGTTAGAAGTCGGTTTTTCTTTTTGTTAAAAATTAATTGTTAATGTATACAAATCTATATCAGCGCGCGCCATGTATGCATTAAGCAAACTCACTTTGGGTGACGTTTTCTTAAAACAACAAACTTTGCAAGCCGTTGCTTAGCAACGCGTAGCGACGATTGTTATTAACATGGCGGAATAAATTGCTTGTCAAATTAATTATTTTAATATATTGGTATATATCGAAAATATTACAAATATAAGAAAAAAAAAGTATCCTATGTTCATCCCGGGACCCTCAAGTATCTCTATATGAGTATTTTATCACAATTAAATTAGCGGTTTGGCCCTGATTGTGTAAAAGACAGACAGACAGACAGACAGACAGAGTTACTTTCGAATTTATAATATAGGTATGGATTAGTTTAAAAATTGAAATAACTAAGAGTTATAACGAAACCCAGGTTAATATTTTTAACGTTGTGAATATAGTGATATAGTCTTCCACGATAAATGAATAGTCCATCAACAACAATATTTTTTCAAACCCAACTATGTAGTAGTACCTGAGATTAGCGCGTTCAACCAAACAAACATCAACTTTAAATTAATTATATAGAAATAAATTGTCGACCTTTCAAAATGTATACAGCAGACAGACGATATCCTTATCCTGTATAATTAATTAAAATAAGATTTTAAAGCCTATCAACTGTCAATATTGAGGTTCCCTGCTGCTAATTAATCTTTGATCTGAACAAAGTCAAAGCGTTGCGTAAGATTTAATTTTCTCAAGAGCTCTTGATACTTTTTGAGTAAATTATTTATATTTTTTATGATATTTAAAAATATATGGTCAATGTTTATTTTTTCATACGTACGTAGTATGCCATCTTGATCTTGATGCCATCTTGCCTAGTTATGTTGCCTCATGGTGTGAGAACGGTACCGGTAAACGCCTAATCAGCGTTCGGCGTATGTAACGCGAATCCCCTCATGCCATGGGAAACAAACGTAGTGTTTGAGTTTTAATTATTATATATTTTATTCTTTAGTCGATTAGAGCATGCACTTCTGCTCGGTCGATTCACTAGTTAAGTTAATTTTAAGTTAGTTATAAGAACATATACCTTTGTTCTTATTTTAATTAAAGTAAATTTAAATATAACTTTCTTAGTTATTTTTAAAAGCCCACTCGCGCTCCCGTAAACATGTCTACCTAGAGTCATGATATTTCTTTCTCGAATAATATTTTTTATTATTATTTTGTTATTTTTTTACATATTGTTATAAATTTTCTACAATTAACAATTTTATTAACACTCATTGCAAGTAGGTAAAGCTGCTACGACGTAGCAACTACGAAAGCTCTTCGAACCCTTATAAAATATTTATTTATTTGCTTTGCACGAAATACTCTAAATAAAACAACGCTTTACCTCGTTACCAGAGCGATGAAATAAAAATATAAAATATTTCTTTCCCCCGAGCGAGATTCAAACTCACAACCGGTATTATTATAAGCAACCAAAGGGACAAAATTCGCAAAATCGACGAGAAATCGGTCAAGTGCACCGCCACTGCATCCTTCTGTCGGAGGTACAGAAATATCAACTCAGGATTGTAAAAGTTGACCAACTCAAGTTTACGGACGCACTCAACTCACTCAACTTGGATCGTACCGACAAACTTCAGCCTGATTATCTAAATTATTAACCACCAAGTCAAAGCGACATTTCAGTCGTTTTAATTCCATTGTATTGTAATAAATTTATAATTGTAATTACAATAATATTCTGAATGCAAATTCAATTGTATCGCAACAATTGACTTCGCAATATAGTTACAGCGTAGTTTATGTACCTCTATGTTTGGCGTACAAAAGCTCCATTCTCGTTAATAAACACTATAATAATAAACTAAATACAGACATTTAGAATTTGACTTAAAACAAGGTG
This sequence comes from Heliconius melpomene melpomene, assembly GCA_000313835.2. Taxonomy (NCBI): domain Eukaryota; kingdom Metazoa; phylum Arthropoda; class Insecta; order Lepidoptera; family Nymphalidae; genus Heliconius; species Heliconius melpomene. The sequence continues at coordinate 371,845 of HE671617.1, read as the reverse complement.
GTTTTGGATTCGATTCCCACTTATAAAAAAGATTCGTTCCATCTCCATTCTCGCTTTGGTATGCACAATTTGGTAGGCACAACGCGGAGACGAGTTCCGCCAATCAAGATACAAAGTCTCGAAAATTAAGGGAAAGTGAGAAACGGAGAGTCTTACCGGTACGTAAAGGATACAGTAAAGATACAAAAAATATGCAAAAAATGATACAAGACAACTGCTACGGTTGTAGAATATATCCATAAATTTTGGTTTTGTACATATTTCCTTTTACAATAATATTTTAAATATTTACGAATATGTATAAATATAAAATTAATAAATATAATTTACAAAACCTACATACATTTAATTTCACTATTCATATACACGCACCTAACAAAGATGGCAGCATTCTACGTATTATTAAAATTGTAATTTTACATTCCTCGTTATGCTTATACTTCAACTTAATAATTAAATAATATTTATCTTTATATATTAATGTTATTATATGTACTAATATTACTCTTCTTCGTTTTAAAAATAAGTTATTAAAAACTTACCGCCGACGAAGTATTCCAAAACAACCGTAAATAGTAAACCGTACACTTATAATTTATCTTACCAGCCTCGAATACTTATATCACTATTATATTCACTAATTCACATGCTTTTTTACATACAAAATGTAACGAACTATATAATACAAATTATAAATTAAAACTTCTCTAAACACTTTTGAACAACCTATCCTTTACCAGACGCGTCCGCCATCTTCCTCTCTTTATTTCCTTTTCTCTGACTTAGACGTTGACAGTAGCTTATTCAGCCAACATGATATTTTGTAATATTAGAAATTTTAATTATGTTATTATTTCTTTTAAATTATAATATACAAAGTAAATAAATAATAATAAAATTATTTTTAATAAATTTATTTTCTATCTGCGTGTTTTATATTTATAATATTGTTTTATAAATTATTATTATTTTTATTAATTATATTATTTACCTACACATTTTAGTTATGGTATGGATCGTTACAATACTACATCTACAATTGATATACAAATGATGGTGTGTGAGTTAAGTAGGAGACAAGAAATTTTACTTTACTTTCGCAAAACTAATGAATACTATTACTAGACTACTACTGGACCATAGCAATACAAAAATAAGGAGAAAATAAATATATATTTTATTTCTTCACCCTCGTTGGAAGCAAAACGCGGCGTTAAGTTGCGCCGTTAAATACATAATGCTTCCTGAAATCGGCGGAAAAATTGGGGAACGCAATATCTTAGCACTAGGTTCCCTGTGTCTATGTGCGGGATACAGCGTAAAACCACGTCATTAGATACATGTTTTGGATGGTCTAGATATATATATTTTATATTATTAACTGATCTGCCTGTATGCATAACTACACAAAGAACCTCTTTTCTATTCTGCTAGTTTTTGCAACCATTTATAGTCGCTCCTTTATCTTACCTTCTTGAAAATCAAAGTCAACAGTGACTAATGCTAGCTTTGCAATATCGAACTATGTGAAAAAACAGCATAATCTCCGACAAAGTCGGTCAAAGAAACGTCAGGTAAGATAATAAACGTTCTACAGTAGCGGATTCAAAAGAACCTGCACAAGACCAAGTTATGAGGCCATCGCTGTGACAAAAGGCGGTAATATCGACGGTACACGCTCGTATAAATTCTTTGTTCATGTACTGAACTCGGTTTTAAGAGAATTTTCAAATATAGCAAGTATTTTAAGATACTATTGATTTAAGACTGTGTATAATTATAAAGGGATGCTGAATGCGTACTGTAAACGTGGTGTTGGATTCCGTCATCCTACTAAAATCGGTAGAAAAATAAAGCCAGTAGAGAGAAAGACAGTAAGAGTTTGATTACGTCCAACGAAAGAGTTTGTTTACGCTTGTGCTCCACGACAGACCTCAGACACGTATATCAAAATTAAAAAATATGTTAAACAAAATATTATACTCTCTTAGGAACAATTTTTTCGTACGTACTAACTACGTCGTAGCAGATTCTTCAAACATATAAAAATCTTTACCTTCTATGGAGGCATTACTGTCAGTACATAAACAATATGTTAAAAGATACATTAATTATTCATAATAGAATATATATAATTACAAGATAGCCAGAAGGAATCTGGAAACTCAGTGTTCAGACACGTCGTTCCCAATTCCCGTACCCACTTTCTAATGAATTCTGTAGGCATTGCATGTTGAGTGGCGGAACTCAGCACCGCAACTACTGGGACTTACAAAGTAAACATAGTAAAGTAAGTAAGTAATAAGTAAGGATTTCTCAAATTTCCCTAATGTTCGCCACTCCGTTCGGTTCTGTGCCCTTTGAATCTAGTGGATTTCTGCTGTCTTCTCAAATTCTTCAGTCCACCTGGTCGGAGGGCGCCCTGTGTACATTTTGGCGAGACATAATCACGTACAAATCCATATATTATTTATTAATTTAATCTTACACTAGTTGACTTATTTAACAGCGGCATAGCGTCAAATATACTTTTTAAAAAAAAATACTATGTGACAATTCATAGTTTACAAAGTTGAAAATATGCATTCATAAATCGTTTATGTGAACTATAAATATACAATTTGAAGCCCCGTTTATATGAAAATGGGTGGGCTTTATAGTCTAGAACAAAATATAGCAGCTGAACTGGCGACGCAAAAGCGCTAATAAACTATTACTTGTAAAGAATATTCGATAAAACAGAAATGAGGAAGGAAAAAATACCTACAACGCAGTAAAAATTGTGATGAAGGGAGGCATCTTCAACTGAACTTTAAATAAAATTAATTGATTTTGGCCATCAATAAGTTATTTAGTTAGTTAGTTACGTAAGCCCTCGTCGCGTAGTGGGTCAGTAAAAGCAAAGGACGTGGTACGATCGCCACTTGAGGGAATTAAAAATTTTGATCTCGCTCTAGCGAAAGAAAAAAGCGGTAGCATTGAATTTCGATGCTCAACTCGCAATGTCTCTTTTCCAGTGCGATCGACGGCCACAAGCGTAGGTTCAAGTCTCTCAGAGACACCCTGAGGATGGAGAAGACCCTGCTATATCTGATATTTTTTTGCTCTAAGCTCACTTTGCAGTTTTATAGCGACTAGATTAAATACAACTCAGTCGTAATCCATCCGACTAAATCTTTAGAAGAATTTATTATTTTTAATCATCTTCAGCTATAAAGCCAAGTGAAACTTTGTGATAAGAAGTCATGATGTTTTTATTTTGCTTCTTATATTGACATTTTTTGAAGCTCGCTGTATCGCGCATATAGCAGGGCTAGGGCAGGCTGAGGGAACCTGGAAACCTAATGCTTACATTGCCCACTTTTCGCCAAGTTCTAGAAATATTGTGTGTCCAGTAGTGGAAGTCAACGGTGTCCTTTGTCTCGTTGCAAAAGTGAGGAAATTAAAATGTTAAAATACTTCATTCAACCAAATGTGAATCGAACATAATGTAAACAGTGTTATATTATATCGACAGAATAAATAAAAAAACAAAAATAAACTAAATTTTTCACCATTTATTGCCAACTTATTACAAAATTTAGGTTCAAACCATATATTATTATAACAGGCTATTTTAAATACAATTTATTAGGAGCATAATATAAATTATTAGCTAAACTCGATACTAAAACGCGTGCCAGTTTCGATACATAAATGTTTGTTGAAACATTTTGATATTTATGTATTCAAAAAAATATAGCAATTTTTCCACTTTTTTCGTACAGCAGAGTATGCAGAGAAAATCTAGTATTAGGGCACTTCGTTTTTACTTTGTTCCTATTTTTTGAGACCTTACAACATCGCGCATACAATCAATTCTGTCCCGCTGAATCAAATTTGTCTTAATTGAATCAAATTAAAAAAACATTATAATTTTTCAACTAATAAAGAAGATTTGTATATTTTTGAACAAGTAATAGTTATATCGGTGTACTAGTAATACGCTTAAATCGCATACTTTAACGGGTATATAGCTACAGCAGTATGTGGAGATTGTAAATCTAACGGCGAAGCGCGTCGTGAATTCGGCTGCCGCGAGTATGTGGACTTACGCAGAGTAGTCACAACGGATTGAAATTTTTAATTCCGGTCTTTCCCGTTCCTGGAGGAGGTTTGGGGGACCTTTTCTTAGTGCTTCCTTAAATTCTCTAAGTAGTCTGCAGGCATGATTCAACGTTGTACACCGCGTATTTTGCCTTTTTGGCTGTGCCTTGTTTGTCTGTCACTCAGTAACTTTATATTTATAGACTAACCCTAAAAAATATCACATAAGAAACTTAAATCAAGATTTATAGGGATAAGTACCTATCCTGATATAATTGTAAATTTGTTTTATTTTTACCGACGTTGAAATATTTTTGATATTTTTATTTGTTTTTTTTTTTGCATATTGCAACATAATCGAAGAGAATCTAGTAGAGAACTTGAGACATCACAGAATTAAAACTCATCAAAGTACCTTCAAGAATAAATGAAACTAAATATATTTTTTGATGTAAATATTTTTATGAAATAACTTGTACATATACATCTAGTTATACTCTAATATGAAATTAAGCCGGTGAAGTAGCTAATTACCGGTAAAATAAATATAGTTAAGTCTGCGTGATCAAGCACAGGTGATGATGTCGTTTTAATCTTTAAACGCTTCATTACCTGAAATAAGACTGATATAATTAACCATGTTATTTTAATATGTAATCTATATTTATAATATAATATTATTAACCTGAAGAGTTTATTTGGTTACACGCATTAACGTTAATGTCAGAAACCATTGGATCGAATTGAAATTATATTTTTGTGATGGATGTTTCATTTGTTTATGGAGAAATGAAAAGGTAAGTGAAGGGTACATGCAGTTCCCAAGTACTGGTTATTTCCATTTAAACATGGGGGCGAAGTCACAGGTAAATGCTAATATTGTAATAAAATATGTTTACATACACTATAATAAAATTAAAATAAAAAAGCACTTTGTAGCATAGGATGGTTAAAACATGGTGATGAAGTATGGGAGGGAGTTGGGACTTGCCTTAATGGTATACGATTGTTGAAAGAAACACTGCTGCAGGCAGACTATTCCATGATTGCGTGGCGGGTGGAAGGAAGGTCCTACGAAACCGCGTAGTAGTGGAGTGCCATATATCCAGGTGGAGTGAGTGGTACTTGAGTTTGTGACGTAAAAATTCGACGGCAGGTAACAGGTTAAGCAGTTCCCCAGAACACTCTCGATGTTAAATACAGTAGAGACCGCGACAGAATGTTGTGGATAAAAAAATAGAAGTTCCGCGTATTTTTGTTCCAAGCAATATTAAAAAATTATACCTAAAAAATACAGCAGCTCCAGGAAATTACAGCCAACTATTCTATTTGGCGTGCAGTAACGGTGCAGTAAGAATATGTGGAGACGCTCCTACGGGCGCCGGGCGGCCCTCTTACATAATGCTGTGTAAACCGAATAACTATCATTTTCCTGTGGCCTATTCATTTTGTATTTATTGCTAGCTTTGTTTCGTTAGGGGCTCGAGGTTATTTATGAGAATATTAGTTAGGTAAATAAAAAACAACTTTACTACAGAGTCAACAAAGGGAATCTAGTGTTAAGACACTCCACTTTCCGCTAAATTTCCGAGATATTGCTTGTTGAATGCTAGAACTTAACAGAGCAGGAAAATAAAATAGTTTAAAATTTAAAATACTATAACTAATAGTTTAAAATTTATTGTAAGGTTGGTAGACTGTAGATTGGAATAATAAACTGTAGACTGGAACCAACGTACAGTTTATTTATTTATCCAGGTATAGAAAAAAAAGGTTTTATAAGTATAATCATTTCCCCGAATAGCAATAAACGTAAAAACAACAAATGAAAATTGTATATATTATTTTTTCATCACTGTAAATATTTTTTTATTATTATATTGACTGTGCCAGTATAGACATACCCTCGCTGTTTCTTTTGTCTTTCGGCTGAGTTAAAGAAAGGAAAGTTTGATTGTAGGCTCGATCAACGGTTGTAGGTTCGATCCGTACTCGAGGGATAATTATATCATTTAATTAATTTTAATTTCCCTGCTCTGTGAGTGACGTTTAGTTCGGCCACTAAACACTTAATGTCTCGAAAATTTTACAGTGCGTAGGGAACGGAGTGTCTTAGCACTAGGTTCCGTCTTCCCATCCTACTATATGCGGGATAAAGCGTGAAGCTTATCATGTTTCTCTCTTTTAAACCAAGAATTTCACTCTCAATATACGTATATACGTACGTATATATGATAGTTATGTTATTCCTTAGCGCCAGTACATCGGGCGGCGCGTGACGGGAATACCACTGACCGCAATTCGGCACAGATTGTATCAACATCCACATGACAGAGTAATTTATGTACTACACTATAGTTTATTTATAAACTGTGCTAGATAACTAGGTAGGCCACCGAGGTGAAGTAGGTCAGAGTCGATTGTCAATACGATGGTTGTAAGTTCGATGCCAACTCGGGGTTAAGAATTATTTTCTATTTTCTTACTCTCTATTAATTTTATTTTAAAAAAAATTAAAAATGTTTTCCTTTTTTTCAGTAGTTAAACACTATTTTCATTTTTATAATTACTGATTCTAGTGTGATTTGTACTAAACGTATCAAGTTTACAATTTCATTTACCTAGAAGAACCAAAACTCTTATGAAGGAAAGCGGAGTGATACTCCACTGGATATAAATAATAAAAATACTTAACATTGGAACTAGAAAACCGCTTTACTTTTACTACTTAAGCGTGTTTTAATTTTTATCTCTTTTAGTCTATTAATGTATTCTATTCATTAAATCCTTTCTAGAAGTTTAATAAAAGTGCTTTGTCAAACTATTTTTTACCACGTAGCGCTAAAATAAAGAAAATTGAAGTATCATGTAGAATTAATTTTTCAAAGCCAGTATATAGGGGACGTGACTGGAATGTACTAGCCAGTGATTGTACAGGGTGTGCTGATGACAAAGCAGCAAAATGTTTGGTTTCGATACATTTGTATGTAGGTTGGTCGTTTGCAATGGAATTGGATAATTAGTAGGCGCTCGTTGGTTTGATTCTTGCGTTATGTAAGTATGTGAAAAGTTAATTATAATAGTTTTAAATAGAACTCGATTTTGTTTTTGCTTACTTAGGAATTTTGTTTAGTCAATGGAATCAAAGAATTATATATTTTTTTAATCTGAAAAGGGCAGATTAAAATAAATGCATATATATTTACGTTTACATATATTTACGAGTTACATGAACTTATTAGGGTCTATAGCCAATAAAAGAAACATATATATTCCAAAAGAAAATAATAATAATAAATATAAATTAAAGGAGGTCGTCGTGGCGCAGGGGCACAATTACCCCCACATTAAACTCGAAAATGGGCAGGGCCTGGAAACCCGCACCCGCGCCTTAATACCAGGTTCCCTCTTCTCACTCTGTTCTCCTCTGCGGGAATAGCTTGAAGCTTTCTTTTTATCATATCCATTCGTAATGAGCAGCAAGAGCTCAACTCTCACAAATACGAAGAGAGGGTGTATTTAATTAGCCTTACATAAAGACGGATTAACTCATGCAACGTATTGATTTCTGATCGCAATGGGAAACGTGACAAGAATATTTACCGTACAAACGTTTACTCACGACAAAGCTTGATAAAATATCGCTATGTAAGAATTTAATATAATATTTACAGGCCTTGAACGTAAACGTGACAGGATGTGGGTTCGATTTTCACTCAAGGAAATTAAATATTTAGCATATTTTATTATATATAGAGATTTTCATTACTGCGCAAGGGAGTGTCTAATAAATAGGGTCCCTTAACCTACCCGGCTGTGTCTGAATACAGCGTAAAGCTGAAAAAAGATTACAAATCTCAAAGCCTACATGGCGCAGTGATAAAGGATGATTAGTTAAATTATTTCCATTTCCCCGCTCTGGTGGAGAAAGCACTGCGTTAAGTTCCGCCAATCAACACCCAAAGTCTCAAAAATTTGGGTGAAAGCGAGGAAATTTATTTGTTCGAGTTGCAAACGAACCCACAACCAAGGCGTTTACATACCCATGACCTCTACATTTAAAAACCTATTACTTTTTTTATTATTCTGATAACAATTTAAATAATATTAATATATCTTAAAAGGTGTTTTAAAATCTATTTCTATAGTAATATTTTGTTGTTCAACAAATACTTTCTTATTTATTCTAAGAATATAATAAAGTATAAAAACAAACTTAAGTCGATCACGAAGAAGTACACTGTGAAACATTATTGTCGAGCTATCTACGTAAATATTGAAAAGAATATTTCCCTTTTAGAGCAGCTTAAACGTAACTGAGTGAAGGGAACCCGATGACTATGGGTTCAAATTACTCAGATGATTTTTAGAGCTTCGCGCTTTATTCTGCGTAATAGTCTTTTTCGTTTACTCCGAAGTCCGTTTTCCGGCCTATTTTCAACTCGAACCAGTAGTTCCTGAGACTTGAGCGTTCAACCAAACAAACTTTTCAGCTTATTATTTGTATAGATATCGATAATATTATTGATGCATAATTCATATTTTTACAGGTCAAAACGAGGGTTTTTTTTTATGAAATACAAAATAGAAGCGTGTCATAGCATATTTGTTGATATCCTCGGACTAAGATTGAGCAGCGCCATACAACACGGAGCTGCGACGTGAGTGAAATGTGGATGAGTGATAGTTTGATGACAGAGCCAACCAACCTGGAAACACACCTCTAAATATATTTTACTAGCATTTACCTGCTTTGTCCTCCTGATCAGAATTGTGGACGACATCTGCGGCAGTAATAATTCTGATTGTAGGTACGATACAGTGGGTTCTGTTAAAATTATTATAGTGATTTCTTTATTATCTTGAGGCCATTCTTGGCACTGGGGATGTAAGCGCGAGAGGTTATGTGTTCAATTCGCTCTGGTAACAAGACAAACTTGCAGCGTTAAGTTCCGTCACTCAATAAGCAATGCCTATAGAAGTCAGCGGAAAAGTAGGCAACAGAAGTGTGGTAACTTCATCAGCCTACGCTTCTATATAATTTAACGATTTAAATATGCTTGTAATTGACGTAATTTAATTAAGAATATTTTGATTTTCATTTTGACTTTATCTATTATATCAATGATAAGATTAACCCCAGAACCATAAAAAAAGAAAAGAACCACTTTCTTTCATCAGAAACGGTATAAAAATTCCAACAAACAAGCATAAGTCATGTAAGCATGCCGTGTCAAGATCCCGCTGTAATAGTGTCAAGATTGCATCGACGTGTGACAAAGAAATTTATGTGAACCGACGTGTATGCTCGTATGTATGTAGGGTACCTGCTGCTAGTGTTTTATAGTCGCTTGTAGGGGAAGTAGGGGTAGGGGTGGCGAAGTTAAGGAAGTTATTGTTTCATAGGTGGTTTTAGTGTTTTTTTATAAGAAAAGTATTGTTTATTAATTGTCTTGAATCGAAAAATATATTTTAAAAACGTTATTGATATTTTTTAAGAATGAAGATGAACATAGGCTATATTCATCACTCACTGTCAGAGTTACTTAGGGTTTGTAGAATATAATATACCTTTAATCATTGGGGCAAAGCCACAGATAAATTGCGAATGTGCATTATGAGTTCAGAATTTAGAAAAAAAATGTTTTTTACTATTCCCTTGATTTATATAATACACATAAATAAAAAAATGGACTTACATTTAAATGTAGGTTGTAAGTAAAAAATATGTATATATACGCCTGTCAGATAAAAAGCACTCCAAAAACATTTCTCCCTTGGGCGTTGTTCCTCAAACTAGAATGTCAAAGTTATTATAATAGAAAGAACGGAATTAGGAGTGAAAATTTACACTGTAGGCCAAAAGTTACATAATATGTGATTCTCACTCGAGGAAAAGAAATATTTAATATTTTAACTTTCTCCCTCTGGTAATGAGGCAAAACGCGCCGTCGAGCGCAATGCCTCCAGAATTTGGCGAAAAGTGGGGAACAGAAGTACCTTAATGGAGACGAAGAGGCGTAGCACTAGATTTCCAGGTTTCCTCTACCTACCCAGGTAGACAAAGATACAGATACAGATAAAGAACAGATAGATAAAGATTGTTTTCTTCTAGAAATATGTACTACGAGTACATGTATATTTAACTGTCTTTACCCACTATCGAATAAGTTAGCGTATATTATTGTTGCCGGCTCAGTAAGCAGTCTAAGTATGGAGTAAGCTGGCAAGAGTCAAACTTTATAAATTAATCACACTGTCATACACTTACAGCGTAAGTTTCAACTTCGTACTTAACATGACGCGGCTTCGTGATTTTGACTTATCAAAAATATGTCTCGTAATAATTATAACTTTTAATCCTATATATTAACTTTCGTTGAGTATGTTTGGTTGAACGCACTAATCTCGGGTACTACGGATTGAATTTTTTTAATTTTATTTATTAGATAGTCTATTATATAATATTCCTTAAAAATAGTGAAGTCGTGACGCAGAGGTGCAAGCGTGCAACTGTAGCGTGCAAGTGTAGTAGTCCTAAGAGGAATATGAGTTTCATAGCACTAGATGTATACCCTGTTATGTGTGGGATACAGCGTGCGTGAATCTTAAAAACGATTAGTAACAGTAAAACCTAAATTCAAGAAAAAACTAATGTGTTATCCTTCTATAAAACATTGTTATAAAATAAAACTACAATAATTAACTTACTTTATCGTAAGGCTTACTAAGTTGCGTATTATTTAGTAAGTCCTGGCCATAAGTACAATGCTGACAATTATATGAAATTTATACAAAGTTTAGTGAAAACCTTAATTTAAATCTACAGAACTTAATGCCTCTTAAGTAAGTTTCTAAAACAACCAATTATTTTACATTACAATAGAAATTTGACACTATCATAGCACAGTGGAATAGTGCTTATATATACGTTAGCTGTGGATTTGCTTAGCTTGTGGATATAGGAAAATGAAAAGATTCAATATTTCATCGCCTTGAGTAAGAATCGAACCTAAAACTGTTGTGTTTTCAGCCACTGCGCCAAGATAGCCTCCTGAAATATTATTCATCTTCTCCTTAATCAAAATGGATACGTGCTGTGACAGGCTCATTAAATGACAAAATTGTACAAGTTTAAAATACATACATTGCAATTATACTATGGTGATATACTTTAATTATTCATTATATGACAATGTGAGAAAATGTGCAGAGTTAGGTTCCGCCACCCAAAAAAATATGTTTCTAACGTAGCTATTATAGTTATTTAATAAATATTTTTCATATTAAAACTATGATATTGTAATTGGCAAAAAGAAAATTTCATATTTTTGTGTCGAAATTGCACTAATTTCAAATATGAAAATTTGAGTTTATCGATACTCAAAAACAGACTCTTCCAAAGAATTATCTTAATTATTGCTGTAAAGTGTTAAATTTCCCATATTTTGACTCCAGGTAGTGTTACGAAGGATATTTTGAATGCCATTAATGTCTCTACCCCAATTTATTTGTAATAGGTTTTAAGAAACTCCCGGCAAATCTTTAGTGTGAAAGCAAAATCTGATCCAAGGAAGCCGCCAGCCGCCAAGCAACGGGCTCTTGCATTAATTTGCACAGAGTAACGAAAAACCATATATTACACCATGTATTTTATTAATTCCTAATAATAAACTTTACTTTTAAAAGTTTTTCTTTGGCTCTATTTTTATAAACACTAACATAAATCCTTCGCTTATCCTCGCAAGCTGTACATAAGATATATTTGAAATATTAAGGCCGTCATGGTGCAGCGGCACAGTTGACTGTAGACACGGCAGTTGTGAAATCTATGCAAGATATATAATGAGATGCGCCCCTCAACACGTAATGCCTCTGCCTACCCTACTTTGCAAGAAAAAAATGTTAATTTGCATGATATACAATTATTTTCTCTAATAACACATTACTCTGTGCATCTTTCACGTTTAAAGTGAATAGGTAGAGGTCTTTGTGTAGGGAAACGAGGTTTCGTTCTGAATGAACCGCCGCCATGTTTTATTTTACATTATTAATGAAATATCATTAACTTTTGTACATAAGGGGAAAATGGTGCGTCTCCTACTTTTTTGTCATAGGTTATATATGTTTATACATGTTTAATTCGATGTCGCTTATACTTTTTTAAATATACTCCTACTATAATTAGGCTCTGCTTACTCGGCTATACAGGAAAAGGCGTGAAGCTGCTTTTTTAAAGAGTTTATTGGGATTTTCTTAAATATTTCAAATTGTAAATAAATGTTATATTAATTTTATCTACGAATTATGAGGAAGTAAAAAGCACTTTTCATTTCACAGTATAAATATAGTGTAGTTTTATGTAAAGCACGTCGAGAACAGAAGGAACTCAACTCTCTTTGTCTTGTTGTATATTTTTCTATTATCTATATAAAAAGTAAAAATAAAGTTAAATAAAATACCCTATTTAAAATACCTTAAAGAAACTATACTAAAGAGAAAAGTAAAAAACTACCGATCCTAATCTTTAAATATGTAATGTCTCTAGTAGAATTCTGCTACACCTTCATTTTTCGTAGCGTCTGCGAAGCTGCGCCCGGCCGACGTCAATAATTCACAACGGTGTGGGCGTCATGGCTCAGTGGCACAAACTGCAAACACGACGATTGTAAATTCGATTCTCGATTTCCGAATGAAATATTTACCATTCGGTAACCAGGAAAATTGTGGTATTGAGCTCCGCCATTCAACACGCCATGCTTCGAAAATTTGACGAAAAATGAGGAACGGGAGTGTCTTAATGGGAACGCAGTGTCTCAAGACTAAATTTCCAGGTTTATGTGCGGGATACAGCGTGAAGCAAGTATAACTCACTAAAACACACTAGAAATGTGTAAAATATACTGTGTCTAAAGATATAAATACAATTTTGTCTAAGAAATGCGATAGCTTGTATAATGCAAACCTCGAGATACGAAATCAAGTCTAATCAATTATACAGTAGACCTAGATGTTACTATTCTGTATCTCCTTTGAAAATTTGATTAAGAGTTTACATATAGTTGAATTTATATTATGAAATAACTATAATTTTATATAAAAACTATTTTTTTCTTATAGCACATTAAAATATTAAATATTTCGTACCCTCGAGTGGGAATAAAACACACAACCTGTCGCGTTTGTAATCTTACGCTTTTATCACTGCGCCATGACGGGCCTCTCAACTTTTAACTTATTATAATAAAAGCTACAATTTAATCTTTTAAATTCTTCTATGCAATGAATATAATAGTTGTCGTAACAAGATTTCAAAAGCCAAAAGTTCAGTTGAGTTAAACCAATAACGGCGTCAGCTACTAAATCCAGTACATTTTAGTTAATATTTTATACGGCTACCTGATGGCCGCCCGTCGCCCGGCGCTCGCTCTAAATTTCTGAAGTGATATACTGTTTTATCTTTCATTAAGTCGTTTTCATTGCTCGTTAACTGGAATGTATGAAAAATATTATATTTTTATAGAATTTTTATACCTCTTTCCTTCTATACTTTTATTATAGTAGATTTTTAGATAGACTTTCCTGGTATGTGGACACTCAGTGATAGTAAATATGAAGGTTGTGGGCTCAATCTCCACTCGAGAGACTGAATTATTTTCCTTCCCCAGTTCATATAAGAAAACATGCAGCATTGTTGCAAATTAAGGCGGAAAGTGAAGAAAGGAGTGTTTTGACAGTAGGATTTTTCTGCATCCCTGCTATTTACAGAATAATCTGAGAAGGAAAAAAATATTTAGAATCAAAACACAGTATAGAAATTTACATGTGTAAATTTTAAATTAGTAGTCTTATTATTTATTCTTATTACTACTAATTATATTGGTATGTTTTTTTAAGTAGAGTTGATTATAAGTGCGATACTTGTATCTTATATTCCTAGTTAGTGTGTAGCGTGTTAGTTTCAACCACGGAAGTCTTAAGTACTGAGACTTAACTATTACTATGCAGGAATTCCATATTGTGCAAATAATTATTTTTGATGATTAATTTTCTAGGATATTAAAGAACTCAACAATGAAAAATTAAGGACAATATAATGTTTTAATACGTATCTATCCTTTAAAGTATTTATAATTTAGATACATATTAATTGATAGCATCAAGTTGATTGTTTTATTGTCCAAAGCCTGTGGAACAACGGCATTAATAACTTAGTAGAGATATTTCAGAATTATGACGTCATCACTCTGGACAGACAGCTACAAAGATGATTCAATCGTTAGAAACGATATCGTTTATATAAAATTAAATCACGATTTTTTTTATTTAGGGCTGCCTGAGTCCAGAGCCTGCTATAAGTATATATATTATAATCTGTTCCACTGCGCCAAGTAAACTTAAATGTTTTTTTTGTATTCACGCTGTATCCCGCATAAAGTAGTGAAGGATGTTAAATCATAGTACCAACAATCACTTACCGCCCATAAAAAGTTAATCTATTTTAGAAATTAACTTTGCACTTACCCAACCATACTAGAGTAATGGAAATATGTTCAATATTTAACAAAATATACCTTAATAATTATATATTATTTGAGGGGGCTTAGCCTATAGCTGGTTGCAATTGCCCTTGAAAAATAGACTCCAAAGATTGAAAGATTGAAGATTGCTTCTATAATCATCTTCACGCTAACACTTGCTTCACTTCTCAAGTTCACACTGATATATATGAAATATTTTTTAAAGTTAAGGCTGCCTGAATCCAATGCCGCGCTTACACTTACAAAATATGAAAAATAATATTAATTTAAATATATAATTTGTCCAAGTTGGTATCGAATCCAAACAACTGTATGAAATATAACAGACACTGTCTGCCCACACCACTAAAGCCTCTTAAAATAATCAATTCTCCGTAAAACTAAAAAAAAAAAATGAGTTCCAGATCTGTAACTTAGTCTACATCGGTATACTATTTCGATATACAACTCTCGCAGATGATAGGTGGATAGCGCCCGCTTTGGTTTAGTTTTAGAGGTATACAAGGTATACAATAACATTTTACATGACTTAACATTATATCTAACTTCTTTAAAGTGTAAAGTATTTCCTTGGGGAAGCAAAATACTTATTTGGAATACGTATAAAAAAACAATAACGTAGCGGAATTTCCCGCGCCTCTCGACGTGTATTGCTTTGTGTTCAGAGATTTGGGCGGTTTCCAAGAGGCGCGAAAAATCAAAATCTTTTAAATCAAAAAATTTTATTAATCTATATTATTTAACTATGCCTATTTTATGGTTAAGCAAAAACATTATGATATATCAATCAATATTATAGTAGAGATTATAGTAGAGTGAAATTTGTATCCCGAACCCTCTTCTACAATCGAGCGAATCAAAATCTCTAAAATTAGGCAATGCGTGGGAAATATTGTGTCTTAACTCTAGTGTTTAGACCTTCTGCCTACCCTGCTTCATACGACATCTATACTAATATAATAAAGCGGAAGAGTTTGTTTGTTTGTTTGTTTGTTTGTTTGTTTGTTTGTTTGAACGCTAAGATCTCTGGATCTACTGGATCGATTTACTTTGTTTTTGTTTTGTATGAAAGCTGCATTCTTCAGAAGTGCTATAGGCTATATAACATTACATTACACATATATACTAATAAATTAAAATACTTTCTAATTTGACATGCAATTTATTCTGCCATGTTAATAACAGCCGTCGTCGCTACGCGACCGCGTTCGTCACCGCGTCATTTTGATATTCATCCTTATGAAAATAAATATAAAAGTCACTTTTAGCATTTCACCTAGATTGAAATTATATTTGTATAGAAATTATATTCTTATATTTCAAGCAGGCGTAGCCGCGTCCGGGTCCGCTAGTACAGGATAAACCCGAAAAAAATATTATACGATATAAGGACATATTTCACAATATTTCAAAACACACGACCCCTATTTCCATTACCGACAATTAATAAGCAGCCTCCATTTTATCAGTGTCGTAGATAGAATATTCATAATTCCGAGAGCAAATAGAACCAATTATCTGAACAATGGGGCTATGAATGAATTATTTGGAGCATTTGCACCACTTCCACGTTAAACTTTGGGCGTTAAAATTTCGACCTAACTATCTAGTACGATTCGCATTTTGTAAAGAAAAGGCGTGGTTATTTCTGCGTTTTAAACTAAAACTTAAAAATATGGCCAGTGATATCTGTATCATTGTTTGGTTGAACGTACTAATCTCAAGAACTACTGATTGTAACAAAAATAACATTTCTGTATTGGATAGCCTAATTGTCATATGTAAGATATACTTATTTTACCCATTGTGTCCTCTAACTCTTTTATCAACTTCACGCTGTATCTCGCATACAACAGGGTAGGCAGAGAGAACCTAGTGTTAAGATACTCAGTTCCATATGCATTGCGTATTGAGTGGCGGAACACCGTGGCTTTTGCCTTGCAGCTAGAACGAAGAAATGAAAATATTAAAAAATAAAAATTCATTTCGTCGAGTGAGGATCGAACCCACAACTGTCGCGTGACAGTTACACCCTTATTGCCCCCGCACCACAAGCAGCCAGAGCAGTCGCGGCTTAAAGCTGCTCAAACATACATACATTAAAACCAATACAGTATTACAAATATTCATATTAACTTAATGTATGTTAAGCTACTTACGAGCACACACTACACAGTACACACCGACTGAGTGTACAGCGATAATTATATTTTATTATCTCATTTTGCTGTTTACTTTTGATTTTTATTACTTTTATTGGTTGTTGGTTGTAGAATAATAATAGGTTACAGGTTCAAATCTTATGTGAATAATTTTCATCTTTTCGTTCTTTTACGACTTTGCTTTTAAAAATTATATTTTGTCATATATATGCGCAAAAAAACGATGTATTATCATACCAAAATATATATATTCACAAGTTTTTATGAAGAAAACAGCAAAATTAGAAAGTTGTAAAAGTATTCCCTCGTTAAATGCGACACGAACACAACATTAATAAATCACTGAGCTAACAAACACATCCTAGCATCTTATAGTCAGCGATACTATCACACTAGCGAATTTTTTTTTTTTGCTTTGGCGGCACGATTATTTCTGCATAATACACTAAGCTCCTTCTATCTAACCTAGATACAATAAACCTAGTGTTAAGTCACTCCTGATCATCCATTTTTTAAGACAGCGTGTTATAAAAAAAAATGAGACAAAAATCGGAAGTATTTTTAAGATATCGCTATTTTTAAGGTATACTCCTCATATTTTATTGGTTGTCGATAGGGATGTAATATTTTTGAATTTGGATTATCCATTATTTATTTATTTCTCATAACTTCGATCGAGATAAAAACTTCTGAAAAGAGAAATTTATGTTTTTAAATAATGTGTTATTGTCAATTTGTGATACATATAAAAGTTTTAGGTACTTATAATTATTTCGTACTAAGCATTAATGGACAAAATATTAAGTTTCATAAGAATATAGCAGTTTTTTAGCAAAATAAAATTAAATCCTAAATCAATAAGAGCGAGGCCCTCTCGAGGATTGTTGTTATTTTCATTTACTTACACGCGATGTCTCGAATATTTGGGGATCGAAGTGTCTCAACACTATATTTGCTCTGTCTACCCTGCTATATGCGGGATACAGCGTGAAACAAAAAATAATAATGAGCACTGCATTCTATAGAGATCCCCCTTATAGAGATCTCCCTTTTAGTCACTAGTTAGTATTATGTCACACATAATACTGTGATAGGGACTGGAACAGAGTAGCAATATAACTGGGCCTAATTTCGTTAAGAACTTCACACGGCCAAGCAATTATGAACTTTAATCGAAAACAATAGAATTCATTATGTTACAGCATCCACATCTACTTATTGTAATAAATTTCTTATACGGCGGCATTTCATACGCTAGTTCGTAGAATATAACTTATAGAAGTGATACATAGCGTAATGTCTATAGTAATGCATTAAATAAAGACATGACTTGTATTGCCTCCTGCTTCAAATTAAAACAATTTAAATATGAAGTGAATATTCGGTTTTCTGATGACTCATCGACGCGATAATTATGATTTCATGTGGTAATAAAACTAAGGGCGGCGTTAAGATCCGCCACTGAACACGCGATATTGCGTTTTCTTTCTACCACCAGTATACTAGTGTTAGTGTTTTAGTGCTAGTGTTTTTAATGTTTTTCTACAGAAAAACATTAAAAAAGTAATAAACTAAGATTTTTACATATAAACTTCAACATCCATTACAAATCAACAAGCATGTAATACGTAAATTTATAAAACACACGTTGTTTATTTATTTTAAAGAACTCTCATACAATGTTTAGAAAGGACCGATGTCCGGGGTAACGGGGTTTTAACACTCAATTTCATCCCACCAAAAGGGATCTACAAATCTTTATTCTACACCAGAAGGCTTTCTCTAAATTTTATCACCTCTTCTATTTAAGCTGTTCGTTTTAAAATCAATGTTTTCTTTTTAAATATTAATTATGTGTTATTTAATACAATAAATAACGTATACATAAGTATTGAGAGTAGGTTCTAAAACTCCTGTGTAATAAAAGTTAGTGACTTTCCTATTTTCTAGCTTCAGACACAGAACTGCACACCTGCACGTAGCAAGGTAGGCAAAGAAAACCTAAGGTTAAAATACTAAATATACATTGGGACATTTTCGTACCCCATTTTCAGCCGAATTCTAGGGGCGTTGCGTGTTGAAAATATCAAATATTTCATTTCCACGAGTGGAAATCGAACCCACAACCAGTCGCGCATTGGCCTCCCATGATGATAGAATGAACATTTTAAAAATATACATTTTTTATTTTACATTTGTACCATTTGCAAATAATATTCTATCGCAGTATGGTGCCTCTCAGTCGGCGCTGTGAGACCAGTGTCACACTCCATTGGCGGCGTTTAATCCGGAAAATGTATGTGTAGTTTATTATTAATATGCCGCTATTCTTATTTTTCTACTTATTTAAGAAGATACTGTAGCATAAACACTATAATATAATACAGATAGTAGAAGGAAATTTAAGACGAAAATTGTGTTCCTTTTCTGTGGTGTGTATTACAGAAATGGTATGTTACTCCACTACCTTTACAAGCATAAAGACCGGTTCCCCTTAATGACTACATTGAACTTGCAAAAGTAAACAGCATACTTGGTTCTCCACCAACAAATAATAGGCTAGGAAGGACTGAGTGAGCAGAATAAGTTGAAATATATTCACTCAGCTCTAGGAGTAAGAGGAGGAGCGGAGCAAAGTAATTACGAAATACAAAACTCTTTATTAGTGGAAATGTTCGTAATCCTAAAGGGAGTTCATTTCACCCGAGCATTTCTAGCTCATTTCTCTTTTTCGTCAACGATCCAATCTTAAGCAGAGAGAACCTCATTTCTCTTTTTCGTTAACAGTCGATTCGTAAACAGAGAGAACCAAGTGATATGACCCACTCTCCGGCCATTTATAGGGACGACGGCGGCGTAGCAATTTACTGTACGTGTATTATAAATCGAAAGCAGATACTACACATTAAATATCTTGGAAGAAGTAAAAAACCAATCGATTATTTTATAACAGAAAGACGTCAATAAATCTAAATTATATACAGCGGAAATCGAATCCACAAACATCCACGTATTCAATTCTCATCCCAATTTTACCAACATAGCGAAAAATATCTATTTCATGTCAAAAACCGCTGACCAGACAGCCAGCCTAATTAGTCGATGAAAAACAGCTTCTGCTACGATGAGCCATCAATTGCGGATTATAGATGACGTTTACACTGTAGGACTCTGTTATGACAGGTTAATAAGATGTTTCGAATTAAATTTGATATTTTTTATATTAAGTATATGTAAACAATTTTGTAAAGATCCTACGAATTTTTTTTTATTAAACTAGAATATTTTTTTATCTTCAATCTGTATTCCGCGTATGGCAGTGTAAGCAGAGAGCTCTTCCCTTTATTATTTAATATGTTGTGTATATATTGTAAATTTTTGTTCATTTATATAAAGTTATTATATACTATATATTTGTGTAAATTTCTCTTTTTACCTATCAGTAGAGGGAGTATTAATTCCCTTCGTGTTGAAGGGAATTAATACTCCCTCTACTGGATGGGACTGTACGGGACTCTTAAACAATATGATAATGGTACAATTTGATAATGGTAAAGTACGAGTAAATTGCCCTCAGCTATAAAAAAAAATTGCGCTATAACTAAAGAATATCGCGATACCAGGAGTAACAACAAACAATCATCATTATTTTAATAAAACTATATATCCGTAGCTCCAATATATCTGAATCGTATCGTATCGTGTAAGGAACATCACAGTAATCTTCCGAAAATTGTCTATTACACCGAAGTAAGAAATTAGGAGCGACGATATCGAGCATGTGTTCATTGCATTTACTAATTGCCGCTAAATATTTCTTCTTATATACGAAATAAAGAAATATACCTATAAAAAATGTAGTGGATTGTGGTTTTTTTACGTAACTATTAAATATTTAATTTCTTGGGGTCTAGTTAATATTATTTTGATGTTGTGTAATACATATTTGCATTAACGATTAAGGTTCCTTTTAATTGTTTCAATTTCATATTAAATTTCATCCATCCATCAAATCAACTATCAAACTTCTAGAATTCCAAATATAGGGGTTTTATATTCCATTTTAAGGAATCCCGAATACGGTATCGGGTCCCGCACGTTCCCGACGGAGACCTCGTCACGGGTGAAAGTTTACACCTGATATCGACAGCTCGGATGCAACCTTGTAAGCTGTGGATTTATTCAAAATAAGGTTTTTCTATAATTTCACGCTGTATTCCGTAAGTACTTAGGGAGGCAGAGTGATTGTAGTGTTAAAACATTGCCTATTGAGTAGGGGAACTCCTTGCTGCGATTTGTCTTGTTGGCAGAGCGAGAAAATAATAATAATTTGTTCCCCGAACAGGAATCAAACCCAAAACCGTCTCGTTAATAGTCAGACATCATGCCGTTGCACCTCACAGCCAGAATTATTTTGAAAAAAAAAATGAAGAAGAAAATAATTTGTCTCTAAGCTAAAGAACCATTACCCTAAGCCATCAGTTGTTCAAATGAAAAAGACAAATGTTAATTAGAAACTATAGCAAAATGATAAGTCTTGCAGTAGTAAGCTCTACAAATTATATTACTATCCAACTAAAAGTTAGCTTACGTCTTAGTATAATTATGTAACTACACATTTTTTTTCTGCATAGCAGCATCTGACAGGAAATACGACGTTTATGGATTCCAACTTGAGGGAATTAGTTATTTTTATTTCCCCTCACTGTTAGACATAGCTCAGCGTTGAGTTATGCCACCCAATTCTCAATATCTCGATTTTTTTATCTTCCTGATGTATTCCGAACATAATAAAGTGAGCTAAGGGAACCTGCCTACCCTGCTATGAGCGGAATGTAGCATGAAAGTTAAAAATAGCAATTTTCGCCTGAAATCCACAGTCTACCCAGTACCACTGTACATTTCTAACTCGTCGGCCAACGAATCCTATATTCACGCTACCCCCTTCCATGCGAGTATTCCTCGGGATTTGCGCCTTTATTATTTATTCGTAGCGAATCCATAATACGGGCTGGTGATAAATTATAACTGACAAAACATGTTTTATTTTAATTTAGAGTTGAATTAAATTTTATATGGCGGCAAAGGGGTCATCATTTCTTATTTTTGCATGTTTTTGGATTAAATAACTAATGGCCAATAAATATCATTGAGTTTAGTCGCCAAACCGTCTCCACCGATATCCACTGAATGGGATAAATTACTTTTATGTCCTCGTTCTGGTAACAAGACAAATTGGCAGGCATTGATTTCCGCGCCTCATCATACAAAATCTCAAAGATTGGACGGAAAGTGGGGACCGAGTGACTTATCACTAGTTTCTTTCCACTTACTCTGCTATATGCTGGATACTACTGCATTAAAAAAAAATTGTGAACTAACTATTAGAAATAATAACCATGATGTAACAAACTATTAAATTGTTAGACTTATAGTTCCCTCTAGTCCCATAAACCATTTCTGTAACATAGAATTTGTTAAAGTGTAAAGGAACAGTAAAAGCTAATAACATACAAAAAGCTGTTTCATTTTTTTCTTTCTTTAAGTAATATTACTTCTCGTTAGCGTTCCTTGCCCTCCGCCTACAAAAGACAAACGCCAAAGGCGTATGTAGGTTGTAAATAACAACCAAATGCCTTAAAAGAAAACCAATTATACTAAGCTAATTTTACGCATGCCAATTTTAATAGGTTTTTGCATTTAATTTTAAACTTTATTTTCATTGAAATAAGGTGTATATTTAATAATAAAATTTTGAGCTCAAGACATTGACGCACAGTCCAATCTGAAGAGTCTAATTAAACTCTTCTTTTATTTACAATATTAATTTGTAAGTCGATTTAAATATATTAATGAATTTGTTATAAATTCTTTATTTATATACCTAAGTATTCGGTTGACTTTTTTTTAAAATAATATTTATAATAATTAATATTCGTCTAAATTATAATTTTAAAATATTATATCTAGCTTGCGTAGCAATGTAGGCAGAGGGTACCTAGTGTTGAGGGTACCTAGGATTAGGAACCTAGTGTTAAGACGCTCCGTTCCCCTAAAACTTAATCAAATAAAAATAATTTATTTATAAACGTGGTAAGATATTCTAGCCGAAAATGGAAAATAAAAACACAATATCTTTACCCAACGTCTCGTAAAACGTATGTGACAATAACACAACATAATTCAAATATCACAAAATTGTATAGTTGGTTATATATCTAAAATAAAGTTCAGAGAAAAAAATAAATTTTACTAATAATGAGTACTTGTATTAATAAACGAGTGATTTAGTTATTTTAGGCATTGTAAGCTCTCTTCTTTGCCAACACTTGAAGTTTACCGCCAAATTGCCAGTCTGTAACGTCAAGTGTCTTTCAATACAAGTTGACAGGTTGTAGTTAATTAATGAGCGAGATAAACATATATACATACTCTGAGAGTGAGTGAGACATATAATGTTTTGGAATTGTTTCTCTAATTAATGAGTGGGATAGATATATAAAATAACAATTTGTGTGAAAGAGATAAAGATAGCCCTTCGCTGCTCGTTTCAATATCCGTCAATACTGTCAATTGGAGTGCTCGATCTAATTTGACATACGGTTAGTTGTTAAAGGTAATTTTACTTTATGTAAAACCTCATAAGTAATTTAATTATTAAGAAAAATATAGTTTTATATTTTTTTATATATTTGTATCTTTTTATATATATATTCACTAGCTTTTTCCTACGGCTTTGCAACATTTGATTCGATAAATGAATTGTGCTGAATAACAATTAAAAAGAACACCAAAACCTAAGATTCCTCAGAATTGAACTGAAACTGGAAATTGTCATAAATTACTCGGTATTAGAATAAATTATTCAGATATTGATATTGGAATGAATAATTAATAAAAAAATTACTCTCTAATTCATTAAATATTTTTGACTAATTTCTTTCAATAACTACGCTAGGAAAATATACTTAAAAAATATTGGAAATCGAACCCATAACCATTTCCCTTTCTTATACACCGTTCATATCCTAAAATATAAATAATCTTTTAAGAACTTTTTTTATTTCATAATAAAAATCTGTAATAACATTGTAGCGAAGGTCGTGAAATTTCATTTCAGTACAGTTTTATTGTATTTTATACTTCCTTTAAGGAATTTTAAAGCCATTTAAATGTTTTATTCGTTTTTAACAGCCCAACTAGTTAGGGAGTTCAAATTTTTTTATAACTTCACTCTGTATCCCGAGTATGGCAGGATTTGATTGCAGAACAGATGGAACCTGGTATCCAGACACTCTACCCCTACCTTCCATTAGCTTCGCTTTTTCTTGGTACTAGAGCAAATAAATGAAAGAATTAATGAACAATAACTAATTCCCCTGAGTAGGAATATATATATCGTCGCATTGACGGTCTCTCTGTACGAGCGGCGTATAGATTCTATCAGACGCACAACAAATAGTCTCTTAATTTATTTGCGTGGTGTTGAATACCTTAATACGATATTTCAAAATTGGACAGAAAATGAAAAATAGAGTGTCCTGACACTAGATTCTCTCTGTCTACGCCACTATATGCGTGGTTAAGCGTTTAGTAAGAAAAAAATATTAATCGATATGACATTATAGCTCAAAATTATTACTGAAAATACTTGCAATAATTTAAAACAAAATTATAAGAAGGTATAACATAAACTTTGCAGTACAACCTAATGCCTCTGGGGTAAATAACATTATAAAATAATTACGAAACAAGTTTGCTCCACTTTAAGATAACAGCTTAGTTGGAAAGCCTCAGAGTATATCAAATTTTTAGAAAGCTTTAATATCCTCGCCCTCGAGGCAAAGCGCCGCGTTTAGTTCCGCCACTTAAAACGCAGTGCCTCCAGCAAGGAACGAAGTGTCTTGGCATTAGGTTCCCAGGTCCCCTTAACCTGCTATGTAGAGCGTGAAACTAAGAAAAAATATATTTTAAAAATATATAACAATTACCCACTGTAATAAAGAACAATCATTAACTAATTATATATTTTCAGTATAATATATTTTTACACAATTTTAAAAGAGTCCATTCTTTTATTCATACATGACACGTTTTAGAAAAGTTTAAACGTTTGACTTTGACAGTTCGCCGCAAAATTGAACAAATGAAACAGTTCAATATTTATTTAATAAATATTCGAGATGGCAATCAGACGCCCGGCTCGAGGCGCCCTGCGCTGCCACGGTGGAAGAAAAATAATGGATACGGTAAGGAAGATGGTTTGGATTTTCAGTTTAAAGCTTTTTATACTATGTTTCTACTTGTATTTAGATTTATTTTGTGTAATGACACATGTTTTAATTTTATATCTATCGCGAGGCTTTATCTATCCACAGGAATAAGATGCAATTTTAAATATGAATCTTATTTTATATGGAGATCGGAACCACGACCAGCGTTTGTGTAGACAATCAAGGCTAAAGTATAACTATAAACACAATATAGTCTTATGAGTTGGAGTGCTTGGACTGAGTCTAAAAGGTGCGGGTTCAAATCCTGCTATGTTAATTTGTTTGCTAAAAATTTTTTTTTTCGTATGAAAATAACAAAATAAATAAAATATATATATATATATTAAGTAAAAATTATAAACAATTTTAAATATGCGCGAATAAATCCTGATTAAATAAGTGGCACATCCAAAAACGGAGCTTACTTCATCCAGGGAAGTGAAGTCAAATTAGCTGAATGCGAAGTACTCGCTAAATCAACTGTGCCTTTGACGTCTTCCTGCCAAGCGCCAACCTTTCGCCAAATTTCCGTCACTAATAAATATATTTTGTTAACAACTCCCTCTTTTTGTATGATTTTATGAAACGCTTTGATAAGTAAATACTATGATTTTTTTAACTTCATTTCGCTTCATTTTTAGCTTCACGCTGTATACCAAGCAGGGTAGTCAAAGCGCCAAGGTCTCTCACTCTCTCTCTGTCGTCTCTCTTTATATTTTTGTAAAATCTTAGTAGCATATTACTAAGACTTCCGCTTTTTTAGAGAAATGTCTCTTGCAATAGCGTACTGTGAATAAGAATCTATCATCGAATTTACACCGTGTAAATATTCCTAGGAATAAAATTAATCTCAAAACCATCGCTGCTTACATGGATGTAGGCAAGCACCGATGATATTGCTAGAAGAGAGAAGAATTATCAACGTAATAAATATAATAATAAAATAGTAAAAGAAGGTACTGCAGTGTTATAAAAAACCATTTAATGTTACTAATATGGCTTTAATTTGTACACAAAGCCGCGAGATAATACTAGCAAAATCCAAATGCCAAAGATTCTAATCTAACGAAGGAAACGACCAAGAAATTAAATAGAAAACTTTCAAATTTTAATATGTAAGGTACATTTAATTTCCCTAGATATTGTTGAATTTTTCCCAAACATAATCTTGAAATACTTGACAAATTTCCGATCATTTCTCCAAAGTACCATCGAAGTATAAAACTCGTGAACTTAACGACTGAAAGGAGCATGTGTAAGAATTTTTACCAATTTGTTACCGTTGAAAAGCTTTAGCGGAGTTAGTTTAGGGGCCGATATTATTTTATTGCGTGGAAACAAAATCTTTATTTTTAACATCTAAATTATTTTAAAAAATATAGTACCATTGACTTCTTTGTATTACATAGCATACATGATATTTATGCCCTCCTCCTATAGAATCAATAGATCCAAAAGGAGACAAAAGTAGGTAATATATCATCACCCATTATACATTATTCAATGCAGAATTGAGTTTTAATCAAGTAGACTCTGTCTATATGAAATTGAACTTACAGTAACATCCTGTAGAAAGTCGTAATAATCAAATTGTTTTTTAATAAAAAATATTCACACGACAAGAAATGGAAAATTTTTCAACAACAAACTAACAATGAAAAAGGATTCCAATAAGCGTATAAGAATTTTGATATAGCTGTTATTTTCATAAAAATGTAGTAATTGATTACATTTGAGAGGGTAACAAGAGGCAAGAGTTGGAGTTCTCCTACTTATAATTTATATACATTTCCAACTATTTCAAGTAAAAATATTAGATTACTAAGCAAGATATAGGAAGTATAAAAAGCAAAAGTTTCAAAAACATCTATTATAACATTTTCCCGCTGCCTCCCTGCCTATACAGTGTGAACTGAAAGCCCAACAGGCGAGGTTGTTTCGACCCGCGAGACTCAAGTGTTTCTGACAAATTCGACTTTATACTTGTTACCACATTACTTATACAATGTCAGTTTGCGTATCGTTATAATATATCATATTTACTTCTATTTGCCTTACTTTGGTAGCTGGCTAGAGAAATATAGCGATTTATCCTATATACTTTGAGGCCAGTCATGGCCCAGAGGCACAAGCGTATGATTGTAAATGCGACAGGTAGCGAAGAAAATTGCGTTGAGTCCCACCACTCAACACGCAATGCCTCAAAATTTGGCGGAAATTAGGGAAACTCGTTTTGCCGCGCTTTGCTTCAACACTAGACCTAAGGATGAAAATATAAATTTAAACCCACAATTTACAATTCGTGGCCCTGCGTTCCAACTAAAAAAATACTGTCATTTATATTTTTACTATGTCCCGCTTTTTCATATTTAAAAATCCCGCTTTCCAAGGTAAACCCATACACTGTTTCAGTCAACATAAAAAAACTCGCACGTGTATTGTTGTTTTTCGTAATCAAAGCTAGATGCACAAGCGATAAATACATTTTCCAATCTCCTTTGTGTGACGTTCTGTCGTCGGCTCTATTCATTTCATACTGTTTTTGCGAACAAAACCCAACCCAGGATTCAATTGTGACCGGTCTTTCAATTGCTATACGAAAATAGCTCTTACATCTTTAGACATATGAGTTTATGGACGTTAACCTCAAAAATTTTCAGCCCATTATAGAATTTCGTCTAATGAATTTTTGAGGAACAAGCTGTTCTATTAAACAATACGTTGTCAAAATAAAAAGTGTTTTGATTTGGATGAATTGCATTGTAATTAATAATTTTACCAACTATGTAGTTAAAAAAGTAATACCTCCAGAATACGGCGGAAAGTGGGAAATAGAAGTGTCTTAATGGGGACAGAGTGTCTTGACTCTCGGTTCCCAGGTTCTCACTGACTACCCTTCTTTGTGCGCGAATATGCGTGTCTTCTAGAAATTTATTAACAGACATACATACACTTACGAAACATATGCTTGAAAGCCTAAATAGATCATCATACTTAAATATCCAATTCACACAACATCACATACATACAAGTTAAACTGATAACCTCCTATTTTGAAGTTAGTTAATTGTTTAGTAAGACCATAAAAAAATTACAAAGCAGCCATAATTAAGGCTAATATTGCTACAACAAAGAAAATAAGTTTGATGATAAAAATACTTTTGTTTCATTGTAAAGAATAGGTAGGTAGTAGGTAGATGGTAGGTAACTTTTGTTAATAAATCTCACTAAGAGACTTCTTCCCTGAACATTTTAATTGGGTGCATTGTTTACGTTTTTATTCTACATTTTAATATTAAATACTTGTTGTTGATCCTTAATCCGTATTGGATTTTTAAGCTTTTGCTTGAAGAATTTCGTAGCTCGAGTGCTTTTATTGAAAGACTGTTTTAATAATAAAATTAAATTTTATTGAAACATGAAGCTGGAACAGCGTCTGATTATATAGGCAACGGTTATAGGTTCATTTTCCACTCCAGATATTAACTCTTTTCTTTTCCTTACTCTGGTAACCAGATAAAACGTGACATTGAGCCACTTAATACAGTGTCTTAATTTTAAGTTCACACCATTCCCAACTTTCCGCCCAATTTTCGAGACATTGCGTATCTTCTGGCGATACTCAACGCTGCGCTTTGTCTTGTATAACTCATTATTTCCGTTTGTGAGCGGGATATTATTTTATACTATTCTTTCCTTAAAATAAAATTATGCGGAGCTGATTATCTCTATATTTTGAAGGTAAGTAATAGGTACCTCTATACTTTGTTGTCCTAAAAGGGTATGAAAAGGTTAAAGGCCGTTGTAATTTGTATGTGGGTGTCGCCTTCAAGTGAATGTCTTGCTCGGTTTGATGCCTCCTTTTCACAAAAGAAAGAAAAATTATTTATTACTTTGAAGTATATGGACAAAAAGCATTTATTTTAAAAGGTTTATTTATTATTATAAACAAATATTATATATAAAAGCAATTTGAAGTGTTCATATAGCACGATAGGCAGAGAAAACGAAGACAGTTGCACCACCAGTTCTACCACCATCTCTAGTCAGATTTCTATAAATAATGTCCAATGTTATTTTGGGACCTATAAATATTATACTCTAGAAATCAAATAATTAACTAAAAAACTATAACAATGGAACGATTATTTGATAGCTATTATTGTAAAAGCATACATAACAATTATTTATCAATCATCTATTTATTAAAGGTTCCCTTTGAGTGTTCCAAAACAAAATCTCGTCTAAATAACGTTCTCTAAATATCAGTCAGCACTAGTACTAACCTACGGTCATCAATATTCCAGTCGCGGCGTATGCAAAGTGCGGTTAGTCCGACGCCGCTCAAACTTTGCCGTGATCAACTTATTTAGCTCGTCGTAGCTTTTTGTTTCATATAAAAAGGCGTGTTTGTAATGTTTTTCAGGTATAATGACACTTCCGTTCCTTATGTTCAGTATGGCATTGTGTGTTGATTGGCGGAATTCAATTTTGTTTTTCCATGAGTAGGATTGAACCCACAATCACCGCGTACACTCGCATGCTTGTGCCACCCTGTGTGACATATCTAATTTAATCTAAATAAAATATGATGCCTACAAAAAATACAAAAATATATTATAATATCACTATAATTTTCTACAAACCTAACATATTTTCTAAAAAAAAGTAAGGCTCTTTTTATTTTAAAAAAGAAAGTAAATCTTTTTATTTTAAAATTATTTTTAATATGTTTTATTAATTTTCCTTTTTATCTGATATAGCGGCAGACAATTTTTCGTATCTCCCGTATTTTTCGTTTTCCCTCACAGTATGGAAGTTTTAGAGTCGTATTGTATTGGAAACATTGACTTAATGCATCCAGATTCTTCGTTTAGGCCTAGGCTCAGGTAGATTTGTCTAGACATAACCAGATTTATCTAGATTTACATCCAAAAACACGCCTGGGGCCATCTCTGACGGCGGTGTATAGAAACGTCAATTACACGCCAAAATATGGCCCGAGCGTTGGATCGAGGCTAACGCCTTGTTAATGTTATATTATTCTTTATTGCTTCTGTATAGTTATAAGCAAGACTTTTGCAAGCAAGATGTTTTTAGCTCTCCTGTTTTTTTTTTATTTAATAGTATGTTAGCAGGTTCTAAGCCGACGATATCTTTTTATGAAAAATGAATGCCTTAAGGGGGTATGCCTACCCTAGGCATAAAATAAATGTTATAAATTTATTTCTCTTTAGTATCAAGCAGCGGAATTAAACGCCACATTTTTTCGATTAGAACTCCCGAGTTGGGGTTGACCCCACAACCATCGCAACTGCCACGACAGCAAAATGAAAACATGATTAAAACACTCCGATCCCCACTTTCCCCCCATTCTTTGCGACATTTTATATAGGTAACACCAACCGCTAAATAATAATTTTCTTAAAACAATATTGAATACACCTGGCTACCAAACTACCATAATTATAAATAGAAATTTATCGGCTAAATCGATTGAAATAAACATCACAACATCACAGCGGGTGACGCGTACTCTATCGGAGATAATATTGCAAGCGTGAACGATATTTGGTAGTATATCAAAGGAATACGAAACTACACGCCGCGATGGATTGCGATCATTAACTTTGGCAAAATGACAATCAAAGTTTAGTACAACGATTTGTTACGTTAATTGAGTGGTGTTGTTTAATTTTAGATACACTTTTATTACAATAGACGACTTATATATTATCATTGAAAATTATTGGTAGTTTAGATGAGGGAATCTATTATTAAGACACTCCGTTCACCAATTTTTCAAGACATTACGGCAGACATTAGGCTATTGAGTACTACATACCTCTTTCGCCTCGTCCACTGTCATCAACCTCTTCATACATGCCCTCCGGGGGATCCTCATGCTTTTTACGTAACCTTCCTCCATTATCTTCGATACTGTGTTTTCGAAGGTCAACCGAGGTCCCCCTACATCTCTTACCGCTCACTTTTCCATCATAGATCTTGTAGATAGGTAGTATGAAATGCACAGATACATATTATATGGCATTACCAATTTCTATCTAAAATACCAATATCGATATTATCTGAACGTAGCTTGGTTCTAAATGAAGCTACAAACAATATCGAATCAAATTTGACGAATTTCACAAACTTGAGGACGTCAATATTCATAGAAACGTGAACTAGGAAAATCATTTTCCTGTGAGGAGTATCTATTTTAGTTGTAAACGTTATAATTCAATTATATTAATATATGTGATAGAGGTCAAAGGGGCGAAATGAGACCGCGGCTGACTGTTATCGTAATGGTTGTGGGTTCGATACCCGTTGGGGCTATGATACATTTACGTATCTTTTGTAAGACACAGGGCGGCAAAGAGTTTCACCAATTAATACGCGATGTCTCGAATTCGAACAAAGTAAAGAAATAAGAGAACGTAATATTTTGGCACTAAGTTCTCTCTGCCAACCCTGCTATCTGCAGGATGTGCAGCGTGACGAGGGGCGGAATTCAACACCGCGCTTTATCTAAGCATTCAAGAAACAAAAATAACAGTTTAATTAAACAAAAAACCAAACCCATTCCAGTAAAATAAAAACAAGAAAAATGTAATAAAATTCTTAGATAAGATAACAAAGCTAAAACGTATATGAGAAAAATTATTTGCATCATTACGTTTAATTTTTTTCACTCAGCTCCGGCTTCCCGAAGATGTTATTGGGCGTGTTTCCCGTGTTCACTGATAAATTGCTTTGGAAACATTTTCCTTATTATTTATGAATATACATGTATTTTACATTTTTCATTTACATTATACAATAAGGTACTTTGAGATTTTTCTTTATCGATTTAGACAAAAGAAACCTAGTGTTAAAACTCTGCGTTCTTCAGAAAGACACATCTTTACTTCACACAGGACAGGACTTAATATCTTCTGAATTCTTGAGGCATTGGGTGTTGAGTGGCAGAACTTAACGCCACGCTTACGTTGCCGACTTTCCGCGTATTTATTGACCTTAGCTGGCTTATATGGAAACTCGCGCCGTAGCACTGCGGAACGGTAATTGATGATGATTGTGATTGTGGATTCAATTTCCACTTAGGACTTCCAATGAATTCCTTTGATATAAAGCGCAGTATTAAAATCCGTACAAAATACGCAATGTATCAAATTCAGACAGGCATTATTATTTTATGGAAAAAAAAAACATATAACAATATAAATTTACTTATATATGAAATTCAAAACACCACTTACAAAATTGAAATATCTATGAAAATTACTAAAGTTAAAGCTAGCTAGTACTTGCTAAGGTTACAATAATATTTACTTTTAAAATAATGAAGATATATTGACATGTAACATTTCATTTTGCCGATCTGTAGCTTAAGGAAAAATGTTGTAATAAATATAAATTTTGGAGAAAAAACGATTCCGACGGGAAAATCTGTTCCCATGATAGATAGAGCTGACCGTAGCGTCGCAAATATTGTATTAAGTTACATAAATCTGTTTGACCTTAAACTTGGCCTTCTCGTAAAACTTAAATGAATAAATAAACAATCACGAGATTTATATCAAAGCTATTTACTATATTTGGGGCCGTCATTGCGCAGCGGTACAGAGATGATTATAAGCGCGACGGTTGTGAATTCGATTTACACTCGGGGGAAAGAATTGTTGTCATTTTATTGCTCTATTAAAAAAATTAAGCGTATACCCAATGTCGCAATAAATGTTGCGATGTCTAACCACTAGGTTCCCTCTCCCTACCCTGCTATATACGGGATATATACTTATTATATTGTAAATTCTTTGGTTTTCCAATTTTCGGCTAACATACTCAGATACAGTGACATGGTGTCCATAGATAATAAAGTAAGGTATAGATGTAAGAAAACATAGATTAAAAATCTGTATGTAATTGTGTGTTTTGGGTATGGCGTTCCAAATCTTTATATGCAATTTTATCACTGGTTATTATGACGTACTGTCATAATAACCAAGTTATTTTTAACGAGTTTCTTATTTTTTATTAAACTTATTTTTGATTACAATTAAAAAAAACACGATATTTCCGGCACCGACAAATAACTTTACAAAACTCCATGAAAGGACTATAAAGTAAAAGTTTGCATCACATTCGTATTGAAATGCATTTCATTAGAGTTGATAACTGACGCCCGCGAGCGTCGCGCTGCAAGCACCGCGCTTTGAGCTCCTGTATTTTAGCTTTGCTTTACGTTGTATATTATTTATTTATATGAGTGGGGAAGGTAGAATGTGTGTTTTCTCATGTTAGTTATTTCTTTTTATGTTAAACTAGTTTTTCATGCAGCTTTGCTTGCGATTCTAAGTGTTCGAAGTAACTCTGATTGTAAGAATAGCGAGTTTAGCCTTAGCTTAGCTCGATAATATCACTATAGAACATAAAAAATATATTTCAATTTGAACCTGTATTTTTTCATATTAACCTGTTTAAGCAAACGAAGTATAAAAAGATTAATATAGAAATTAAATGAAATAGCGTCACGTTTGAATTTCAACTTATTCAACTATGCTGTAAATTTGGTTCTGTTTCAGTGTTTTTTTATATTACGCAAATATATCCCAACTCGCGCTTGTCCGGTTTTTTTAAGTCTCGCTGAGACCTGATTGCGGAATATTGTTTCAAATTCTATGTTGGAAGTATACTAAAAGTATGTCAAAATAATATTATCACGTACACACATATATTGGAGATGCGTGAATGTAAGAGAATAATAAATCTTTTTATGTAACAAGGAATGTTAACGAATAATACCGATAGCATACAAAGTTTAACACTTATACTTTTTTATAAGTAGAGGGAACCTAGGAATCTAGTGTTAAGACAGTCAAGTTCTTTTTAATCGGTCCAGAGTTTAACTCTCTCAATAAAAAACGATATGTTTACACTAGTAAACTTCGTCCGCAACTTTAATGCGTAGACTTAAGGAAGTAAAATAGAAGTTTCGGTCTTTTCCCGTCCCTCTAGAAATTTCGAGAAACGCTACCTCCATGACCTACCTACGTGCTATCAATATGCTTCAACCGTCTTATTCTCATTCTCAGCTTTGTCTTCGCGTTATTAGTCGATCACTCAGGACGTTATATAGATTTGTATTTGTAATACAAAGTCAAGTAAATGTACCCGGAATTGAACTGATTTAAAGTTTTTTGACTCAGATTTAAAGTTTTTACCTCGCTAGCGTCATTGTTTTGTATCTACATTATTAGCCCAAGATCCCAGAGCCGCCAGATCTTCGTTATTTTAGCAAAGCTGAAATTTTGAAGACAATTAGTCTAATAAGTAATTAAGACAGTATGCCCAACTTGAAAGGTGAAGCTGAAAAACAATATATTTAAATTTGATAAAAAAATACAATTACAGTATAGTTTTTATTACATACGAATTTTCAGTAGAAAATCTTAAAGAAAATAGGAAATGAAACATAAAATACTGTTTTATAAAATTATGAATATATAAAAAAATATATTAAAAATGTCGTTTCAATTTTTTTTTGCTACCATTACACAATGTCGATATTGACTGTTTTTCCATACTAGACACTGATTAGTGCGGTAACTTAATACAGACGTTCGCGTCGCGAGCTCCCGCACTCGCGTTAGTAATACGATAGGAAGACAGATTGACGTGCTGAAAAATATCAAGGAATTTATTATTTTGGCAAAAATTTATGTAAAATAATGTAGTTATACATATCACTCATTTACACATTCAAAATATGCTAAAGTACCAAAATCTTTTGTTTTTTTTAAATGTTTGCTATTTTTATTTTTGAGAAATTGTTAACTTCACTAGTAGTAGTATTCATTGAAACATTTTCACGCTGTGGTCTCTACTTTTTGCCACCTTTAACTCTGTTGTGAGTTCGTAGAGTTGAGTTGAGTAGAGAGAGAGTTGTCTATAGCTTATTTGGCTTTACTAGTAAATTTACTACTGCTCGATACTTATTAGATACTATATTTATTTACTTATCTCTCCGATCTCTCTGGCTACATACTTAAAATTACAGCTTGACCTTCAAGCGTCTTATATAAAATTAGTCTTTTAAAAAATACTTTAAAAATCTAGTTTTTTAATTACAAAAAATTTTCCTCCGCGGACACTTTGAGACGCTCTCGTAAGACCGTTGCCCTTCTATCGGTCGCAGAGGGCCCTCCAGACACTCGGCCCTCTCTTTATTCTATGACAAAACGTGCTCGTGTATAATAGCGGTTTAGATACTGTTATATAAGCTATCTGATATGTTATACATATTTTTGTTACTTTATAGTGAATCATGGTGGCGTTAAATATCGATTGATTGAGATTTTGGGTTATATAGAAAAAAGATTTAGCGTTAAAATAATATATACTATAATTTTAATCAAAGTTGAAACGTGAGGCCGTCAAGGCGCGGGTTCGGATCTCGTTACAATACGTAATCGTAGCGAGATCCGAACCAGCGGCAGCGCCTTGTTAACCGTCCAAGCACTCTAACCACTAAGCCATACGTTCATGTTAGCTTACATCAAAATTCTTATGAAACTAAAATAGAAGATTCCGTAAATAAGTTTATTTAAGTATATTTGCTCGAACGTGCCCTAAAGATAATTAAAGCAATAATTAACACAAAATAAACATAACTTAACACTAGAAGTGCCGAAGATTGAGACCCCCCTTGAACCGCCGTCGTGACAAATTTGTCCCATTCTACTTATTATGTTGATTGTTGGTATAATACAAAAAAAATATTATTAAAATAATTCGTAAAATATGTAGATCATCTTTAATAATCAATTTTTATTCTTTAACAAGCATAAAAGTACCAAAAAACAAAACACAAAGAAAGAATCAAATATTTCAAATACGTTCTAAGGTCGTGACAACTAACTGAATAACTCTTACAAAATTATAAGTTATTGAAATTAGTTAATATTATTATTAGGCCAAGTAATGCATTAATATATTCTTCATCAGTGACACATCACAGATGATTTATAACATTGCATAGTAATGCCTCCAGAATTCGGCGGAAAACGCCAGCGGAGTGCATAGCACTAGGTTCCCAGGTTCCCTCTACCTACCCTACAATTGCCAACATTTGGTATCGAGTGTTTTTCTGAAATTCAAGCCTAACTTAGTCATCCCTTCATCTGATACCTCACTTGAACTAGCGGCAAAATTCCATATTGACACCAATTTTACCCCACTTTTCAGGCTATTATTTTTTTTAAATTTATACATAAATGTATAGTTTTCAGATGTTTTCCTGTACTAGTATTACATGTAGATACTAGCTGCCAAATTTCATAATTCTAAGTTAACTGAAAGTACCTTATTAATTTGATTCCCTTTATAGTGTCGAAATACACGTTTTTTACTATATAAATGGTCATATCTTTTTTTAAGGGCGCTTTTTCAGGAAATCAAGGGACTGTAGATCGTTATATAGTTGATATTCATATACTCATATGAATATCAACTCGATTTGTCCAAGAATTCCTGAGATAAAGGCACATACAGACGGATGGACAGAAAAATGATCTTATAAGGGTTTTTTATTTCCTTAAATGCTACAGAACCCTAAAAACTTAGGCATTGACTGCCTAAAACCTACTATTCAATTTTTTTCCGCCCCCGCATCGCCCTTTCACCGCCACCTCGTCCCCGAGGCATGAAAATATGTCAAATTATACACTCAAATAATAAAATAATAATGGCGGGACAAAAATGACCCAGCGGCAGTTCTAGGTAAATCTTTTTTTTTCAAAAAGTATGACTGCTATAAAATTATTTATATTTTTAATTAAATAAAGGTGTAAAATTGGTAATAGTAAAAAAGTTTCATCTACATAAATTAACAAATAAAAAAGTTATAAACAATCAAACTTGCGTTTGGGACAAAAATGGGACGGCGGCGCTTCTAGTGTTAACACGCATATTAATACAAAATTACTTGTTATTTAAAATAACATTTCGCACTACAATTTTGTTAATTTACCAAATAACTTTAACACGTATTCAACACAACAGCGGCTATTATTTGGGATAATTGACACAATCAAGTCGCATCGCGCAAACAAATTAAAATAAAGTGCATAAAATTGGGCGTTATTGCGAGATTCCGATACTGAAACCTTTAAATAACGTATTGTAGGTACGGAGATGGCTGTATTTTAGCGATTAGAAATATTAAATAAAGGTTATCAGCTTCACGCTGTATCCCGCATATAGCAGGGTAAGAACAGGGAATCTAATGTTAATATTGATGAATAATAATTCATTTAGTAGGAATCAAACCCACAACCGTCGCGTTTACAGTCACATGCATGTGCCAATACGCTACGAAGGCCCCATTTATAAATTTAGAACGATTGTATAGACTCAAGCAAATAAGTAAGTCGTTCAAGGTATTTAAGTACCTACACAAAATATTTAAAAAATCTATTAATACTTATACGAGTATATAAATAACTCAGCCATCTCTCGGACTGCTAATGTGATTACTTACTATATAATTAGCGATTTAGGCGTCGATTTGGATCAAACTCGGTTAATTTATAGATGTAGGTACGAATATAGAACACACGTCGCCCTTTGTCTTGGAACCACAATGGAACGCCCCAATAAATCCATATATTAATTAGCTGATGATTTTGATAACACACTGTATATATAATGTAAGTGATGACGTCATTTCTTATCTCGCATATACAAGCATGTCTCGCATATATTATTATTTAAATACTAACTGAGATTGATTATATTATAGTTTAATCTGATATTTTAGGTGTTAGGCAAAGTAAAATTAAAAGCTTCTTCGAGAGATATCACGTTTTAAATGGCGGAATCCAACGCCGCACCAGTTTAAATAAAAATACTTTTGTATAAATATTATTCCAAAAACAATTTGCATCCGTCTAAATTAAAATGTTATGGCTAAGTCTCACCTGACTGACTATTTTTTTTAAAGTGTTTGTCCACACTCAGGAAAGATAACTAAAATTTACTTTTTATGCCTTTTCTAAACTCCTTTTTAGAAAATATATATAAAAATTTGAATATATCAAGGTTTTAACCGCGCCTCTTGGAGACCGTCAAATCACTAAACCATACATTCGTTTGAGACTACGTCAAAATTCTTATTCGATTGGTACAACTTATTTATGTTGTTACTATTTCAGTAGAATTTTTTAGACATTTTTTTTGCACTGGCAACATTCACGCTAATAGTACCATATATAGAACCTAAGTACTGTAAACAAATATATAATAGTATAAACACGAACACATAATGAATTATCAAGTCAATAGAGTAATATTGAACCTGCCTTTGTACAACTTCAACTGAATCGATTGTAAAACGATTACGGGATATTGTTTGAAATTCGGACCAAATTTCTAACTAAGCTTTAGCCCCTACTATTAGTTTCAACGAATTTTGTTAGTTTATGTTAGTTTAAATATGATAAATTTTCTAGTATATCTATAAATGAAATTGTTCTTTTCTGGTTAACGAAGTTTATCGTTGGGAACTGGGATAGGGATGAAAAACTGTGAAGAACAGAATTCTAAATTTGTAACTCTTATATTTCTTTCGGACACAAACCCAAAATATATATTTTTAAAATAATAACATGTATAATGGAAACTTTATTACATACAATCTAAGTATTAAGTATGAAGTATTTTAAAACATCTATCATACTAATTTTCCAAAGTCCAATATCATCCTTTAGCAACATTAAGAGAAAAAAATATTTATTTCATATTCTTATACAGGGTGGAAGAGGCAGTGCTTCTTTTGAATAATGAAACTGCATAAAGGGTAAAATATTTCAAACCCAGAATTAAAAAAAATAATCAAGGTACCTCAACGGTTTGGACGTAGGATTTTTTTTACATTTCACGATTTTTATCCATACCTGTATTTCGTGTCACGCACACATACGTATACGACGCTGCCGCTTTGACAGGTAAGTGTGTGCGTGCCCATGTTATACTTTACAAATGGCGTTTTATTTTAAAACAATAATTTTATTATTTATTTTGTTTGAAAAAAAAACTTTTTCATTTTTGAGAATTATTTTTTTTTCCTAATTATATTAGGCTTTTAAAGAGTAGTTAAAACTGTGGTTTCATTTAAAGTGGCGCTGACAATTCCACCTGTATAATATTAATTAATATGAGTAAACTAGGATTTAAAATCACGCCTGCTGAATATTGTAGGTACAATGAAAATATAAAAAATCTCAAGAAATTACAAAATACCAATAAAATAAGAATAGACAAAGGAATGGTTGCAAAAAAATCATGGAGTTGAATATAAAAAAATGAAAAATTAAAAAAGAAAAAAAAAGGAAAAGATGGAAAAAAGTATACCTATTGTCTACTTATTGATTTTTTAAACTATTATTACAATAAATATAGAAAATTTTAAACTTAAGCAAATGGTAGGAGATACAAACTGCGCTTTGGATAGGAATGATGAAAATTAGCTTTGAATTTCATTGAAAGCTACTATGAAGGGATTATTTTCATACTCGTCGACGTTAAACACTCCTTTCATTGAATATTTTAAGCCTTATTTTGGCGTATTTACGCCAAAATAAGGCTTAAAATAATTAAATAAGGCTTAATAATTTATTTAAATACAATGTAATCTAATCAGAAAGCACACTTTGTAAAGATGTGAAAGTCTTGAATAAATATATATAGTTATTGCTATGAACGATACATGCGTTGTACCTAGGCCGTCGCGGCCCGATGGCACTAGGGGCTGTGACTATAAGCACGACGATTGTAGATTTGATTCCAACAAGTCAGTATTAAATATTTAATATTTTCATTTTCTCGCTCTCTCTCTCAGAATGCAATGGAAAGTGAGAACCGGAAGTGTCTTAATGGGAGTGGAGTGACTTAACACTAGGTTCCCAGATTCACTTTCCTACCCTGTTATGTGCGGGATACAGCGTTTTAACGATTATTACAAATTTTAAATGAAACTATTTTGATTATTACTTGATTTTAAATGAAACTATTTCTATTTAATTCATTTCTTCTTTATCACATATAGGAATATATTTTATCTATGAAAAATAAAAAATATATAAAGAAAATATAATAAATTTCAGATTTTGTGTCATACAAAAGAGTAAATAATACGAATAAATCCCAACAAAACGAAAACTACTGACCCATTTCTTAAATAATATATTTAATACGGAATTTCCGGTATGATTGGTTTCCCGCATCCATTGTGCCTGTAAATAGATCTTCAAACGCAGACTAAACGACTGTCCTGGAGGTAGATATAAAATACCGCTTCCACTGTCTTGGACTGTGGGAGGGATAGGAAAAAAGTGAAGTTCGTATAATATATTATTTTATACTAATTTTGTTTTCTTAGTTTCACGCTCCGTTCTCCACTGCACCTCATTTTCCATACATAGCGTATAAAGTGGCGGAAGTTTGTGACGCTGTCGTACATTTTATTGCCAGAATGAAGAAAAAAATCATTCCCTTGTTCATATTCGTTTGATTTGTACCCAGAACCATCGTGCTTACAGTCAGACTACCCGCTGCGCCACTCTGAACGTCCTGATATTTTTATAAATTTTACAATTATTTATAAAAATATATTTTTGTCAATACATAATTTTTCAATAAAGTCAGTATTGTTACCTGTATTTTTGTCTGCAAACTGAAAAGCGAAGTATGCAAAACCCCTTCAAAAGAACAAAACCTTTCCAACTGCTATGGGGAATTTTTAATTCTTTTTTTTGCTGACCGTACACAAACAGGCGAGTGCATGCGGACTCTCAATAAGCGTATTCTTGTAAAATCATAATATGACCGTGGATTTTGAAGATGGTAAGAGATCTACTTCGTTTTCATAAGGTAGTAGATGCATTGCACAAATTTTTACTTTACTCGATGGTAGTCATTTCAAATTCGTAAAGATATAGAAGTGTACAAAAAAATGCTACATAATGCTACACAAAAAACTGATGGAAAAACAAAAATTTTTTATATCATATTTTATAATTGATCCCATAGTAAACAGCTCCTACCTTATTTTAAAGTTAAGAAATTTTAATTGTTATTGTATAGCTGTATGTTTTCCTTATACAAAAATGATATAAAAATATAAACGTAGCTAGCGTAGCAGAGAGCGTAGCATTTTCCCTACTAAAAAATATAGCAATTTCCAAAAATATTTTATGAATAAAATAGTTTGATGATAATATATCTTTTTAGCTTTCTTTTCTATTATGAAATAATATGAAATATTGTAAAAATGAATAAATATTAAATGACTGAACTGAAGGACAATAGTAAATTAAATATTACCAAAAAATATTTATACTTATATTTAATTTTGTTTAGTATCTAGACCCCTAGATATTGACATCCTATTTAGCGCAACATTTTATGGGCAATTGAACTTATGACCTTTGTACGCCGAAGGACAGATAAAGCGGTTTAGGATCATAATCATTCGACTGACATAACAAGCAATTTCTCTGACCGACCCCTCTTTATCATTGAGCCATCGTAACGTGGTGGGATAGCATCGGTTGACTGTAAGCTGATGATTGTGGGTTCTAATCAAACTAGGGACCTTAATTTATTTCGGGCTATGGCAACACAAAGCGTAACCGGTAAAAGGTTCTCCTAACCTTACTTGCTATATGAAAGATAAAACCGCGAAACTAAAAATAAACTGTCTATATAAAAATTAATTTTTAACAACAAGAAAAACCGACTTCTAACAACGAACTAAAAAGTGAAAAATAATTTTACAAAGATTTTATAATTTTGAAGTCATTGAGTTATTCGGCTATTAGTCGCGCACATGCCTAATGCAAATTTAAGATTTATGTGATTTTCTCATGGATACCATTGTCAGATATGGACCAAAAAAAAATGGGACCATTCGGGAAGCTATACCTTTCAAATAAAAAAAAATATCAAAATCGGTTCACCCAGTTAAAAGTTATGAGGTAACAAACATAAAAAAAAAATAAAAAAAATACAGTCGAATTGATAACTTCCTTTTCTTACAGAAGTCGGTTAAAAATTGGCTACTTTTGAATCTTCAAGCACCTATAGTTTATATAAAGTTATGTATGAATATTATAACAAATATCTAACTCATAAATAATATGTGACAAAACCTAACGTCA
The DNA here is from genome assembly GCA_000313835.2 of Heliconius melpomene melpomene. Taxonomy (NCBI): domain Eukaryota; kingdom Metazoa; phylum Arthropoda; class Insecta; order Lepidoptera; family Nymphalidae; genus Heliconius; species Heliconius melpomene. The sequence goes on along the minus strand of HE671617.1, from coordinate 329,558 downwards.
GACATAATTATCTATTATTATTATTTTTAATTTTTACAGAAAACGAAGCGAGTGGGAGTTTGCAAGTGAAGCGAATAAGGAACGAAAAAGATAGTATGAGACTTAATCCCACGATAGTAAACTTAGCCTCGATTTACATAATTATGTTCATTAATAGTCACCTAATGTAATGCTATTTGCTCCAGCTTATTTGTTGGCCAATTGCGCCAAGCCAAGCGCCAATCTTGATTCTGTTCACAAAATAATTTTGAAACGTTATTTCTTAATATCTTCTTTTTACAAAATTGTTACAAGCACACCTAAAATATTAAACCTAAATATTTTCTTCTTAATTACAATTAAAATTGTCACACTTACCAAAATGAGGACCTATAGATATATTATACATAAAATATAGTTACTTTCCTAAAAATATTTTTCACCTACTATTTCCTGTTTCCAAGATAAAATGAAAAAGTGCGTTTGTATTTTTAAAATGAAAGCAACACTGTTTTTCAGCGGCGCGAGGCGTCGTAATTGATTTTGTTTTAAGCGAAACAGGATATTCTCGCGGCTATTCCATCCCCATCTGTAGAGATTCTTAACAATATCGATGTAAATAAATATCGATAATTTTATTTGATAACTTTATTACTAATAATTTTGAGGTACAACATAGTTCACTGTAAGCCTGACTGTGTGGATGCCTTGGGAGAATGAATAATTTTCATTTCGTCGCTCTCCTCTGGTAACGAGACAAAAAACGGCGTTGAGTTCCGCTACTCAATATGCAATGTGTGGAAAATTGAAAATGAAGTATCTTAGCACTTTTCCGTGCCTACGATGCTATATATAATATTCTAGATGCATCGTGAAGGGAAAAAAAAAAAAGTAAGTACTTGTTTATTTAAAAAAAAAAACAAACTGTGATAATAAAAAATCATTTTGTTTAAGTTTTTAATAATCAACTATCGACTATGAAACGTCACTAATATTAAATATCAACGAGTGTACGAAGGAAGACGGATCACATCGATTCCATTATCATAATTTTATCTTTTTGTCTGTCCGTTCCGTTCAGGTTATAGACATGATGAAAATTTTACTATGATTATCTTAAAATTAAAATATTAAATAGATATAGCTTTTACATAAAATTAATACATAGGCTTCAAATCATGTAAAGATTTGTATAATTTGTAAATAACAATAATTTAAGCATGCAAAGCCGCGTTAATAGTAATAAACAACTAAACTTAAATATAGATAACAATAAAAATAGGCTGTCTTGGGAAAGTAGGGAACAGAGTGTCTTAACATTAAACTCCCTCTGCCTACCCTGCTATATGCAGGATGCAGCGTAAAGCTAAAAAAACAAAATATTATAAAGCGGGAGAATCCGCCATCAGGTTGCTAGTATGTAGCCACCTAAACTAAAACATCAAAAACCATATTAAAAATCTAAACAATTTCCTATACAAATACAATAGTTTTAAAAGTTACCTTCTATAACAAGATGTAGGATGTAGACAAGCAGTCGTAGTCGGTAGTACTCCAGTACCGAGCAGTCCCGGAGGCACGTACGTTATGTTTTCAATTCTATGCTGAGTTGCTGCTTTGTGCATTTACGTCGCGGGTTTTAAGGTGGGGTTTACACGTTATACGACGTTTTATAATATTGCTAACTATAACCTACTATCCTTAAAACCACCTGACCTCATCCAACCACTCCATCATCATCAATGTACAATCTTAATTATATGAATGATACACAGATTTTTTTTTTCTTGTACTTCTTTCAGGGTAGACAGAGAAAGCTTAGTGTAAAATAAGGCTTAGATATTTTGAAAATTGGCATGTACAAAGTACCCAAGCTACGAAACGTAGGAGACTAACACTAACAGAGGATATCTATGAATTTCTACAGGAACAGGTAAAACGAGATTTTTTCCTTTTCCCTTTTAAAATCTTAAAAAAAGTCGCGGACGACGACTACTGTTATATATACACCTTAAAAGTAATAATTTTAACTATAAACCGAAATTTTAAATGTAATAAAATAAAGCAATAGAACCTTTAAAAGTAAAATAAGAAAAATAAAAATAAAATGCATTCTCGAGTCAACGCTGTGTACAACTGTCACTATTCGATAACACAGCAATATTCTTTCATACATTGAATTTGTTTCGGAAATTCTTGTAACGGTAGAAGTAGGCGACTTCTTCAATATAACTTTTGTTTCAACCACAATAGCTTCATTTTTCCATTCAAAATTCAAAATATTTGTTTGATAGATATTGAAAAAATATTTATATTATAATTATTTATATTGTAAAATATAAATCATTAATATTTTTATTTAAAAAATGGTGTAATTTTTTGAAAATAATTGAATAAAAATTTAAACACTAAACATAAGGTTAAGATAAAAATAAAAATATAGGTATAAGCCATTCTAGTTAACCATTTTTAACTAAAAATATTTAATAACAAAAGCTAAGCGAAACTTAAAATCAATATATGTATAATATAAAATATAGTGAGCGTTCTAAGCGAAACATCGTTAGCTTGAACTATCGACGGATGCTTTCAGCCGCTAATGACGCGCGCAGGGTTGCCACTGATTGATTACTTAACAATGTGCACCTATTGATCTGTATGTATATCACACACATGTATGATTCTATATTTAAAAAAAAATATTTTAAATATATTTATGACATTATTTTCAATATTATTAATAAGAATATTAATCGAATATTACCGGAACCCTACATGTTGTCGGGAGCTTGCCAAAATCCAATAGTGAAAACCGCATCTAAATCAGTTAAGCCAATTCTGATATTTGCGAAAACAAACGCACTGACAATAGACAAAAAATTTCAAAATCATTGTTTTGGGTTCTATTACCTTACTAAAGGTATATAAATATTAAAAACATTTTTTTTTAAATATCTCGTAGGTATAGACACCGACCCTCTTATGATTTTATTATAAGTATAGACATAGATAGATACAGATATTTTTTGTGACATTACTATTGATTCTTATATAAATAATAATCATATTTACTATGAAAGAAAATCAGGATAAATAACTAGTTCCTCAAGTTCCAGACCATTTCGTATACAACCCTGTCGTGAGTTAGCTTCGTTTACGCAACGACAGTTTGGAAAACACTCAGATGCTCGCTCGAAGCCTTGTTATAAAACTCTTTGAGGACCACTCAAAACAACGTGTGTACTTTTAAATCGTCGGAAATAAAGGCTTAAATGTTTTACATTAAGGCCGTTGAGGCGCGGGCACAAGCGTGAAAACGCGACGGTTGTGCGTTCGATTCCCATGAGAGAAATGAAATATTTAACCTTTTCATTTCCTCGCTTTAGTTAGAAAAGCGTGGCATTGAGTTTCGCTATTCAACACGCAATACCTGGAGAATTTGGCGGAAGAAGGGGAATGGAAGGGTTCCTCTTAAGGAACACAGTGTTTAACCAGTAGCTTCTCAGGTTCCTACTATCTACCCAGGTATGTGCGGGTTAGAACAAAAATGATAATTCGAAACGATATACTCGTATTATTATTGTTTTTTTTATTAAAAATTATTATAAAATATGCAGCGCAGGCACGATGTCTTTGATGTCTGACTTTTTAAATTGGTTGTCATTTTAGATTTTTAAATAAATTGAAATAAAATAATCTTATAATTTTAAGCGTTCTTCGTTTTCTAGTCTTGTTACAGCGGTGTTATGCTGCGACATATAAAGTCCCTCTTTGATTCTTCACTACGCTTCTTACAAGCGTGTGACTATAAATGTAACGGGTCGTGGGTTCGATTACCACTCGAGAAAATGAAATATTTAATATTTTCATTTCCTCGCTCTAGTGTCAAGGTAGAAGCGTGGCGTTGAGTTCCACCATTCAACACTATGTCTTCAGAATTCGGCGGAAAGTGGGGAGCGAATTTTCTTGATACTAGGCTTCCCCTGGATATCCTGGTACATGATACAGCGTAAAGCTGAAACAATATAATTATATAATAATGTTTAGTATTGTATAAAGCTTTACAATTTAATTTTTATACAAATTAAGATTATTACATTTTTTTTTACAAATCAAACATAAAATATCGCAAATCAGACACCAAATCGATATTCATTTAAAAAAAAACATCGATTTTCCTTACTTTTCTTTACAACAAAAGTATATTTCTGCCAAACGAAGCGCCCTCAAACAAACTAAACACAATCTCTGATCTGAAACGTGCCGAGACGGTGCCACGTCATCTGATAAACACCACTTAACCGATAAAATAGTTAAAGATGTACTTAAATAAGATAATGTAGGTACTGACTGGTTCGTTTTTCTTTATAAATGAACAAAAAGAACGTATTAAAGCATATTATGTTTATTTAAAAAGGTTCCCGCTGTATGGTGCATCACGCACTTCGCAGGTAGGGCTAGTGTTAAGACACTCCGCTTTTCACTTTCTGCCGTGATAATTTAGCAAAAATAAAAGTTATAATTCATAATATAATATTAAAAATGTAACACTTTTATAAATTATTCTCACGATTATAAATGTAAATAATGAACAGTAACATACAAGTATACATAATATATTGTATCTTAGTTACAACGTTTAGACTTGTATAGATTTTTGTAATATATATACCCCAAGTGGCGTAATTCAACGCCGAAATACGGAAATGCCTCAAAAATGGTAATGTTTACCTAACCTTTTAGACGGGGGAAAGAACGCGAAGTAAAAAATATTACAACAGATTAAAATTACAATAAAATCGTAAAAAAATATTCTTTTACTACATAGATAGAAGTCCACCCTTGTTATACCCAGATCTAACAAAAACCAGCGTAACGAATACTATTGGTATTGGTTAAATATTTGAATATATCACAATCGGGTGAATGGTCTAGAAACGCATACGGGAGCGGCAAACAAGCCTTCGTGTTATATATATAGCCATACCGTGTATGTTTGTATATACATACTATATTCTACATACCTCCTGACTAAGCGGTGATTGTAAGTTCAATTTCAAGAGTAAATTATTGTATTATAATTATTTTCATTTCCCCATTCTGATAAAATAAAGTGCGGCATTGAGTTGGAGTGAAAAGGTGAAAATGGAATTTCTTAACTAGTTATTTCTGCCTTTTTGCTAAACAAGGCTGCCGTTTAAATCTCTTCACACTATTCCGCAAATAGCAGACTAGGCAGAGAGAACCTAGAAACATATTGCTAGAACACTTCCATTCCCCACTTTCCGCCAAATTCTACAATTCTACAATCGCCAAATTCGCTGCGCTTTATCTTGAGCGAAGAAATAAATAATCGAAAGAATCGAACCCACAATCGTCGCATCTACAGCCAGACACTGTATCACAGCGACAACCTTCATATTAGATATTATCTACTAACCACGCAAAATATATAAAATCTTTAAAGTAGAGCAGAAAAAATAACAAACTTAATATTCTACAAAGTTAAAATATATATGGAAGCTGCACCACACGTCGCGTCGCGTCTCTTACAGAAAGTCAGTCCATTTGCTTATTAGTAAGTTATTTTCTTTATGTAACATAGTCTCGTTAGCGCAACTTTCCACTCGTCAAAGGAAAACCAGCGAGGCTTTATATTAATAACTGATGAAATTTTCAAACCTAGGTAGGTATTCATATGAAATTGTATGAAATTGTTTTTGAATTGAAGCTGGTCCATTACTTTCTTTCGCCTAATTTTCTACATCTATACTAATATAATAAAGCTGAAGAGTTTGTTTGTTTGTTTGTTTGTTTGTTTGTTTGTTTGTTTGTTTGTTTGAACGCTAAGATCTCTGGATCTACTGGTCCGATTTTCATTGTTTTTGTTTTGTATGAAAGCTGCATTCTTCAGAAATGCTATAGGCTATATAACATTACATTACACATATATACTAATATATTTTAAAGTACATTCTAATTTGACATGCAATTTATTCTGCCATGTTAATAACAACCGTCGTTGCTACGCGACCGCTACCGCGACGTTTTGATATTCATCCTTATGAAAATAAATATAATAGTCACTTTTAGCATTTTATCTAGATTGAAATTATAGTTTACTGTATAACATACTAATAAATAATTAAGGAGATGTCACTGATTCCAAATGACCTAGCCACCTAGCGGGCGGCACAGTATGACCGACGCGAACGGGCAGATGACGTTGACGGTTTTATAAATTTTCATACATTTTCGAACTTTATTTGTTGTTTATAATTAATTTAAAATACACTTTGATTCTCTTCTTATTTTATTTGATATTGCCCGCTAAAATTATCATACTCAATAGAGAGAAATGTTTAGTTATTTCGTAGAGTATCGATATCTATGTACGCACGTACGGAAAACTTTAGGTACTTCTTCTAATATTAAGAATACATATCTTTGTTACTTTTAATCCTTTTGTTAGTTCATTTCAATAACTCAGATATTTTTTTCTAATAATGTGTATCTACTTATTATTCTTTTTGATTATTTGAGCTTATATTTTCTTACTAATTCTATTTAGAATTGAAAATAATTTCATGAATATATTTAATAAATATTCTTATAGTTGAAGCAGGCGTAGCCGCGTCCGGGTCCACTAGTATACACATATACCTCTAGATACATATAGTACCTACGTGACAATTACACTATTTTTACATATACTAGCGGCCCGCCCGCGGCTTCGCCTGCGTGAATTACGTTATTATTAATTTCTGTCCCCGTGAGTACCTACGTCCTGTAAATAACTCCTATATTTCGATTGTATATATATATAATAGATATTTGTCTTATGGTTTAAAATATAGAAAGACATTAATTTCAATTGTCCAAATAAAAACAATTTTAGCGAAAAACAAAAAACAAAACAACACAACGAAAACCAAAATATCCGGTCAGAAAAAACATTTCCGACAGGCGAACATCACCCCCCATGATAGATGGAGCTGACCCGAGTCGAACGGTCAAAAATACTCGTAAATATATGAATATGTAGTACCAGTTGTCGCCCGCAACTTTGTCAACTTGGAGTTTGGACTTTAAGACGTGAAATAGAAGAGATTGAGGCCAGTCGCAGAGGTACAAAGTGCAGCGCAGGGGCAGGTTGTTGGTTCGATTTCCTCTCCAAGAATAATGCCAATACATACATGCCAAATTTTAAGTTTCTGAGTCCAGTAGTTCTTCTGGCAGTTCCAGTAGAATTTCATATGCATTTTTTTTTCAGCTTCATGCTGTAACCCGCTTGTAGCAGGGTTTCGAATTTTTGAGGCATTGCTTGTTCATTGGCGGAGCTTAACGCCGCGCTTTGCCTTGAATCAGAGAGAGGATAAGAATTGCGTAATGAAAAATTAATATGTTTATTAATAAATAATAATTCATTATCCCGAATAGGGATCGAACCCTCAACCGTCGCATTTACAGTCAGACGCTGCGCCATTGCGCCTCGACGGCCTCCACGCGTATATAAGTCTTGCTGACGGGAAAATGTCAATATTGTAAATTCGACAGTAACTTTGGAGTATTGTAAGGTATGTGTTTTATTTTATATTTAAAAAATGTTTTAAATTTATTTGCTTCAAGCACGAAGTCCCGTATTTATAAGACGTTCTCATCTCTGAGATCGATCTTGAGATGCCGTTTTAATATTCTATTAACGAAAACGGCAACTCAAGATCGATCTGAGGATTGGGAGTGATTTATTGAAAAAGGTCCTACGAATATGTCATGTGTCATATGGAACAACAGCTACGAACTAGTCCTTAATACAACAAAACTTATTAAATGACCACCCATGTACCTCTCGTATAGTTCATGTCACCAACTTGTTAAATACATATTAACTTCCCATAATTCCCTTTTATAATAACCAATAATAATTTACACAAAACATGTTACAAACAAGCGGCTCTTTAGTAAACACGGCCATTATTCCTCTCGAACCTCATTGAAACGCTGTTAACGTACCAATAACAAAGTTAAACACCGCGCCGACAGTTGCATGCATATTGAATTTTTCTGATAGATTCTATAAAATTCGCATATACGAATATATGATGTAAATCGGTAGCGTTTTGAGAGAATATCTAAAAATATAGTTTCTTTTTTATTTTCTATGGATTTGGAGCTCCAGAAAAATGCGTAGTACAACGTTCAAAAATTCCGCATTCAAGACATTGCGTTTTGAGACACATAGCAGGCTAGACAGAGTGTTAAGACACTACGTTCTGGAATTCTGGAGGCATTGCGTGTTGAGTGGCGAAACTCAACGCCGCGCTTTGCCTTGACACCAGAGCGAAGAAATGGAAATATAAATTTGAATTTGAATGTTTATTTCGTCTCCTCGACTGGGAATCGAACCCACAACCAGTCGATTTTACAATCACACTGTGCATCTGGGCCACGACTGACCTCAAATTGGTATAGTAATAATTAAAAGAAATATCTTGTAAAATCATAAATATCTTTAAAGTAAAGCACACCAGAAACGTATACTTGATTGCTCTACGTAGAGCTAAGTGAGTATAATTACAGCGAGTATGGTAATCCATTAACACATAATTGATAGATCCATTCTAATTGCATTTACGATATAATTAGTTCGTAATAGTCCTCAGTAATAAAGATTTTTGCTTGTAATTTGTATTATTTTGATTGTATTTACAGTATTTAAAGTTTTTTTCAATTCGAACTAGTAAATTGAATCGTGAGATTAGCGCGTTCAATCAAAAAAACTCTTTTGATTTATAATACTAATATAGAAGTATTATAGAAGTATAGATAATAAATTGTATAAAAAAGGTTTGATTGAATTTGATCCAATAGTTTTTGCGTCAACCGCGAACAAGGGTTTCGTTAAGGGATCTCTATCATTTTATTTGTACAGATAATATATCCAAAATATCAAAAATGAAATCTTTTCACATTTATAATTTTTTTTGGAAATTTTCGTCCATTAAAAAATGAGTGATAAAATACTAAAATAAAATATCTATTATTATATTTAAAAAAAACGCCTCACGCCTTTTCACGCATATCAAGGTAGGCAAAAGAAACCTACGAATCTAGTGTTATATCTGAATATGTGCATAATTGTTTTACTTATTTATATTTTTAAAAATATACTAACCTCAAGTACCTATGTCATTAACAGCATACAATAAATATTAATTGGATTATTTAAAATTTTCTTTTTTCTAAGCCATATAAAGAAGCGAATACGCAACCTCGACGCTCTACTAACTATAGCATGAACGAAAAGCCAAGAAATATGTGTATTTTCAAAACTCCTTTCAGTTTCAGCCTCCCATAAGGATTTTTTCAAACCAAGGAAAGGTTTCACAGTTAATTAAGTGCTATTTAACACGCCTCGCTTACTTTTTCCTTAAGAATTTCCTCTTTTCATTCGAAAATATGATGTATAAGTATATAACACATAAAGTGATGACCTGATTCTTCATAAAAATGTATGAAAATATATATATATTTATTATAGAAAATATATATATAGTTTCTTTTTATTGAACGAAATATATTTTTTATTTTGTGTAATGTTTTCTTTAATTTCATAGCACATACTAATAATTCTAACATACTAATAATAGTGTTGTATTAATATTAAAGTTAATTAAGTTTGTTTTTGCTAGTTTTTATTAAGTTATTTTATGTTTTTTAGTTCTTGAAGTCGGTTCGTTTTAACGTATTTTATTTTATTACAAGTGGATCAAATCAATGTTTTAGACTTTAGTACACAGTCGATGTCGACCTAATAAATAAAAATGTATTCATTTTCCACAATATCTTCCTTCAAAGTTATATAGCAATAATAAGAAACCTTTGAAAATACTTAACTACATTCTTTTTTTTTTAAACACGTCAATTGAGAGAAGTTGAACGTTAGAAAGTTAGCAACTTAAATAGCAATTTGCATAATTTTGCCGACTTCGAGCTGTGGGGAAAGCTAGCGTTGAACAAAATATTCTGAGAATAAAATACATTTATATACTCCTCTTTGTATAGGTAGTGATACGATATATTTGTATCTTTTGTTAAAAGAATATAAGAGTGTTTTATTATTGTAAGTGTAGTTTTTTATCTTTATATATATTTAAAAATTTAGAAAATTTATCTTAATAATAACAATATAATTATATTCTTTTTTTTTCAGCTTCATGCTGTATGCAGCACGTAGCAGGATAGGCAGAGAGAGCCTAGTGTTAAAACAATTCGTTCCCAACGTTGCGTGTTGAATGGCGGAACTCAACACCCCGCACCGACACTAGGGTGAAAATAATTGATATTTCATTTCCTCGAATGGGCATCGAACCCATAACCTGAGGCGGTCGCACACTGCACCATGATTGGTCTCATTTAAGCGGAATATAGTGACGTATAATTAATCCTATTCCTATATCTTATAAAACAAAATCGCTTTTCGTGTCTGTCTGTTGTTTCTAACTCTTCTTCTTATAAACCACCCAACTGATTTTTATGCGGTTTTCACCATTAGGTCGAGTATTTTTCGTAGAAGGTTTATATATAGTTTATTATTTGTACATTCTTATGTAAATTAACATAAATACGATAAATATGTATAGTCCTACCCGTTGAGACACTTTCGCGCATGCGCTGCTTTAATGGTAAATACTACATGAAAAAAATGTACTGGAGTATTGTTTCTCTTAATAAGATCTACAAAAAAGTCCGCGACGGCATATTCCTATCTTTTAAGAATAACGTGTAGTGATCATTTTTCTGTCTAAAAATAATAATTTCAATATATTTTTTACTGTGAGTCATATTTTTCCATAATGGTATTAATCCTTATCCTTTAAAATACTTTATTAATTTTCTACGTTAAACAAAGATAAAATTTGCTTTTTACACTATTTCGAAATTGCGAATAGTTTTACCGAAAAGCGCATTTAATTGTTGACACATCCTGCCGTTGACACATCAGCTGTATGTTACTCAAGTTTCACTTATCCCTTACTCTCAGCATATAAATAAGTATATTAGTTACGTTGGCCATTTAATGTAGATCAAAACTGTCTTACTGTTTTTCATTTTAATAAGTACTTTAGAAGTTGTTACAATATCAAAAAATCCTTGCTGCGAAACGGCTCGCCACTCGCCACGCGTCCGCCGCGCCCGCCTGCCTTACACGCATCGGTGGTTCAGTGGTAGAATGCTCGCCTGCCACGCGGGCGGCCCGGCTTCGATTCCCGGCCGATGTATTCTATTTAATTTTCCTCACAGGCAGCCACGTAGTGCTTGCTTTTCATCAGGGACAGAATACCCTCTTCAGCAGTAACCACAAGCTCGAAAAAAAAACCCGCCTGCCTCTTTAGCAACGAAGATTTAGATGCGTTTACACGTATTGGATAATTGCAGTTGAATGTATTATTTCAGCGCGATATATTTGGTTTCATATTTTTTGTAGTAGTTATTAGTAGGTAGGTTTTTGTTTATAATTTCTTCCGTTTAAAAATAGTCATTTAACTATCTGAAAATAGTCATTTAAATATATTTTAATAAGTACTTGAAAAGATTAGTAGCACAGATTTAAAATTACGGTACCTACTAAAAAATCGTTGTTGTGTAAAACAATTGGAAAATCCTTATTGAAACTACGAAAATGCGGGTTGCATTAGGGTTTAATTAATTTTCACATTATCTTAAGTGCTTTGCAAACATGCATTATATGAATAATCCAGTAGTAAAAGCGGGCGAAGCCGCAAGAGGGTCGCTAGTATTTATATAAGCTTTACAATGAAATATTTGTAATATAGGTACATTAAATAAGCATGTATTTAAAGCATAGCATGATATATAAAACGAAAGCTTTATTTTAAATTCTATGAAATAAAATGTATAAATTCAGGCAAGGCAATGTGTGTTATTTATTTTGTTTGTAATGTTATTTCATGAATTTAATTATACCTACATAATTTTAAAAAATACAGGTATATTATCGTTTAAAGTCTTATTGTACACACAAGAAAGAGAAATATTTTTGAAAACAAATAACATTTTATGATTTCCTGGTGGAAGTCAAACCTGTGCCCCTTGCACATTATCCAAACTACATTCCGCTTAATGTATAACTTAGCTTCAACGGTTTTAGCGTTCATATTTTTATTGATATTTCTATACTAATGTTATAAAACTAGAGGGATTGTTTGGTTGAACACGCTATCTTACGAACTACTGGCTCATCAAGAGCAACACAAAAATAATGACTGAATGCAAATAACTCTGCATTCAGAATAACTGGTCACTTTAAGAATCTGACGTATGCCATGGCGATGAAGTATACAATTAACGCCGTCAAAGCACAATACGGCAATTGTTACTAACGCGACGATTGTAGGTTCGATCTCATTTAAGGTAATGATTATTCCACAATTTTTTTTCCGGCTTCTTAAGAGAAATTAGCTGTCAATGTTAAATCGAAGAAGTAATGAAGTTGGCAGCAGTAACTTCTAACGATTCTAACTTTTTAAACCCGAGATGTTCACAATGTGATAAGACCTTACAGAGTAAGTGCAGCACAAAGAGCTCTTTGTCAAATAAAACGTTCTCGTTCTGGATTAAGAGTTAAAAATATCTTCATTTTTGGAAAGAAAAAAATTTAAAAAATGTAAAAATTGATTAGGAACTCTTAGTGCTCCCATTAAAATGTATATAAGATAATTAATTTTTAACAAAAAGAAAAACCGACTTCTAACAACGAACTAAAAAGTGAAAAATAATTATATAAAGATTTTATAATTTTGAAGTCGGTGTCAAATCTAACTACTTTTTGTTTTACTTTGCACCGACTTCTAAAATTATAAAATCTTTATTATTAATTATTTTTTCTACTTTTTAGTTTCGTTGTTAGTAAGTCGGTTTTTCTTTTTGTTAAAAATTAATTTATTTTACGATTTTTAGCGATGGGTAGATCTTAAAATGATGCTTCTTGAACGAGTGGTGATGGTGGTGGTAGTGGTTGTCAACGAGTGGTTGTGATTGTTCTATGTAAAACTTCATTTAATTAGCTATTATTTTTGTGCAAAGTTACATTTTGGTATATTGACAAGAACATACATAAAAAGTATTCGGGTAAATTCGGAATCTCCCTTTTTTGAAGTTGGTTGAAAATGAGAACATCCTCTTTTTTGAGATTGATTGAAAAGAAATGCAACGATCAGGAATCTCATTTCTGACATCAATTTAAAAAGTTTTTGCTTGTAACTATTACAGTATAATCAATTTTTGACCAAAAAAACAAACTTTCTCAATTTTCTCCGGATTCCATAATCGAAACCTAACCAAACTTTCACAAAATTATCCTTGAAGTGTATCCTTTCAAATAAAAAAAGAATCATCAAAATCGGTTGGCGCGACATTGAGTTATTCGGCTATTAGTCGCGCACATGCCTAATGCAAATTTAAGACTTATGTGATTTTCTCATGGATACCATTGTCAGACATGGACCAAAAAAAATGGGACCATTCGGGAAGCTATACCTTTCAAACAAAAAAAAATTATCAAAATCGGTTCACCCAGTTAAAAGTTATGAGGTAACAAACATAAAAAAAAATTTAAAAAAATTAAAAAAAAATACAGTCGAATTGATAACCTCCTTTTCTTACAGAAGTCGGTTAATAAATTATTTACGAAAGGTTGGTAAAACCGTAAGCCAGTATAATATGAGTCACACAAATTGAAAATCGTTTTAAGTATTCCACATAAAGCTTGAGGCCAGTCGTGGCGTCCGTGGCGGCGTCCGAGGCCAGTCGTGGCGTCAGGGGCATAAGCCTGCCACTATAAACGACCGGTATATTTAATATTTTAATTTTCTTGCTCTGGTAACGAGGCAAAACGCGGCGTTGAGTTCGGCCACTCACTACGCAATCCCTTGAGAATCCTGCGGAAAGTGGGAATGTTTTAACACTAAGTTTCCAAATTCCCTTTTACAAGGTGAAGTTAAAAAAACATAAAGCTAGTAAAGCGCTAAATAAATGTTTCACGTAGCTAGTTTCTTTTAAATATTTTACGTACAGTGGTGTGAAGGACTCTTTAAAGTAAACTAGATAGAATAAAACGTCTACTTTGGCTTTGTCGTTAAAGGTATTCTGCTAGTAGCTACTGGGGAAGGAAATGTGCCTTTGAAGCTGGTTATCGATAATATAAATTAAGTGATTTTTTTATTTTTAAAATTATTAGATACAAAATGTTTTTATTCATCATTTTCAAAGTTGCATAAATTCTTATAATATCTTCCCGTTTCGGCCCACTTTCATATAATTTGTATTTCATATCTTTTTACAAAAGAAATGTAGTGAACCTCGTCGAAATGATTGGTTCTCTCCGCTCTGGCTAAACAGAGCGCCGCTTGAGTTAATTTACTAAACACGCGATTTCCGATTTCGTTGTCCCAAATTCGGGTGAAAAGTGGAGAACGAGGAGTCTTGACACTAGGTTCTTTCTGTTTACCCTGCTATAAGAGAAAAGCATGTAACTGCATTTATTTGATTTATAAAAATTATTTCAATAAAAAAATATCGATTCTTTTACAACACCAACAAGAACCAACCTGAAGTGAGGACATTTCCAATAGATTAGTTCCATTCTCAGACGATTCGCTTCAACGCTCCAAAGGTTTCTGCAAATAATAATTACCTCACTACGCTCACTCTTACTAATTAATTAACTTATGCAATTGCAATTGAAATATTCTCTGTTCATTGCGAACGATGTTTTCATTTTAAATGTACCTAACTTAATTTCTATAATTTATATTAGTTCGGAAATATTTCTATATTTTTTATATCGTTTTTTAACTTGACAAGTCGTCGGGTTTCTTTGTAAGCAAGGAATGTCGTTTATTTGGTTCATTAGTGACGTATTTACACACAAAATATGGACTTTATTATTTTATTAGTTAACTTTTAGTTCAATCGCGGCTTAGAGGCAGGTGACTGTATACGCCCGACCCGCATGCCCACAGGAAATGAAATATTTACATTTACATTTCGTCGCTCTAATATGGAAGCAAAGCGCAGCATTAAGTTCTGCCACTCAACACGCCATCAGATTTCGGCGGTAATTGGGGAGCAAACTTTCCTAACATTACTCTCCCTCTTCCTACCCTACTACAAGAAGAAGTAAGAAACACTCAACACTTCGTTCTAAGCTTTCCGCCCAAATTAGAAGCACTGCATATTGCTCGACAATCGTTCGTACAATGGGGATCGAACCCACAACTACCCTTGCATTCATTATTAAAATAAAAAGCAATATATTTAAAATATATAAAAAGCAAAAGTCATAGCATAGCGGTAAAACGGTCGGTATGAAACCGAATCGGTATAAGCGATGTAATTGTGAAATATACGTGCAACCGATAAGCCTGATTAACGCGCGCTACGGGACTGTGGCGTATTCATTTGTGGTATTTAAAGGTAGGTGCTAAAATACACATATTTATTTGTATAAGCTATACGCGGAATAATAAATGAGATATACTGAAAAGTGAAAAGTGAATAGTTCATACTTAGTTTATTTATGCGTTGTTGCAATTTTTTTTTCCCAACATGCTCCTCTCTAGTGAGTGAGTTCCACCACTTTCACGTCTTGAAAATTCTACGAAAAGTGGAGAATGAGAGAGTATTTGAATCTTTCTGCCTCTAAATACTTAGGTATATTATTTACTATCGACTCAGAGATGAAGAAAGTAAATTGATGATTTTATTTGTAAGGTTATAGCCTTATTAAAACTTTCATTATAAGACGTCTCTAACTCCTGCCTGTAGAACTTAAATAACTTCTATATATAGACGTACTCCTATACAAATAGAATACACACATTTAACCAAAATAAGCCTCTTAAGTAAACAACAAGACTAACAATTCATTCAACAACATGAATTATCGATTTTAATCAAACTAATAACACAATACAACCGTCTCAATTACATTACTCGGAACAGCTCCGTTTTGGTCTGGTTATCATGGTCAGCGGTGGGGTGACTTTACTAGATGACAATTAGAGAAAATATGGGAAGACCATCATTTTACTGCAGGTATCCACACTAAATTCCTTCTGCCTACCTTACAGCGTGAAGCAAACAAATTAAGTAGTTAAATAATAACTAAATTGTTAATAGCTAATTTTATTGTTAATTATTTAGCTTCACACTGTATCTTACAAATAGCAGGATAAACCAGGGAAACTTAGTATTGAGACACTTCGTTCTCTACTTTCCGGCAAATTTTCAAGACATTATATGTACAGTGGCGGAACTCTACACTACTCTTTGTCTTCTCACCATTACGTTTAATACTGCGGCAGTCAACTTAAACAAATTACAATACAACAGTGGGAAATTTTCCATGATTTACTTTCATGGACATCCCAACGTCAACATAACGTAGGTCGGTGCTAATCGGACAATACCAAACAATGCCCGCTCGCCTGCTTTGTCCCAGCTCCGGTTACCGTCTTTGTTATATTATTTAATCATTTTGACATTTCAGTTACAGAAATTATTAATATTCAATTTATATTTTACACCTTAGATGCTCAGTTATGAAGTGTCTAAATATACTTATAATGGTTGTGGATTCGATTAACATTGGGACAATGATTTTAATTAATATTCATTTGTTTTCTCGATGTTGGAGTTAACCACATAATACCTAAAGCCCTTAATCTGTATGGGTAGAGGAAAACTAGAGTGTTTTAACTCTGCTAGAATTTTGTTTGGATACTGATTAGGAGAGATTATAGTGTTTACTGTTAACTATTTGAGGCCGCACTCTAACCACATCGGTATTGGGTTCGATTTCCATGAGGGCGAATGAGCCAATTTTCATTACCTCGCCCTCAAATTAACACTAAACTAACAGTAAATTCTCTCGGCCTTTCCTGCTAAATGCAGGATACAGCGACAATCTAAAAAATAAAATAAAAAAAATAGTGCGTACTGCTTAATTAATAATCCTTTAACCATTAGTAATAATTATTAATATCATTATTGAAACTTCATTCGTTTCATTGCATTTCTCTAGAAATTTAAATGAGGTCTGGTAAATATTTAAACAGATAATTAAACATTCATTCAATATAAGATCTTGAAATTGTCCCATTTTGGTCTAAAAATATAGATTTTTTTATTGTGAATTATTATTTGCTATAAGGGTATATGGCGTTGGTGGTGTAATGGTCAGCATAGTTGCCTTCCAAGCAGTTGATCCGGGTTCGATTCCCGGCCTACGCATATTTTTTGTTTAGTCTTTCCTTTTTTAAAAAAAAATAATATGTACATTCTGCAACTATATAATTCTATCAATAACTATAATAATTTTATTAATAAAACTTTTTCACTCTTAGTTGAAGATCTTTTTTACATTAGGAGAGAAAATGTTTTACAAAAACAAATAATTTTTCTCTAATGAATTCGTGGAACATAAGTAGACTCTACGTAATACAACGATTTTAATGAAAATTACAGATATTCTATTACGTGTTACTTACTGGTATTTTAGCTTTTGGCGTGTTGGGTTAGAAAACCTAAGGTCACACCTAAGGCCCTATATGCCCTCTAGTCTTCAGTAGTAACTCTTTATATTCGTCATTGTCGTAATTGAGCTCTATCGTTTTTTTCTTTTACTGTATTTTATTTACTTTGCATTTTAAACCTGTACTTAAATATAGTCATGCCAGCCGTACTACAAAATAAGCTGCTAAATACCAATTAAACTTAAAAGTCTATTATTTGCACAAGAAAACTATAAAAAAAGGTTGAAAATCACGATGAAATAAAATTAAATGTCATCAAACAGCGCCTTTAACGCTTCTAAACGCTAAATTATTCATATAACCACACCCGCATGGCACGCAGCCAATTTAAGATGAATAATTTAAACAGCCCAAATTCGAAGTTCACTCAAAGTCGGGATGGTCATTTACAATTTAGTAGCATTATAGACGTAGTCGTATATCCGATGGGGTTTAAACTCAGATCGACTCGGGTCGCTCGTGAGTGAGTGAATGAATTATAAATGAACGTACGAACGAGGTGTCAACGGGCACGGGCAGGTGGAAATGGGACAGATTCGTACAAATTTCGTTCTCAAAATGGCGATTTAATTTTACAAATCTGAACGATCTTTCTGTATTTTGTTATAAGAGTTATTTTAACTTGTTTCGATGTGTAAGGTAATTTTGTACGGCGGAATGGAAGAAGGTTAAATTTGATAATTTTCAGCAAATGAATATAGAATTTTCAAAGTGAGGAGGTCCAAAGTGTCGAGTGTTTGCGGAAAAATTATAAAGGTCAATGTTGGTTGAAATTATAAGGTATATTTTTGGATATTTTAATATTTCAATTAGGTATGTATACTTTACATACTGTATATATTGTAGTGGAATAAAGGCAAAGCAGAACAGCTTTACGCTTTTTGCCGTATAGCAGAGAAGAGAGAGAGAATTAAGATATAAGACATTCTGTTCTGAAGAACAATGAATTGTTCGTGGTATTACACATTGGGTGGCAGAATTCAACGTAGAAGTGTAAAGTATAGAAAAGAAAGTAATTAGAAAGTAAGTAGACAATATTAAACTAAACTGAAAAAATACATAGGTGTTTCTTAAATCTGAATATACAAACAGTTTTTATTTATATAAATAAATTCTAAGAGCTTCCGCATCATCATACCGCATTTTATTAGAATTAAGAGGCAGCTTCTCTAAAACAACAGATGCCAGGAGGAACTATAATTGTACAGTATGGTCGACGAGTTATGACCACCCTGAAATTAGCTGAAAATGGCTGCGCAGATTGGATTTTATGATTTTTCTTCCTTTTAAATATTTTATTCCCGAGTGAACAACGCGCATAAGTTCACATGCCTATGCCTATAAATGCCTGCCTAATGTTTAATGCATAACTTTAGAGTATCATCGTCACGACTGGTCAACCGTACTGTACGTACCTATATCTCTATAGAATACTAAGGTTTTTTATTATTGTCGTAATTAGAAAAAATCAAAACTAAAAAGATATTACTAGATTATAACAAATAAAGACATTATTTGCTAAATATTATATTTTTCTATGAAATAAAATACCATTGACACGAGAATTTTGGGGAGGCCTATGTCCAGCAGTAGGCTTCAAAATGCTAATGGATGAACAATCTATTTTTTAAATGTTTTAATTCAATTATGCAAAACTTTATGTACTTAAGTCTATTTTCTCACAATTTGAATTTTGCGGCGACCCGACCTTGACAAATATGGGTACAAATATTAAACATTTAAAGCAAATTTCGAAAGATAAATTTATTATTTTGATTAATATGTTATTTATACAATGATTTAAATATGAATATGTAAATTAACATCAACATTCAACAGTGACGGAATTGGAACATTTACGCAACGCAAGTAATAGGAATAATTAAATGTTTATAAGTTTATGTCCCATTCGGGTGTAGGGGGGGGCTATATACTCGTATATTTATTTATTTACTTATTATATTTATTTACTGAAACATGTGTTTCAAATAAAATGTAGCTACTGTCGGGATCACATTTCTAAGTAGAACTAAACTCAAGAAGAAAATTTACGAAAATACTCAACAAAAAGCAAAACTAAAGGACAAAGATTGCCTCTATGTGCAAAACTTCAAAGTTCCAACAAGATGGCGGAAAACCTTTGTTTTGGCGGCAAACGACGCGCGAAATCCTTGATTCACGCCTCAGAGCAATACATCTACGTACGTTTTGAAAAACCAAACCTAAAGTATGAAGATATAAATATTAATAACAATTTCAACTTTATATTTAACATAATAGAGTTCATTTTTAAAACATGTGTTTTATTTCTTAGTGCAACGTGGTGGTGTCTTATAAAAGGCTGATTGTGGCAACGGAAGACCAGAAAAGAGCTGACAACTCTTTGTAGTTATATACGCTTTTTGGAAAACAGATTGTTGATTTCGTGTTTCATATATATGTATTAGGTATGGAATTAGCGATGGTTATTTTCTCCTTTCCTCGTTGTGTATATTATAAAGAACCGCATTCTTTTTTTGTTTTGTGGGAATTATAAATATATTAATTATAAGTTATATAATCAAAAGTTTCATAAATAATCATGTAGGTACCCGTACACTACTTAATTTGAACTTGTTAATGATTTGTCGATAAAAAATACAACATGAACTACCTCACTTATATTTTCTATATCAAATCAAATTAAATAAGCTACAGACATTCCATTCCCCACTTTCCACCGAATGTAATTATATTAATAATGAGGAATGGTAATAGGTATGAAATAATGAATTTTGAAACATTTGAAGTTTGCAAAAATTTCAAATGCCGCTATCAGTCCCGCGGTCGGCGGTGACGTCACAGGTCTGGCAAAACTCACTAGTCGCCAACGGTGATAGGAGATCTCGCGCAGTACTTTGTTTGCTTGTTATTCGCTTGTGTTTAGTGTTAATACAATTAATTAAAATGGATGAAGGATTCGAAAAAGGTCAATCGGATAACCTACCTGTAATAGATGGATTTATGGTTGCCGATTATTTATCGGAAAATAGTGATTTCGTCGCTGCACTAATGCGAGGAGTAAAAATTCGAAGGTACGTTTTGTTGTCTAACTAGTAATATTATGTCAATTTGGGGTATAAATAATAACTATCTTACGTTATTTTATTTGAAATTATTTATTTAAAACTGCAATGTAACCCTAACTAGTTTCATATTGTAGGTAACGCTATTTGTGTTAAAAGTACCAAACTTTTTATTCAAGTTCAAAGTAGTAAGATTGTTTTATAAGTGAAAATAATATAATAATAATATAACTAAATTCATGCAGTAAGTTGAGCATGCACAATTTTTTTTAATGTACATTTTTAATATTTTTATATATGTATATCTGAATAATATTTTTATTGTGATTATTGAAGATCGGCAAAAGAGAGTTATGGTCATGATGCGTACTATTGCGTGATATTGCGTACGTATAAGTTAAAAGAGTGGGTTATGTATGTATTGCCAAATGTAGATTACAGCAGAACACCGTGCACGTATTAAACTATATTATTGCAGCTTAGAATGCAATGAAAAGAAGCAATAAGTTTATACGTAATCTGAGATCGTAAGATTGTGCCGCCAGCAGAGGTGATTGTAAACATACCATGGCATTTATAATGGGCTACATCGTCGAAGCGACGAGTCTTCAACAACTGCAACCAAGTCTTCTTTTTCTTGGCATTAATCCCGGCGTATGTTGCCAGGGTCTGCCTTCCTGCTTAACCTACTCCACTTTACACGATCTGTAACGTCCTGAGTGGTTCGACCATTGGCACTCATGTCCTGCATCACGACATCCAAACACCGCATTCTTGGCGTTCGGAGGTCTAGCTCCAGGGACAGGACAGACATAGCAAGGAACTTGCATCCGACATAGTTCCTACGTCGGCGCGCAACGTTGCCATACCATCTTAGGCCACGCTCTTGGAGCTTATCCGCTACGTCATGGACTCCAAGACTACCTCGAATGCGTCAGACCGCAGCATCTTCATTTCCGTGACGTGAAGCTCCTCAGCGTGCCGAGATAGTGCTGGCCAACATACGCTGCCGTATCATAGAACCGGTCAGATGATGCTCTTATATATCAGCCCGTTGAGCTTGGGTGGTATTTTGCGGTCGCAGACCACACCAATAATCTCCCACCATTTGGCCCAGGCAGCGCTTATCCAGCCATGGACATCGTGATCGATGCCTCCAGACTCATACATAACGAATTCAAGGTACTTGAAACTTTTCCAACTTAACGGCTGGCTCAGGACCTATAAGGACAGTGCTCGAGTCTGGGCTCCCTTAGGCTATGTATTCGGTCATCGACACATTTTGTTTAAGACTGCCGTTCTCAAGCGCACCCTTCCAGAGGTTCACTTTACGCTCCAGCATTAGTTGCTTCTCTTCAATGAGTGTAATATCATCGGCATACATCATCATCATCATCAGCCATGGAGGCTGGTCCTGGATGTGAGCCGTGACAGTACACTACAATAAATAAGAACGAACTAAAAGCCGAGCCTTGGTGAACCCCCTACTGTGTTCTAAAGGGTTTGGTATCGCCATCAGCAGTCCTAACCATCGCGAATCGCAAAGCGGGATCGTGGTACATATTTCTGATAATCTCAAAATAGGCCTCAGGGATCCCTTTAGATCGCAATGCCCTCCAAATACATTGACGAGGCACACAATTAAAGGCCTTCTGCAAATCTAAAAAGGCCGCAAATCTAATGCAGAGCTCTCCTTTTTTTCCTGTATGCCTCCATCAAAGTTCTGAGTAGTCACTCCATTAAAGTACTGATTAAGTTTGTGGTAACGCCCAAGTCAAGCCAGGTGTTTTTGAAAAAAAATCAAGCTTTCTAGTATCGATACTACAATAAAAATAATCAAAGCTAAAGATTTTGGTACAACACGCCATGAAACCGAGCAGGATAGAATTGTTTTTTTACAAAGTATTATCAAAACTTCAATATCTTAAAATACAATGCTCGCTATTACATTATGTATGTGAAAAAAAAAGATTTTAAAAATATACCTATATATTATTTATTAAACGAAACTAAATTTGTGGTGGAACGCCAGCTAAAGAAGAGCGCGAACTGCGAGTGAACGAAGACGAACTGAGCGAGCGAGTTTTGCAAGACATGTGACGTCACGCGAGTCGGTTACGGCCCGACGGAATCTCTCGTCGCGCGCTTACTTTAAAGGACAATATCTCAAAAACTAATAGACGTATCAAAATAATTCTTTCCCAAGTATTTTTTGTTTTTAAAAAACAATACATATATAGATAGAAATCAATAATACATATATAGAATTTAAAATTATTGATAATTCTCCATTCCTTTTCGAGTTCCGAACTTTTTAAGGAGAAAAGGAAAGGGAAGCTTGGGGATATCCAGTTGAAATTCAAACCATATACTCAGATCTACAGCCCCATAATTTCCTGATAAAATAATATTTCTACATTTACTTAAAAAGACAAAAGTAGTCGCTCGTTGCCTTAACAAAATTTCATGAAGGTACCAAATGATTTGACATTTAATATTTTCAATATTTTAATATATAGCATTGACTAGTGAATAATTATATCACTAAAAATAATTAAATATTAATATATGGAAAATATTTATTTATAAAAGTATTTAGAATATAAAATTTTATTCTTGAACTAAAGTTCCGGCGGAAATTGACGTTGACAAGTTTGACGTACATTGCTTATGCGACTAAATTGAAAAGCCTATGAAAGTCATTGCTCAAAATATTTTCAAGTAAGTAAAATTATTAAGCAGGGTTATTTTTGATTTAGTTGGCTTTTACACTTTGTAAGATTTTATATCTACGTTTGTTTACATAATTTGAGTAAGTTTTTCAAATAGGAAGAGAACAGTTGCGATATATAAATATAATTATTTAATTTAATAGCAATAAATGTTGTTGTCTTGTAATAATATTAGTAGTACTCTGCAAAATCTAGTGACAAGGTAAGGAGATTATTTTTGTATTGCTTTAATTACTATTCATTACGTTTAATTATTTTATTTAGAATGTTGCTTCTTGTTGCAATGTAAATATGATTAAAATGCATTAATTCAATAAATCTTATTCTATCTACATAGACAAAATGTTATTATTATATTTCTAATTATCATAAACAATTATTCGCGGCGCTGAGTTCCACCACTCAACACGCAATGCCTCCTGTCAATTAATAAATTAAACAGAAAATGGTGAACGAAGTGTCGTAACACTAGCCACCCTCTGCCTACCTGCTACATGTGGCTTACAGCTTGAAGCTGAAAAAAAATAAACAATGATATTATTTAATTTATTTTCATATAGAATAAATAAAGAATAAAATTTTAAGACTTATAACAACAACAATGACCACAGAAGATTTTAAATCACTCCATCAAGTGTCTCCGGCACTTACTAATGATATGCTTAGTGAAGCTCTTTCCAAATGGTTTGAGAAAGAAGTTACTTTTACACATTGGGAGGTAATTATATCCAATTTTGTATTTTTATATTTTCTTTACTTTTATCTCATACAAAGTAGCATAGACAAAACAAGGAAATAAAAGTATTTAATTCTCTGAGTGGCAATCAAACTCATACTGGGTTCATTTACATTCCAAATAATTCAATTCAGTTATATATTTTAAAAAAATATTTATTTCTATAGACTATTTATAAATACTTTAAAAACAATCAATTGTCTTATAGGATTATCACTAATTTTTATGCTTGGAAGTTTTTAATAATACAAATTGTGTTAAATGTAATATAAAAGCTTCTCAACCATAAAACTTAATGAATTCAATTACCTTATAAATATTTTATAATATTATCAGCTTAGAGTGTAAACCTGCTGAATCTTTTTATTTCTTTGTTCCATAAGTACAATTTATCCCATTCTAAAGTGTAAAAAAAAACCAAAATTACCCTTTGTTTTATTGCATAAAGTACAGAATACAATCTAAAATTTGAAATTGTAGAAAATAATCAATATATATAAACTTATAGCTTTTAATAAATGTTTTGTGTCTCCCCTGTTCATTTGCTTAATAAACCTTAAACGAATAACTAATATACCTAACCCAACTATATATAAATTTTAATTTCAATAATTTTTTTAACAGAACATGATTCATATTCTGTTAAAGTTTAATTCATGAATAAAGTAGACAATAAAATTATATTTTTGTGTAATTCTAAATAAAAGTTTCAATGTACTAAACACAATAACATATTTATAGCAATACATGTCATTTCTCACGTAATTTATAAAAAAAGAATAATAGTATGTATCTTTACTATGTAGCTTATACTGTAATATACATAATAAGTCATTTATTATCTACAAAACTAAATATTTTAATACAATAATTGCTCATATTTTATCATTAAATTTGTTTTCATATAAAACAAGGTAACTGATATGTACCTACTGATAAGTAATAAATATTTCTTATCAAATTATTATCTAAACTTATTTATTTTGCTTGTGTGTGGATGCATACAGATGAATTTAATTGCAAACAGCAAACACTATGATTATAGGTGTGATTCTGTTCCATTTAAATGATAATTGATAACATCATAAAAAAACAATGATAAAAATTGCAGACTTTTATTAATTGAATTATCAAATATTCTGTATACTAAGGCACTCGTTAATTAAAATATTGATTACTTAAATTATACATATTAATTACGAGTAACAATGAATGGATACATGCGTCACAAGCTGAACGCTAAGACCGATCATGCCTCTCTGTCGTTTATTCCTCGCTCTCGCTTCCACGCTTGGCTCTGGCGGAACGTGACAACGAGTTATGCTCTTTCGTACGTGAGGCAGGCGTTCAACGATTTATAAGACGTTATCACGTCAAAAATATATTGACATCATATATATTTATTTAATTGTCGATCAAATGATCTCTACATATGCGTATTATTGTTTAAATGTATATTTTACCTTTTCCAGTACGTCAGCGATACAGGCAAAGGTGACTCATATCTTAGCGAAGTAATACGAATTAGAATCCACGGCCAAAGTAACAACATTCCGCATCACGTCCAAGTTATCCTTAAAAACATACCCAAAAATGTCTGTAGACGTCTCACTTATAGAAGTGATGAATTCTTCAAAAACGAAATAAATTTCTATCAAAAAGTTTTGCCTGGCCTTCTGGAATTTCAATCGAAAAAGAACTTGACAGAACCATTTACATATTATACTAAATTATTTCTCGCATACACTGACGGCTTAAACGACGTTATTTGTTTGGAGGACGCTGGTTTATACAATTTTGGTAGCGCTGTTAGACAAGAAGGAATAGATTACGAGCATTGCAAAATTACTTTTAAAACACTAGCTTTATACCACGCCTTGTCTTTCGCAATGAGAGATCAAGAACAGGAAAAATTTCATAGACTAAGTGATGCTGTGTTTGAAACTTATTACGATCCAAGATTATCAGATTGGTATGGAAGATTTTGGAACAGGATTTCTCTTATAGCCATCGATGCGGTAGAAAAAGAATACCCAAATACAATTTACGTTGAGAAAATAAAGAAATTTGCTGTACCCGAAAGATATGAGGATATGATAAGGGCGGTTAGGGACAAAACTAATGGAGTAATGTCTCATGGAGACTCTTGGACTAATAATTTTCTTTATAAATATGAAAATAATAGCCCGATAGCCGCCAAAATAATAGATTTTCAACTAACTAGATGTGCTAGTCCGGTCTTAGATATCATTTTCGTGATTTACGCGTGTACAGACCAAGATTTAAGAATAAAACATTATGACGATTTAATTAAATATTATTATGAAATTTTGTCAAATCAAATAAAGGAGTTAGGAAGTGATCCAGATAAAATATATTCGTGGGAAACGTTTATGGCAGATATTAAGAAATATTCTTATTTCGGTCTGGCTTTTAGTTTTGAGTCGACGCCATTCATTGTTTTGGCGCCTGAAGACGCCGTCTCTATGGAAATGGAGGTAATTTTGTTTGTAAATCCAATTTTGTATTATTGTGTAAAGTTCGCATAATATTTGAATTCACATAGCAATTCATTCACTTATATTTATTTTTAAATACCTTTACTGTGGTTGTGTTAGACTATACATGGCGTGACATTTGATTCCTTAGGTGGAAAGTTGAATTACATCTGGTCTATTAGCTTCCGTCAGTTTGTTAGGCAAAAATTAAGATATTTTTTTAGATTCATGCTTTTTCCAAGTGGGGTAGTAAGTAATATACTTATGTGGAATAATATTTATTATAGCCCAGGCGAAAAATGGGGAACGGAGTGTCTTAACACTAGGTTTCCAAGTTACCTCTGCATACCATGTTATGTGCGGAATACAACATGAAGCTAAAAATAAATAAAAAAGATCTCACTATAGTTTATCTCCATCTATGATTATCTATATCATTCAATATATATTTATGAAAACAAGTAGGTTAATGGTTAAAAGGCAATTACAAAATGCTCTCTGCATTTTGTTAATTAATAAAAATCATCTTTCATTATTATAATTTATTTCTTCTAATTTCAGGGTGACAAAAAGTTAAATATTGATGATTTTTGGCAAATGAAACCATTTAAAACTAAAGCTGGGAGACTAAGAGAAGCTAATAATGTAGTACATTGTGTTGACAGAGGGTATATATAAAAAAAAATATATTTTAAATATAATTATACCTTTAAACTTGGTCCCTGCACAAATTTTCTATGAATATATACATATACATATAAATTATACATATAAATATATAAATATACATATAAATTTTTAAGTGATCGCCGTCTGTACATGAGAGATACAAAAGATAGTTTATCATTAGGGACATTAAGGAATGTAAAAGTATATAAATATTTTTTTTATCTATTTTTGCATTTGTGCATGCTAATTTCAGAAATGGCTTAACTGATTTAAATGCATTCTTATCAGTGTAAGTATTATATTCGTCAAAATTGTTACAAAGTAACTGTTTTATCAAATTGGCCCAAATTTGTATTGTATTGTATTAATTATAATACATGTTTTCTTTACATTTAATATAATTATAATATTATTAATATTAGAAAACTAAATTCATATTAGGCAATAAATGAGTAGTTCAAGCGAGCGAAGCCGCGAATGGGTCAGTAGTTAATAATAACAAAGTGATTATATGTTATTAAATAAATGTATCTAAATGTTTGTATATATATTAATAAATATACATGTTAATATATAGGTATATTATGTAAGAATTCTTTAAAAATATTGTTTTGGGCTGTCCATAAATCACGTGGTGGGGCTTGAAAGGCGGAGGGTATAGGGGTGTTTGTCAAAATTCACAACGGGGGTTGTAGTTGAAATATTTTTTGATTACACTAATAGTACAATATTCTAAATATTTCAAGATTCGTTGTAGATACTAGAAAACACACGTGATTTTGAGTAGGGGAAGAGTAGAGTAGAGTTTGGCGTAGTCTTTTAAAAATAAGTATAAGAATTATATAGCATATAAAAATCACCAATCTACATGTTAGTCAGTCTTGAGAGTTTGGACATAAATATTTTTTTTATGAAAAACTCCTTAAATATTTTGTATATGAAATATATGTATAATATATAAAATTGTGAATGTAGATGCAGGTACTATAATAAGATCAAGTCCACCTTAATATTACTGTACAATGTAATATACTTTATTGCATTTAAAAATTACACACATTGTTATACAAAATATACATTAGGACGAGTTGTGGCAAAGATTTCATTTTGTGATTTTACTTACTTTTGATTATTTCCTTTCTTATTTTCTAATCTTCTTTACTGGATAATGCGAGTAACGACTGTTCTCTACAATAAGACTGCTTTATCGCTTAAAGTGGTTTTATTCCAAGCAACTTCTGCCTTTTGGTAACTGTATTTGTTTTTTTTTTTTTCGAAATTTTTAGTATAGATATTAATTCAGTATTATTATGTGTAGTTTTTTTTTTCATTTGGACAATTTATATTATATTTAATAAATCTTTTTTTATTTCCTGAAAAACTGAAGCAGGTATGTGATAATTAATTAATTGATGAATACTGTTGTACTCATATGAATTTAAAGTGTTTTTATGACTACAGACCAAATTAATATTAAGTTAAATACACACTAGGTATTTTAAATAAATTAGTACACAAGTTAATATTTTTATTTTATATATTTTTTAATTTCAGTAGTGGTAGTACTTTTGTCACATCTATAAAACTCATTTTGTTTATTTTAATACTATGTCATTTGTTATATAAATTCCGTTTTAATTTTTTGCCAAGCAGTTTAGTTTATACTAAGTAAACACTTTTTGGCTTTTTTTATTCGTTTAATGGACT
This sequence comes from Heliconius melpomene melpomene, assembly GCA_000313835.2. Lineage (NCBI taxonomy): Eukaryota > Metazoa > Arthropoda > Insecta > Lepidoptera > Nymphalidae > Heliconius > Heliconius melpomene. The sequence goes on along the minus strand of HE671617.1, from coordinate 300,554 downwards.
GGACTTTGAATTTGAATTATTATTTAACTAAATTGGATTATATTTATTAAATTATTAATTTTGAATGTGATATCGTTCCAGTAGTAAAGTAATCTGGGTCGGGTGTGATCGTCGATGTGTTTATACGTTAGTTGTAGTGTTAGTCGTTGCAGTAGTGTTAATCGTTTCGGTAGTGCTAGTACTCATTTCTGTAGTGCTTGAACTAGATATGTCACGTTCTAAAGTGACCGGTATGCCCGTCATGTACGCGGCGAAATAATCGGGGTCGGGAGTGATGGTCGATCTGCTTGGAAGTGTGACTACATCCTTTCCTACTTCAACCACTTCTGGTGCTCCTGTCTCGAACTCTGCAATGAAAAATGTATGCTGCACGCTGCAGGGTTTACAGAACCTAGTGCTAAGACACTCCGTTCCCCACTTTCCACTAAATTTTGGAGGCGTTGAGTGGCGGAACTTAACGTTTTTCGTCACCAGAGGGAAAAAATGGAAATATATATTTAAATAAATATTCCACTTCTTTGAGTGGGAATCGAACCAACAACCAGTCACGTTTACAGTCCCACTTTGTGCCTCAGCGCCACAACTGGTCTCAAAAATGTATTTCACAGACAAATTGTTTTTTTTTGTACAGGAAGTGTATATATTTTTCAGTTTCACGATGCATCCCGCATATAGCAGGTTAAAGAGAGGGAGAGAGTACCTAATGTTAAGAGATTTCGTTAACATTGTGTGTTGAGTGTTGAGTCAACCGGCGGTAGGTACAAAATGCGCTTGTCGACTAGTATTTTAAGTAAGAAACGTTAAGTATAAAAGTAATGGTCTTACAATACATAGTATAATTACATTTACAAAAGCATTTAATCGTCATTAAATACTTTTTATCTTATTTCGTAATATAGGTACCTACCTACAAATATTCGCATAACGAAATTTTTGCAAAGATTATTAGACTCTGGTATATTTGTCATATTAGTAATTTCATTAAAGCCAATTTGATAATGTTGAAATTAAATAAACTATTCCGAGTACACTCTTAAACATACCTCCCAAAATCCTTCTAGTCGTAGTCATATCACCAAATTCAGTGGTACTAAACACATCATAATCAGGCACCCACTGGTCTTCGTCAATGGGTTCGAATCCGAATTCAGTTTCGTGTGTAGGGCCCCTATATTCGACAGGTTGTAATGAAAAATCTTCGTAATAAGTACCCTCCTCTAAATGCCATTCATGTAAGTCTATCAATGTCATGTTCTTCTTAAATCCCCACGCGAACATTTCGAAACGACAAGTATCTGAGAACATTATGTAGCATGATATTGAGAAGACGGACCCTGAAACCGAACGACGAACCCTCAATTATATTAAATAATGTATCCCGCTTACAGCAGGGCAGGCAGAGAAAACCTAGTGTTAAAACACTGTTCCAGAATTTCCGCCAAATTTTTCGAGGCATTGCGCGCTGACTTGCGGAACTCAATACTTTTTACTTGCTTTTGCCTGGTGCCGCCAGATCGAAGAAATGAAAATATAAATTTAAATAAACAATTAATTTCCTCGAGTGTGGATCGAATCCACAGCTAGTCGCGTTTGCACATTGTGGCTTCATTTTATCATAATTCAAATTATATTAGTGTTCAAATTATGAGACACCGTTTCATTCAAGTTATATTTTCGATTTTTACAATTATACATTTTCATTTACGATTTGTCGAAGGATGTTAGGAGATGGCGGAACACATTTCGAAAAAGTTTCTAATTCAGGCAGTCCGTGGAGAGTGGTCTGTCTCAACATTAGCCTACTGAATAAAATATCTTGAAATATACCTTTATAGGTATAGCACGGTGGTCCTTTAGAAAACCTAGTGCATTGATGCTTCACTCGCATCTCAGTTACAGCAGACGCATTTACTAGTTCTAATGTGAGACATGAAAATTCAATATTTTCGTAGATTGTCATCTAAAAACATAATATAAATAATTAGTCTTTAAACGAAAAAATATGGTTAAGGTTCAAGCAATTTTTTAGTTTCTTTAAAGTAAATCTGTTATGATTCATTTTAAATAAGTAGGTATGTAGGTAAGGCAACCAACAATATATTTTTTTGATCTAGTAAAATATAAATAATTAAATGTTATTTGAAGATAATCGTGTTACGTTTAATGTCTTCCTAAGGTTTTCAGTATAAGCTATTTATTTCAAGCTGTCCCCTCTTCCATTCCATTCCACTACAAATATTAAATATTTTGTTTCTTTATATCTATATACATACATTGTAAGTGGCAAATTGATACTGATTGTTGTCTGTTCTTAGGGCCATCATTTCACGATATATTAAATTAAGTTTTTCTTCTTCATCACAATTACCAAATCTTTGGTATGCCGTGGTTGCACCTTGAAAATATTGAGAAAATTTATACGAGTATGTTAGTAACCGTCATTTACACAAAATATTTAAGTAAATAAAAACTTGTTTGATTACCTAAAAATAAATTTAACGCTAATTGTGTGATTGGTTATGAGTTTAATTTGCAATATTATTAATTATAATTTCACTCCTGACTGATAAGACCAAAATAAAGAGTCCCCATATACTAAAGCAATTAATACATAACATAATTATGTTGAAAACAAAAATAGAAAAAACCTCTCAATATATATTTGTGTTTGGACATCTTAGTAATGCTTATTCTTCTGAACTTGTCCAAGCTGTCCTCAATCCATGGGTAGTAACTCATCATGTCGAGATACCGTGACGGAGCCCCACACCCTGGACCTCGTACTCCTAGACCCAACTGTATACGATATTATATTAAAATGAATTTATCTTATTTTTTAACTATAAATAACACAATTTTATTTTTAATATATCTCTATAGCACTTGTTGTATTTACACATAAACGTAACATTTGTAATTACTTAATATTATTATAGACAAAAAAATGTAATTGTAAGTTTTTCTCACCAATTGCCATCTTCCCCATATATCTCGCGAGACTAGCGCGGAGCCGGCATTCCACACGCACACCTCGTTATCTCGTAAAGAAGTAACACAAGCTACGTGAGGAGGACGCATTTTCTTTGTATATAGCTAAGGATATACAAATCATAAATTAAATTAACAGCTCACTATCAGCTTCACTCTGTATCCCGCACACAGCATGGTTGGCAGAGGGAACATAGTATTTAGACACTATTAGCCACTTTCCGTTAAATTTTTCCGAGGCATTAGGTGTTGAATGTCTGACCTCGACGCCGGCCGTTTGCTTTGCAGATTTGAAAATACTAATAAAGAATAATTAATTCCCTCGAATAGAAAAGAAGTAGCAAAGCATGTCACCATACATAAACGAAATGGTTGTGGGATCGATACCTATACGGAAAAATTAATAATTGAATATTTTCATTTGCTCGGTTCCGCCACTCAATCGCGAATTGTCTCGAAAATTGCTGGAATCTAGAAACGAAGTTGCATAATACTACATCCTGCTATAGCTTCACCTGTATCCCACATAAAGCAGAGTAGGCAGAAGCAGTGGCGGACTAACCCCGTCGGAGGCCCGGGGCGGTGTCGTTGAATGAGGCCCCTCGACAGCCCCCCCCCCCTCGCCCCCTCCACCGTGTAAAAAAATTTTTATATATCACATGTTTTTTCATGTACAAATTAGTGTGTATGCTTACTTAGTTTACATCTTGTAATTAATGTTTGAGTTAGAGTTGCATACACAGAAAATTAGAATACTAAATATCAAAAGTACATGTAGTAGAATTTAGCAAAAAAATCCTCGTGTCCTCGAGATAAAAAGACGAATTGGGATAACAAAAGAAGCTATCATCCGTGTAAATAACGTATGGAAGAAAAGAGAAATTTGTATCAAAACCGAAATAAGAATGTTACGAGCACTGATATTCTCTATTACTACCATTCGATAGATAGGTACAGGTGGAGGCAGATCATCTGCTCTAGATGTAAAACCTAATCACTCTCAAATTCATTGTAAATTTCTACAAGATTATCTAGTACTACAGCCAGAGCGTCATCTGAAGATCCCAGGACCCTAGTAGACCTACGTCATTTTAGTAAAGCTGAAATTTCGAAGATTACTAGTCTAATAAGTAGGTAAGAGTATATGCGTACTTACTAACTTGAAAGTGAGGCCCTTTCAAAGATAGCACCAATTTAAGGTACACGCTCACCTACGTTAAAGTAAAAACGCTCGTATTTAAATATATTTTTGAGAAAAATGTAAAAAAAAATATCATAACCCTGGTATAACCCTTTACGTAGGCTTTACTCTGGCCAGACGTCCTAAAGATTGTTTAATATTGGGACAAAATACGTATACTTCTACTTCTTCTTGGCATTAATCCCGTGCTGAGGGTTCTTTTGGAAGAACGTATTCGCGACGGCCAGTTCAGACACAATATAGGTTCTCAGAATATTTTCTCCCTCTGTATTATGAAGTCAGTATCTAAAACCCCCGTGAACATGTTCATACGGCTCAGCACTGACTGACTGTTCAAATCTTCCCCAACAACAAACAACCATTTCGGTAGACGGTATAGCAAGTAGAACCTCTTCATTCTGCTTTCAGAATGACTCTTTTTTGGACACGCTACAGCCGGCCTGCGGCGCATATTATATTAGGCGCATAGGCACTAATTTAGTTTATAGTTACGCCTTCAATCAGCACCCTTATACGCATCAAGCTATTGCAGCGACCATCAGCTTCAAGAAGCCAGTTCTGAAGCTCTTCAGAAAGAACTACTGCCACACAGTTTTTACCTGAGGGTGACCCGGTGTATATAAGGCGGTAACCCTGTCCGTTATTGCGAGGCTTATTGCCCTTCCGGCAAGCTTCCTGGAGGAAAGCACACTGGACCCGAAGTCTTATAAGTACATCTGCGAGATTTCTGCGTCGTCCGGTTAGAGAGCCAATATTCCACGTTGCAAAGCGGAGTTTCTGTCTGGGTACTAGCGTTTTAAGCAGTGTTCGTACTTGACACGTTGTTGCGTTCCATATTAGCGGCGGATGGCGGTTTTTAAATGGAGCAACTGCCATTTGACTTCCAAAACCACTTTGAAAAATTACGCTATAATTTTACATATATTATTTATGGACAATTTAAGACCCCTTATAAGCACCTAAACCGATCTGATGGCTCAATCATCCTCCCAGATAGAGATGTACCTTTATTTTGCGCTACTTCTGGAAGGGCCCCACTTTCAGGTTAGTGAGTACGCAAACTTTTATAAAATGACGTCGGTCTGGAGGCCCTAGGAACTTGAAGTAAAAAACTACGAAACTGGAACCACATGCAACCTAAATGGACATTAGAAAGATAAAAGTAATTTTAATTAATATAATGTAAACTACCGGTACAGGCTGCACTAATCCCTGTACTTATTTGTTTATTGGAGGCCCCCTCCAACCTCAACCTTCCTGTTAAGTAGATACTATGCGTTTTTTCAAGGGCTTATTTAGGATTTGATCTAGGGAATTTGCACCATTTGGAGGCCCCCCTGGACCCGAGGCCCGGGGCGGACCGCCCCCGCCGCCCCCCCCCTTAGTCCGCCACTGGGCAGAAGGAACCTAATGTTACGAACCTCTGTTCTCCATTTTTGCCCTATTCTCAAGACTGACTGGAGTGGCGGAGCTCGACGCCACACTTTTGTCTTGTTGCCAGAGTGAGAAAATGATAACAAATCATTGCCTCGAGTGGGAACCAAACCCACAACCATCGCGTTTATAGCCGTACGCTGTGCCAATGCAACACGACGGCCTCACTTTTACCTACTAATAACATTATTAACTTACATTTGCTCTAAGATAGAACTCTCTACATAATCCAGACATTACATGCACAACTGGAATCACTTGTTTTTGAAGGAAATCGTACTCTGAAAATTTAAAAAAGTTATACACTTATGTTTTTTCCATTTCAAAATAAATTAGAATATAAAAACTCATATGTAAATAATAAGATACACTTTAATTTCAAATACAATCCTGGATTACAACGGATGTATTTATTAATATAAACATATGTTCTAACTCTATACCTAGGCCAAGAGCAGTGCTGAGTAGGTACCGCCATTTAAAAATCAATATCTCCAAAATTGGCTCCGTTTCGTTTTATTGGTTCCCATTAAAAAGTGACTTATTGGGAACGGTACCTATGTGTTAACATTGGATATATCGTGAAGTTTTAAAAAAATGGATAATCATTATATACAGATATTAAAATTAAACAAAAAATAGGTACCTTCCATATCTTTAAACTTGACAACATAAAAATCGGGGTTCCTCAATCTCTCTGGCGGTGGACACAACGGTTTTATACGCTCTATAAAACAAAAACATAAACATACATTTTCTATACAGTGACAATAATTAGATTTAATTAAAAACAATTTATTAAATAATTGCATTTAATACTTAGATATATATCGTACTAAATAACAATTTATCTTATTACGTAGACCGACGTCTTCACAACTTTAAAATCTTTGACTACTTATATACATAATTATATAGACCAGCTCCCTTAGCTTACTACATTTAAAATAAATTTATAACTATTTCACTATTTTATTTTTTTTTTTGGTTTTGTATTTTTAACCTAACACAGAATTAAATCACTTATTACTAGATTATTTCATTATAAGGTGAGGCCATTCGTGGCACAGGGGCACAAGCGTGCGGCTATTTATGTGACAGGTTGTAGATTCGATTCCCACTCGAGGAATTGAAATATTTCATATTTTTATTTGAAACAAGGCAAGGCACGGCATTGAGTTCCACCACTCAACACGCAACGCCTCCAGAACTCGACAAAAAGTGAGGAACGGAAGTATCTTAATGGTGATAAAGTGTCTTAACATTAAGTTCCCAGGTTCCCTCTGCCTTGCTGTAAGCGGGATACAGGTGAAGTTTAAAAAACTAAATGAATTATAAGGAAAAAAATAGCCACTAACCACTTCGAACTGGAGTACTAAGTTGTATCAATGCTATTGTGTTATACGTTTCTCCGTATTCGGGGTGTAACACATAGTTGCGGACCCGACGACCGGTGCGCGACCAACCCTCGCCAAGCAAAACCCGTGAATTTCGCCTGTAATATTTAATTATGAATGTATAAGTAATTAAGTATTAGCAAACCGGAAGTATCTTAATGGGGAACGGAGTATCTTAACACCAGGTTTCCTCCGCCTACCCTACTTTCTACTACCATCCCGTTCTGTGCGGAATACAGTGGGAACCTAAAAAATATTAATATTTACTTCAATATGACGAAATTGTTTATAAAAAAATTTTACGTGACTTTCAACAGTTCGATTCACTTGAATTTTTTTACTGCATACAACATTCTTTTACAGATTGAAAACAGTGTACTTACTTAAGTAGGTAAGTATGTGTATAATGTTAATAAAAAGTAGATAAGTGGTAGGTGGTGGTGTGGTTAATATTATCTGAAAAAACCTACGTCTAACCTTTGTCTATTGAACTGAACTTGAACTTACGCAATACATAATATTTGTAAATTAAATCGACATTTAAAAGAATATTCCAAGTATTTTTATTTAACCACTCCACAAACAATGTTTCTTAAATTGGCGGAAAGTGTTTTTTAAATTGGAAAAAGTAAGAATCAGTGTTTCAAAATAGATTCTCTCTGTGTACAGTGTTCTACATGAAACTAAAAAAAAATACTAAAACAAATATCACAGTTCTTACCTAAAATCATGTTTAGGCATTGGTCCTATATCAGCGGCGGGCGCGATCGCGAACTCTGCCTGTATCAACGCTACCGTTGTTACCGCTCGGCCTTCACCAGTGTCGCCATCTTTGATTTTTTTAATAAATATTCAGTTTTTAATTGTACCATCATTGTGGTACAATTAGTCATAAGTTCAAATTCTAGTCAGATTAATGTTTATAGTTATTAGACTCATATTATATAGAAAAAAGAATAATGCCATCGTGGTGCAGTGTCACACCGTCTAAATGTAAACGCAACGGTTATGGGTTCAATTCCCACTAGGGGGAATGAGTCATTTTTATATCCTGTCGTTGGACAAATCGCGTTGTTGTGTAAGTACCTACTCAAAATATTCAGTGTAAAGTGGGGAGCAGAGAGTTTTAAAACTACATTTTCTGTGTCTCCTGCACTTTTCTACGTTTACTTTAAATGTATAATCTCATCGATTATTTAACTTAAGTTTAACTTCTTTAATGATATTTTTCATACTTACAAAAACTATAATACAATATTCCAAGCCACGGATATTGTTTTATATCGACATCTCCTTCAGTAACTTCTAGTGAATGGTCTATCCCACAATCGATCACGTCTAATTTCACTAATTGTACTTGTAATACTGTAAAAATAAAAACGTAAGTAAATCGTATAATATACGATTGCGTTACATATTTTTTTTTCATATTCAAAACAAGCTAAGAAGCTCGAACAAGTTAAAAAAAATACATTTCCTAAAAACTGATATTTTATTGATTAGATAAGTACTTATTTAAAAAACAATTAATATTTGTTTAGTGCAATTTTTTAATTAAATATATCCTAAGTACTTATTATATTTAATTCTATTAAATCGCATTAGTTATTGGTTTTACATAAAAAACATATGGGTGGTACATAACCATATATTATGGGATGATTGTAGAATTGAGACCTTCGTGGCGCAGGGGCACAGTGTGACTGTAAAGTCGACTGGTTGTGAAGAGATGAAATATTTATTTAAATTTATATTTCCATTTCTTTGGCTCTGGTGTCGAAGCAAAGCGCGGCGTTGAGTTCCCCCACTCAACATGCAATGCCTCCAGAATTCGGCGGTAAGTGGCGCAAAGGTGTGTCTTTATGGAAACGGAGCGTCTTAACACAACGGTTTCCTTTAAAAAATTTAAAATAAAATTAATAAACAAAAGAAATATAAACTTACCTTTCATTAACATAATACAAACAATTTCACGCAAATACATTTTATAACAATGAAATATTAAATAAATATGAAACTACTGTAACTGTGGAACACCGAATGATCGATCAATGATCTTTATAGTATTATTATACAAACAATATTATTATGTAATATGAGAAAGTTTACAAAATTTTGTTTACAATGTAGTTTATTTAATGATAAGATGGCCGTAAGAAAATAAACAAACATTCTTTAAGACTATTTATTTATTTATTTCCTTCCTGAGTGTAGAATAACACTTTGAGTGTAGAATATTTATTAAATATTTTTAACGTATTCGTTCTCTATTGCCAAATGATAATTCTAAGTGACAATTTGCCTAGCAAAAATTTTTAAAGATCTCTCAAGAAGACGAAGACTCTACAGAGTTGCTAACAACATTAATAAGTTGTAACAAGCGTATCAGAATGTCGACGAAGCTTGATGAGAGAACGTATGGGGGAACCAAACCGCTCTGACCACTAAATGGAACTCAGATTCGAACCCGCACCTCTTGTTTACCGTCCAAGATCTTATTATCTTACGATCTTAAGTTCTTATCAACCTACATCAATATTCTTATACACTTGTTATAACTTACTTTTTGTTATTAACATTTCTGTATGAAAACTCCCTCACTCCGATCTCGGCGGAAATTCGGGAGAAAAGCGTCTTAACACTAGGTTCCCTCTGCCTAACCTGTTGTGTTCGGGATAGAGCGTGAAGCTGATTTAAAGTACATATACATTTATTAAATCAAATCACCCACAAACATAATTCAAAATTTTATTTAAAACAAAATAACCACAATTTCAAGCACTTCTCATCCCAGTTGTCTTCCTATAAGCACTAAAATGTTCCAAATATTGATATATAGTATCAATAGGTGTGTATATTTCATTCATTCTGCTTAGTAAATGCTGTGGTGGTTGCACTGGTACTGATGGTCCGAGGAGACCCTGGAGGAACTCTCGAAGTAAACCCCATACTGCATTTGCCATTACACAGGGGCGGTATTCAACCTTAAAAAGATTTGAATTAATTCAATTTCTTATATTGCAAAAGTCTCTACCTGCAGCTTTGTTATTGTGGTGACTAATAACCAATTCAAATCTAAAATATTTGTTATTCAAATACACTTAAAAGCACTTTTGAAGGGTTTTGAAGTGAGTAGTAAGAGAGATTGAGAGAGACAGTGAGAGGGGAGACTCAAGACCAGGTAGTCTTGCTAGTACAGAAATGAAAATAATTTATTCTCCGTTGAAATCTGGAGGCATTGCTTGAGTGGCTGAACCTAAATCCGCGCTTTGCCTTGTTAGTAGAATGAGGAAATTAAAATATTTAGAAATATCTCATATCTCCAATTGGGAATTGAACCCAAAACCTGTTGTATTTATTATACATAAATTATATAATATAAATATTGTAATATATAAATCAACCTACTTCAATAAGAACACCTTTGAAATTTTGATTCATAGTAACAGAACCAAGTTTGATACAAAAATCACCCAACTCGAACCTTGGACCTTTACTTTCGATTTTAGTCTGTTTTTTAGAAGTATAATGATGTGATAGTTTCATCATTAGTAAGTCGAATAACCCATCGGCTATTACATGAATATTTTTAGTCCCACTCTCTAATATTGAGAAGACAGAAGCTGGTTGTTCTGAATTATGTAATATGTGAACTGTTTTTGTTGTACCTTAAAAGATAAATTAGAGAAACAATTAAATGAACAGTTAGGCTAAACTAAGCTAAAATATTTGTAAAGTTAAACTAAGTTTTATTAGACTTGTAACTGTAAATGTAACTTCAATATTATTTTCTTTGATGAATTTGTATATTTATTAATGCTGGAATAGCATGCTGTATGTAAGTTTATAATCCGCTTCACGCCATAAGTTTCGTGTTGTTTTTGTATTTATTTCCGTCTGCCTAATGTAATCATTACTTTTTGATCAAATAAATATATATTAATTACCCATTTGAGGATGTGATAAATAACTTTCACAATCAACAAGGAATTGTCCTTGTTGTGAAGCACCAAGAGCTAATATCCTTTTTGTTAGTAAATCGATTACGTATGTACCGGTTTTGTGTTCTGGCACTGGATACTGCTGTAAACTAAAATAAAAAGCTGGTCAATGTATCTGTACTCAAGTATTATATATTTTTTGTAAAATATGAAGTAAACTTACACAGTAACACCCATTTTTTTTTATTTAATTATCAAAGTAAATAAATATTTTATTTAGGTTGTTTAAAAAATGTATATCCTTCCTTACAAAGATTACTAGATATTCTTAAATAAATATTAGTGAAAGACTTTATATTTATTTTGGACTTAATGATTTTACTCTCTTCTTTAAATTAAAAATATATTTACTATTTTTCTGTTTAATAACAACTTTACAAAACCATTAACTAACGAGTCAAGGTTAAAGAACCTTTGACATTTGTAGTTCTGAAACCGGCTAAAAATGTGATACAATAGAAATGTGTAATATATTTTCAGTTTTTTATTAAAATTAAGAAAAAAGTCATATTTTATAATTATTATATAGCACAAAATTAAAATTAATAATAACAAAATTGATATACGATAAATTATTTAGTTTTAAAGGGAACCAAGAACCTAATGTCACTATAATAACAAAAACAACCAATCATAGAATTTTACGTTGCAACGAAAACCATTCTCCAATAATAATAAAGAATTTCTTCCAAAGAGAACAACTAATTGAAATCACACATTTTATCTGGACCAATGGCAGCCGAACAGATAATTTAATGGCAAAATTGACAAGTGTGGGGGTCTCCTTTTATTATACACTATTTATTTACGTTTAATCCAATTAAATTTGGCTATTGCGTAGCACTACAATTGTGCTTTAGCAATATTTTACTGTGTGTATTAATTACTAGTTACATCATCTAAAAGTGTATTCAAAGTTACAATTTATAATTTATCGTGCGATTATTTTTAGTATTTTTTTCTTTTGTATTATCTAACATTTAGTTTAGTGTGGTTAAAAATGATTCCTGATAACGTGACTTTGGTTGTGAAGGCGCCTAATCAGCAAATTGAGGATCAAAATATCGAATGCCAGACTTCTTGGACGGTCAGGCAGTTGAAAGGTCATCTATCTGAGGTCTACCCTAATAAACCGGTAAATAGTCTATTTGTTATTTGTTTCTATTTATTATGTATGTGCTTCGATCATAAAATAGCAATTATTATGATTTATTATTAGAACATGTCCAAGTGAATGTTAAGCATTTTTATGGAATAAAGATATTTTGACTTTGACTTTGAACAAACTTATTTATATTATATAATTTTAGTTAGTGATAGTTATTATTTATAGATTTTTGAGCAACAGATGATTTTTTATGTTGTATAAAAAAAATTAAATCAGCTTCACGCTTTATACCTATATACAGCATAAATATGTGATATATTCCTTTTTAATGCTACTTCTAAGTAGCATCAACATTTTAATGAGTTCTAAATAACTGTGTTATCAGTTATGTGTATGTTTATTTGCAGTTTTAAGTGCAAATGATAAAAATAATAGTCACTCAAATAAAAAGTGCTTAATCAAGCAGTTGGATAGAATCTGATTATAAACTCGATAGTTGTGGGTTCAATCTCTTAATACCTCAAAAAATGAAAAGAAACATTGGTAATGGAGGGTCTTCCTTCTAGGTTTCTTTCATTCTGTTAACACCATACATATTTTTTTTAAATCTTGCATTACACATTTTTTGATAATATCAAACAAAACAATAAACTGATTTTTATCATAATTACTTCATATCTCATCAGGATTATTATATCTTGACGTAAGTTGTAAGAGTTTTCAAGATTCTGAACACAATTTCCTTGAGTATTTTATGTAAATTTTGATACTTTTGCAGTTACAGATTTTAACACTGTTTTAAGATTAACATAGTATTAAGATACTCAGTTCGCACAATCCAATGTTCAAGACATTTTGCTACCATAATGTATGACTTTTATTATTATAAAATTCATTCATTCCACCAGTTGAGAATATAATATCATGTGAACAATGTGATGCGTCAGCATGGCCTTTTGACTACATGTTGTTATATAATCCTGATTGCATGAAATTTTAGTTTAACTTGTATAATTGGCTATTAAAGTAAAGGCTTAATAAAATTGGTAGTAAATTTTTTACTTCTATATGTAATAATTAAACAAATTTTAGTTCTAAACCAATATATTATTATTGAAAAATTTTTCTAAATTTTTCTTACAGGGAAAATGGCAAGAATAATTATAAATAATAAAATCAAGTTGCATTTCATATTCAAGTTTCTAGGTTTCAAAACATTTTTTTTTTTTTTAAATTTATTTTTGACTTGCGTCAGATTGGTTGAACAGGAAAATTGAGAAAAATAATAATTTTGCCATCCATGCCCGTACCCAATATTGTTATTTGTTTTGCCAAATGAAAATTTATTATTTCCCTCGACAGGGACTGAGTGAAACTCTGCCTACCCGTGCTGCATGCAGCGTAAAGCTGATTAATGATTAAAAATTATTATTATCGAAACACTTTCAAAGAAAAAAAAAGAATTGTTTCAAGCACATAACTACAAGATTTTTTTATTTACATATGTTTGCTAAAGATTGTTTCTACAAGTGTTTCTGATACAATTGTCTTGCAAAGCTACGCTTTTTTGCTTTTTTATTTATTGTCAACTCAGTGATGAAAATATAAATCAATGATGAAATTTAATAAGTAATTGTCACGCATGAGTTGTTTGAAATAGAAAGTAGCGTAAATCTTAATTATTAAAATTATATTTATTAAATTATAAAATTAAAGAAAAAAAATATTATGTTGAATACATTATTTTAAAAAATCTAACATTGTTAAAATATTAAGTAGCCGTCGTGGCTCAACGGTCATCCTCTAAACAAGAAGGCCGCGAAGACTTCCCTTGCGGAATACAAGACGATATGAGGCGTTGAATTTCGTCACTCAACACATTACGAATACTTGTATTATTACGCTCTCTGAAGAAATTAAATATTTAATATATCCATTTTCTTCGCTCTCGTGTCGAGGCAAAGCGCGGCGTTCAGTTTCGCCACTCAACACGCAATGCGACCAAATCGTTACCTTTACAGTTATACAGTTCGTTGCCTTTGCCTATCCTGCCATGTGGAAAAAAAATTGAATCCACGAGTATACCAAAACAACTTGCAAATGCGTCATGATGGGTTTTATTGTTAATGTATGTAGGTATATAAAAATGACTATCCTTTCAATGTACCTGATTGTTCCCATAATCCATTGTTTTTGTCATTTGATACGATAATTTAAGCATCCGTTGCGCCGTATCTACTTATGTCCATTATTTTATTTTCCGAAGTATAAATAGGAGAATTGGCTTAGCTTAAAAATTATATTATAGTCTATAAATAGTCTAATAAATTTATTATTCAGACAGTGGAGAACCGAAATATTTTAATAGAAACGGAGTGTCTTAACACTAGGTTCCCAGGTTCCATCTGCTTACCCTGTTCTATGCGCTATACAGAATAAAGTCAAAAAAACAATATTTTTCTGTTACAGAAAGCAGATGAACAAAAGATAATATACTCTGGCCAACTATTAGATGACAACAGCATTATAAAAGATGTCCTAAGACACTATGACAGTCAAAACACGCATACTATGCACTTAGTTTGCTCAACCAAAAGAATGGCAGAGCCAGAAAAAACACCTTCAACAGACGGACTTCGTCAAAGGAATGTTCCAGAAACTCCCAGACCAGCAGAGACCCCCAGACCGGAAATGCGACAGAACGATCAAAATCATACAGTGGAAATGCAGAATTATTTTAGTTCGTTTGTAAATAATTATGGCAGAGTTCCCCCATATCCTAATTATAATTTTGGAGAAGGGTTGCCTCCAGTAAATAGTGATCCTGCCTCGATGGCTAATCATATGCTGATGATGCAGCAAGCCTATATGCAGTATATGCAACAGTATGCCAATATGTAAGTTATTTTTTTTATCTGTGAGTATGCTATTTTTTGTCTTACGAAATCCTATATCTTATAAAACAAAGTCGCTTTTCGTGTCTGTCTGTTGTTTCTAACTCTTCTTCTTCTAAACCTCCCAACGGATTTTGATGCGGTTTTCACCATTAGGTCGAGTATTTTCCGTAGAAGGTTTATATATAGTTTATTATTTGTACATTCTTATGTAAATTAACATAAATTCGATAAATATGTATAAAGTCCTACCCGTTGAGACACTTTCGCGCATGCGCTGCTTTAATGGTGAGTACTACATGAAAAAAATGTACTGGAGTATTATTCCTCTTAATAAGATCTACAAAAAAGTCCGCGACGGCATATTCGTATCTTTTAAGAATAACGTGTAGTGATAATTTTTCTGTCTAAAAATAATAATTTCAATATATTTTTTATTGTGAGTCATATTGCTCCATAATGGTATTAATCCTTATCCTTTAAAATACTTTATTAATTTTCTACGTTAAACGAAGATAAAATTTGCTTTTTATACTATTTCGAAATTGCGAATAGTTTTACAGAAAAACGCATTTAATGGTTAACGCATCACGCCGTTCACACATCAGCTGTATCGAGTCAAGTTTCACTTATCCCTTACTCTCACCATATAAATAAGTATATTAGTTACGTTGGCGATTTAATGTAGATCAAAAAAGTCTTTTACTGTTTTTCATTTTAATAAGTACTTTAGGAGTTGTTACAATATCAAAAAATCCTTGCTGCGAAACGGCTCGCCACTCGCCATGCGTCCGCCGCGCCCGCCTGCCTTACACGCATCGGTGGTTCAGTGGTAGAATGCTCGACTGCCACGCGGCCGGCCCGGATTCGATTCCCGGCCGATGCATTCTATTTAATTTTCCTCACAGGCAGCCACGAAGTGCTTGCTTTTCATCAGAGACAGAATACCCCCTTCAGCATTAACCACAAGCTCGAAAAAAAAACCCGCCTGCCTCTATAGCCACGAAGATTTAGATGCGTTTGCACGTATTGGATAATTGGAGTTGAATGTATTATTTCAGCGCGATATATTTGGTTTCATATTTTTTATAGTAGTTATTAGTAGGTAGGTTTTTGTTTATAATTTCTTCCGTTTAAAAATAGTCATTTAACTATCTAAACATAGTCATTTAAATATATTTTAATAAGTACTTGAAAAGATTAGTAGCACGGATTTAAAATTACGGTACCTAATAAAAAATCCTTGCTGTGTAAAACAATTGGAAAATCCTTATTGAAACTATGAAAATGCGGGTTGCATTAGGGTTTAATTAATTTTCACATTATCTTAAGTGCTTTGCAAACATACATTATACGAATAATCCAGTAGTAAAAGCGGGCGAAGCCGCAAGAGGGTCGCTAGTATTATATATATATTTCGTATATAGCTGTGTATAACAACACTTTTATAGCTGGGTAACACGACTCGCGGGCAGTATTGTACTGAAAACAAGGAACTGTTTTCACTTTAGTAGTACAGTTTTATTAATTTCGACTTTACCTAGGAACCGTCGATATGTACAATTTATGTAAAGATATTTGATGATTTTTCACGTGTAGGTCGATAGTTCTATAAACATTTAATGCATTATTTTCCCCCCCAAGGGCTCAAACTCCCGACCCGCCAACTCCCCCAACACCAGAACAACCACCTCGCCCAGAACCAGAACAAGAGGACCAGATGCCCAGAGACTGGTTGGACCACCTGTATGCGGCGTCCCGGTTCGCTATATTGGTTTCGCTGTTCTGTATATATGGGAGTCCGGCGCGACTGCTGCTCATTATCCTGCTGGCAGCCGCTGGTTATTTGTGAGTAGTTCTTTTGGTTTATTTTGAACTGTTGTATCCTGCTGTATAACAGGATAGGTGGAGGGAATCTAATGTTAAGGTATTCTGTTCCGCTAATTTTGTGACATTGCATTTTTGAGTGGTTTAACTCAACGACACATTTATCTTACTACCAAATTCAATGGGATGTGGTAGAAAAATAAAACATCGTTTGATAAGTGTATCAGAGTCAGGAAATACAAATAGTTCATTCCCGGGAAACGAATTCACAATTTTGATTTGGAAAAATTACATTTATATCATTATTTTAAGTGACCATTAGAGATGGGCGTTATCGTTTTTTTCCGCTTACGGTTATGAAACCGATATATGGTTTTCGTATCGATATCAATAACGGTTTTCAGATATCGTTTTTTTCGACTTGTCAATAAGCGCAATCATAAGTATAAAACTATAATATAATAATAAATATATTTAATTAGTATTACATAAAAAATGCTTTATAAACCATAAACATAACTTAAAAAAACAATATTTAGTAATTAAATAGAAATAATGTTAAAATACAAAATCATATTTTAAATCCAAATTTCTACCTTATTCATTAGTTAGCTATCGGATATTCGCTTCAATTCTTTTACACCCGTGAAGAATATGCGGATAGAAAGAGAGGCAACGAATATTAGTTTATTAGATATTCGTCTTATCTCATTTACGCCCGTTCGGAATACATTACTTAGAAAGAGAGGAAGTTAGTTTCGATATAAAATCGTTTGACGTTTCAGAAGTTTTGCGTTATTACGTTTTCGTTCAGATCACAGATATGTTGAGTTTGAAGTTTCTGTAAAAACGGTTTTCTAAAAACAAATATCGATACGTTATGTTTTCCTTAACATATCGGTTTTAAGTTACGTTTTGATATATCGAACTCATCCCTAGTGACCATGCCACTATTAAACACAATTAATTATTATACTTACAGACACCAAATCGGCTTTTTCCGTGATCTCAACGTGAATCCCGTTAACAACGCTGCCAACGGCAGGAATAGACGAGAACGCAACGGTAACGAACCAGCACCCAACGGTAACGCTAATGAACCACAGACCAACGGTAATGAAACCAGAACAGCAGATAATGACAATAATGATGATAATCAATCATTATTGTCTGTCACTTGGATGATATTTACATCGTTCTTTGCTTCGCTTATACCAGATATTAATTAATGGTCATTGATTTTTATTTGATTGTTTTGGTTATTTGGGTAATTCTTTTTTGAATTAATCATTGTTGAAGTTTATGATTAAATAATGGTAATTTGTTTTGGAGGGTTTTGTGGATTTAAATTTTACGTCGAATATGTGATGTAACCAATAAATTGTAATTATTATAAAAGACATTTGTCGAACCGTTTTGTGTTAGAAAATTGATATATTTCGTACTATGTTCATATTTATATATGATCTATTATTTGAGTGTTATGCAGTTTTTCATTTATTACAAAAGAAAATGGGAACATTTCATATTTTAAGCTAATGTAATTTATAAACATATGAATGAATTCAAAATGTGTTCAGTTATCGTGAATCAGATTTTTTTAACAGAAAAAGGTAATAAATTACTTTTATGATTTTATAAACATATTTTTCTCTTATTTTGAACTGATTATAAACCAAATATTAATGTATGTAATTTTAATAGTTTTAATTTGTACTGGTATGATTTATTTTAAATAAATGTTTGGCCAATAACATGTTAAAAAATTAAAAAGCTTTGAACTTTTTTTATCTAAGAAATAAAAAATATATTTGGTTAT
The DNA here is from genome assembly GCA_000313835.2 of Heliconius melpomene melpomene. Lineage (NCBI taxonomy): Eukaryota > Metazoa > Arthropoda > Insecta > Lepidoptera > Nymphalidae > Heliconius > Heliconius melpomene. Next base: position 281,885 of record HE671617.1, on the reverse strand, counting down.
CTACATTTTGGAAACATTTAATAGGCTTCAATGTGACTAATTCAATATTATTTTTTTTTTTTATTTCACAATTAATATTTCAAGATAACAAAACCTTTTAATGTTGGACTACATACAGTGGTTGTAGGTTCGATTCCCGCTCTGATGACTGAAATATTTATGATTTTATTTTGTAAACGAATATAAAATGTTTAAAAAACATAAAATGCGGCGCTTGGTTCCGCTTCTCTGTAAATAAAATATTGAACATATTTACTACTACTACTGTACTTTAACTAGAGGTGTGAGTTTATTATTCAGATCAAGTTCAGATAATAAATGTATATAAAAATACAATTTTTATATATGTGTGTGTGTGATGTCATCTTAACAATTCTATTAATTAAATATATTCTATAGAATAAAATCTTATAAAATTTTATGTTTATAAACAGCTTTATTGTCTACTTAACTGTTAGATAAGTTGTTGCTTATTTATTTGACAGATATATTATGACAACTTCCCATTAAATTATATATCAGCTTCACGTTGTATCCCGCATGTTGCAGGGTAGGCAGAGGGTTAAAACAGTCCGCTCTCCACTTTCCGCTGAATTTTGGAGGCATTGCGTGTTGTGGGGCTCAACGCTGCTCTTTGCTTCGATATCAGACATTTAATTTCCTCGAGTGGGAATCGAACCCACAACCTGTCGTGATGACAGTAATGCTTGTGGCCTTGCGCCACGACTATAGGAAAGATTAAATTCTTAGTACTGACAAGAAATAAACATTTATTAACATTGTGTATAGATTTTTTTGTGTAAATAATTTTCGCCTTTTAAATTGCCATTCAGTTTTTTTAATATCGTAATATATATAGTAATTATAGTAGTCAATATGATACAGTTTTCACCACATTTTACTATATTATAAAAAATATGTAGGCATTATAATTTTTAATAAAGAGTTATATATCCTTAATAATAATGATTAATATTAATGAAATCTGATAATTATATAGACATTCTTTTATTATATTTTCGTTTCCCCGGTCTTTTAAAACAAAAAGAAAGCTGGCCGAAAATTAGAGAATAAAGGAATTATGTAAAAATCGAAAATTAAATTAATATTAAAGTTTTAGTGGTGTAAGGTCAAACTATGGTTTGAATTTGTAATTTCTTTTCATTCTTTTTGGATTACAGATGCGGTACATAATGGACATATTATAAAATGTATAATTTATGAAGTACTGTGACCCCTAATTAGATTATTTAATACTATCATTATATATTATATTAATTCCCGTGTTTAACGTCATACAAAGTTGATGCATTTGATAGTGTTATTTATAATAGATATTTTTTTGTGTTATTCCCTGCTAAGAATATAGATATTTCAGGAAATGTATAAAACATTTAGCGTAGCGGGACTCGAACCCGCTCCTGTTGAAAACTTTCTAAAATTGGAATTCTAATCCCAGTACGGTCAATCTTTTACAAATTTTCTGAAATATAGATCATGCTAATGTTAATTATAATTATACTGTGATAAGTTTCGTGTTTATTTGCATTCTCGTAATAAATTATTGAATCGTAAGCGGTTTGTTTTAATTTTTTAAGCCTTTTATTTGGTAGTAGCTACTATACTCTCCCACTAACCACGTGATGTTTTTTTGCTTTTTTAACTTCCCCTTGGTTGGTTGAATGGAGCATAAAGGTACAAAAAAAATCTTAAATGTTCTAATCTTTTTTTTTTATTAAACAGCCAATTAATATTATTTATAGCATATTATTGAATTTTAGCAATTATTATATTCTATTACTAATTCAAAATTCATCATCAAAATTAATATCCATTAGTTCTTCATTTACAATTTCTTTTTGTATTAATTCTGAATTTATGACGATTTCATTATTTATATTTTCAACTATATTTTTGTTTTCACTATTTTCTTTTAAAATTTCTACATGAATACTACATTCGTTATATTTATCATTCACAGTAGTATCATCTTTATTTAAATCATGATTAATATCATTTTCTTCGTATTTTTTAGAACCATCAGTATCATTATTTTGTGTTTTATCATTAATTTCTTTAACACCATTTTCAATCTCATTATCATTAATTTTCAACTGTTTTTGAGTTTGAATTTCATTGTTAACATCATTATTTAATGTATTAGCTATATCATTATCATTTTGTAAATCTGTGTCACTATCTGTATCCATTCTTAGAATATTATTTGAATCTTCATTACTTTTTTCATTTAAATTACTTTTATGAATATCAACAGTTATAGATGCATTAATTGTAGTAATTTCGGCATCATCATCTGAACTATCAATTACATTAGATCTATTTATTCTTTTTATACTATTTATGTTTGTTTCTTCTGTGTCGCCATTTACTTTTCCACTTTTATTATTGTCTATATTATTTTCATCAGTGTTACCATTACCAGTGCCTTTTATAGAAGTATCCACAACTTGATTATTATTATTAATTATATTGTTATTGACACTTTTAAGTCTTGCTAAACGCCTTTCTTCAGCTAACTTTCTGTTTCTCAACATTTTTTCTCTTTGTTCATTGTTAATTGTTGGTGAGGATGTTGCTACAGGTGTCATTAATGCCCTGTAATTGAAATTTACATATCTGAAATCTGTACTAGTCAATACTTAATATTTTTTTTAGTTTATAGTATTATCAAGCTGAAGAATTTGTTTGGTTGAACACACCCATCTCAGGAACGAAACAGTTGGGGAAAGATTATATTTGATTTTCACTGTTCAGGTATACAAATGTACGATTACGATTTCTTGAGTTTCACCACTCAACATGCAATATCTAGAAATTTCTGTAGAAAATCGTCGTAGAGGCTGTCGTGGCGCACACAAGGGTAACTGCAACGCGACGGTTATGGATTCGATCCCCACTTGAGAAAGTGAAATATTTATTTACATTCATATTTCCATTTCTTCATTTTGGTGCCAAGGCAAAGTGGTGCGTTAAGTTCTGCCATGCAACACGCAATGCCTGCAGAATTCGGCAGGAAGTGGGGAACAAAGTGTCTTAACACTAGGTTTCCTCTGCCTACCCTGCTGTGTGCAAGAAACAATGATAAGCTGATTTTGATTTGATTTGAACCTAATATTATGACATTCCATTCCAACAGCATTGCAATGCTATATGGGAAAAACCATGAAGCTGCTTAATAATACAGTGTAACATCCAAAAATAACAATAAAATCATACTCAACATATTAAAACAAATAAGTAATAATATAAAACTAAGAACATTACCTATTTTCTCTAACTGTGTCCACATGTTTTTTAACAGAACCCGGTGCCGGTGTGGACCGGGCCAATTCAATTTGCTGTTGTAATAGCTTATCAAATTCATCTTCAGGTTCTTTTTCTTCTTGTTCCTCATTACTAGAATCCTTTTGTGTTACTGTTTCCTCTGTTATGTATTGGTCTGTTCTTATTTTGTGGAGATGGACCTGAGATATTTTAATAAAATATAAAAAAACATCTTTAGGTTTTTTGTCAAATGCAGGGTAGGCAGAGAGAACCTAGTATTAAAAAAACTCAATTCCCCATGCTTTTTCGTGTTAAGTGATGGAACTCACACCACACCTTGTCTAAAAGAGTAGGGAAATTAATGAAGTTAAATATAATTATATCCTTGAGTGGGATATTGTACCCACAAATGATCCATTTTTGTGACCAACTAATACTAAATATTTCTTCTTTGTCTTTGAAAAATAAATAGATATATAAAAAAACATAGTTATACTATCATATTTTTATCATAGAAAAGTAACTTAACATATCTGTTTCATTTTATAAAAAAAATTATTACTGCTTGATTTTTAATTTAAAATTCACAAATTCTTTTAATTATACACTATATCTTATTTTTAAAACATTGTTTGTAAATTCAAAATCAACATTGCTATTGATCTTGTTGTATGTATTGTATTTTATGCCACCAAGTGAGAATCAAACCCACATAATTGTGTTTACAGTCAGTCACTCTCCTAAAAGTTGCTTAAATGAACAATAAGCAATAATGTATTAATCATAGTACATACCATGACAGGTCTCTTTTTACCAAGAGTTTCTATTTTCTTTAAGCAATCCTCAAATTTGAATTTTGGATACAATCTATATGCCCAGTGTTCTAATTTCTTTAAAACGAGATCTAGGTCTTCTTTTTCATGCCCTTTTCCTAAATTCAATAAATTAGAATAACTTTAAAAAAAATAGGATTTATATATTTAGAACCATATATGTAATAATATGCATAATTAAAATTAATCTATTCTTATTGAAGTAAATAAGAAAAGTATTATTTACCTTTAAACTTAAAATCTTTGAAATGATCAGGTATAACTTGTATGCCTCTAGGTCCAGTAAGTCTGGCCGGATTGAGAATAAATCTTGGATTTTTTGTAACACGGCGAGTTTTCGTTGAGCTAGGATCTACTCTTCTTTTATCTTCCTCTGAAATTGGTCATTAAAATACATTTGTTTATTACTCGCAAAGAAATTGTACTATACTATTAATATTTATGCTTAATATTTGAATTATCTTTTGTATTTTTTGCAATATACGATATAAAATGAGTGAGGCCACTCAAAACGCAATGCTTCCAGAATTCGGCGGAAAATTACAAATGGAATGTCTTAACACTAGGTACCTTCTGCCTACCCTGTTGTATGCGGGATGGATACACCATGATGCTAAATAATTTATTTTAGTAAATAAAATACCTGCTTCATCTTCTCTTTCACTATTATTATCGCTATCCGAACGAACTCTCTCCTCGATCTCATCACCTTCAATGACTCTTTCTAATTCCTGCGCTTCACCGGCTTCGTCTTGAAGAAAAACGTCCTCTAACAGAGACATTGTCCTTATTATAGTAATATTTTTTAAATTTTTTTATGTCAGTTTAAATTTAAACATTATACGGTAATAATATTACTAAAAAGCTAAAAACAAATAAATATTGTCAAATTTTTCTTTTTCTCTACATTTGATTTGACATTTAATTTTGGCGGTAAAACAGAATTAAAGAAATGCTTGTATTTAACACAGATAATATCCATTTACGTTTCATAGATAACGTAACGTGTGATAGTTACAGGCTATTAATTAAATTTGGTTACCATATCTTTCAAAAGTTTGCAAACATGTTAATTTAATAATAAAGAGTTAAAATTATATTTACCTCACATTCTTATTTAACATTTTTATGAAATAATAATAAAAACTTCTGATTAATATACTTCTTAATTTAACAAATGATGTATATAATATGTATAGTTGTTAATTTAAATATTAATATAAATGAAATATAAGACAATTGTAAAATTATACAAAAGATTTAGTCAATGAAAATGGCCATTTGAATCGTAAATTTTATTTTAACTTTCAATATGGTACAACACTAGCAAGTCACGTGACCAGCTTGCGTTTTGAGAGCGCATTCACAGGTATGGAAATTCGTAATTTTATTAGTAATCGCGTTGTATTACGGATTAAACCCTAGTTTTAAGGTAACATTTTGAATCTAGCTTATGAAATGTGTTGATGAGTGCGTAATTAAATTGAAAAATGGTGTCGTGTACGGTTATTTCGTTAACAAAGACTGTCATTTTGATACCAAGAAAGGTGCTTCAGGAATGGCGTCCCCCACATGTGCCGCTTATTGAATTTCGTCTTCGTTAGAAGTTGTAGAAATTGATGACGTGAGCTCTTGTATACGTGTGATTGTGCATTTGCACTAATCTCGGCGGTGCTCTGTTGTAAATCATAACACTACATAATTTCAAATTGGTATCGCCCTTGCTACTTACAATGAATCATTGTCCTGATTTCTGCGAGAAGTAACGCAATTTTTTATATTATTTGTACTTATTAATGTGCTCAGCATATTTATCTAAAGTTCAAGAAACCTCACATTAACCGTTGAAGGGTAATTGCGTGTTTATCCGCCCAATTGTTTTGTTTACTTATTTCCGATTACTACTTATGCTACGATTGGCGGTTCTTTCCGTTATATGTTACTTTCTATTAAATAGGGAATGTTATCATATACTTTGAAGTGCAAGAAGCATTATACTCAATAATCACTTATTTTTTGCTATATTTCAATCATCTTTCAATTCAATTCAATATGATGAGAATTTCAAAACAAAAGGCCAAGTGTGTTTATTTAATTTAGACGTTACTATAACTTTTTTTATCTTAGGCCAAGTTTTGAATATTATCAGATTACAAAAATAAATAAATTGCAGACTTTTTATAGCATATTTACCTATAAATACTAACCTATACAAAAGGATTTTTGCTCATATATATATATATATATTTAAATTGAATAATATATGTAAACATAGAAATATGTCAATTATTTAAATTATATAATATTATAATTTATATATAAATATGGTTTCCTTTACACTGTTCTCTTTGTGCTTTATTGTGACTCAAAACTAATATCATTTTAAATTTGACATTTTGCAAACTTCTCTATTTTATTAACCGTGGCATAGTACTCTGTTTTATATAGATTTTATCTTCTCTGATTTTTTATGTTAATTTACGTTATATTGTACCTTATAAAGTATTCTAAATCAATTTTGTAGTACAATTTTTGTAATAATAGTTTTTTTTTTAAATAATATTTTCATTGGAAATTTGTCCAATTTAAATGATTAGATGATTTTCATTTCATCTGACTGCTACACATTTACAATGTAAGGTCAATTTTACGCAAGTCAAATATGTGTATGACCACAACATTTTTTATTGTATACAAAACTTTGTTTGGGAACATTGAGATGAAAATCTAATAAGGTTTATCATGAGTGCCATGTTAATATTAATTTTCTATAGTGCATTTAATTATTATAAAAAAAAATTACAATTTCCTTGTAACAGAGTCACCAGATGCATGTAGACATTTACCCTTTTTCTGCCCAATTTGCTAGACATTGGATATTGAGTGACGAAACTCAATCTTGTACAACTTTTATAGTTATAGACAAAGTACAAGATTGAGTGTGTTGATTGAAGTGTTGATTATTATTTTTGTTTTTAAATTATAATCTATAATTTAGTTCAATAATTGTGGGTACTGATATCTTAATCTCCCAAAAAAAATTAAATTTTTGTGTGAAAAGACTATTATATCAAAACTGTTTTATTAAGTCAATTACTTATTTTTCATTGATTGTCTTTGTCTTAAAATTTCTGTACCCATTTATTCTCTATTGAAACAATTTGAATATAATTCTTTAAAAAATATTTTGTAAATATTTTTTGTTGGTGTCGTTTAATTTATCGTCACATTTATTTTTTCTTTCGAATGTGGAAATATAAGTGTCTATATATTTGTTATATACTCATACTTTCAATTCATTAGTCCCTAGGTAGACCTTGTGAATGGCTTAGAATTTCTTGCTTTGATGGACATTGAAGCCTGCCACATTGCCTGTTGCATAGTAGAACTTCTCTTACCAGAGTGAGGAAAGGAACTACCTCAAGTGGGAATTGAAGCTGCAATCACCGCGTTTATATTCACGTTAAATATTTGTCTGTTTTCTAAATGCTTGATTTAATGCTTTTATATTGAATTCCAGCTGCTTGTAAATAGAGGCTGTAAATATAGCAGTTAAATATGAGTTTGGGTGCGCGCGCCACCAAGGGTGGTGCGAAGAAGGAGAAGCAGGAGAAGGGCAAGACGGCCGAGAAGCCCGCGCCCAAGGAAAAGACTAAACCACAAGTTAGTTATTATATATTGTAATTACTCTATACATAGTACGGTCAACGGGTCGTGACTCTTACATTAGGTTTTTTTTTATGGAAAAAGACAAGACAAATAAGCGTACGGGCCGGCCACAACCTCGTGTAACACCAGAGGAGCTTTTACACTCAGGAAAAATATATCTAATCAAAAGTAAGGAAACATCTTAACATCAAATCTGTATAGCATCTGCCACGATTTTTAAGGCGGACACGAATCGTCCACCGTACTGTAAAATGTTTTTTTCGCGCCGTATACAGATACTTTCATCCTCAAGGCCGGCAATGCAACCGCAATCCCCTCAGGTTGTAAATATCTATGAGCGAGGGCTCTGCGTACCACCAGGTGGTCCTTTGGCTAGTTTGCCACTTTTTGTGATCAAAAAAAAGCTTCACACTGAATCCCGCACATGACAATATAGGCAGAGGGAACATAATGTTAAGACATTCCAAATTATGAAACATTACGTGTTGGGTGGCGGAACACAACGCTCTGTGTCATGTTACCAGATAGAGAAAACAAAAACAATTCATTCCTCCGAATGAGGATCGAACCCACAACCTTCACGTTTACAGCAACGCCGCTGCGCCACGATGGAGCTTAATAAATATTATTTGCTAAATATATTATGTCTCTATTTCTGAGATTGAATGAGAAAACCTAATCTTACTAATATAATTGTTAGGTTAATTATGATGTTTTCATTTGTCAGTGTAAGTTACTTAAAAATTTATGTAATAAATACAAGAATAGTGAAACAGTGCGAAGTGAGTTCGAAAGAAATAAATTAATAAAAATGTTAGAGTATTTCTATTTCTTTTTCAGGCTACCACAGAACAAATACGTATGGCAAATATGATCGATTGCAAAAGCGAAGATCCGTCTGACGTACGAAGAATGGTAAGTTTTAGAATTTGTGGTTAAATGTAATGATTACTAAGCTGGAAGTCGTAGGTTAGATTCGATTATAAAATTTATGTGTAACAAAAGTATAAGTTTTTTGTTTGTTCATTGTTTGTTGTGTTTTTTCATTAGTTCAAGCATTTTGCTTGGGCTATACAAAAATTGCGTGCCAACTATGAAAGGAAAATATTGCAAATTCGTACACACATACTTAACCATTTATGGTATATTTTATTGTGGAAATCCTTCTATAAATTTAATATTGTGCCAATTTTGTCGTCTCGCATATAGCAGGGTTAAGCAGACCTAGTGAACCTAGTGTACAAACACTTTGTTCACTTTGAGTACTGGAACTTAACATCGCGTTTTGTCTTGGTACTAGAACGAGTGTTTATTATTAAATAAATTCTTTCTAATGTGTCTCAGCCAAATCTCAGCCAATCTATCTCAGCCAGCTAATCTCAGCCACAACCGTCGCTTGCATAGCTACACGTTATGCCGCTGAGCCGCGACAGCTTCAGCTAAAACTAAATAATATGCATTTTTTCCATAACTAGATATCTTAATAGTAATCGTATTACATAAGATATAAAGTATGAAGTGATTATGTTTTTAAATCTTATACACGTGGAAGCTAGTAAACAGATTAAATGTCACTGGGAGTATTATCATTTCTACGAAAAGTGAACTCCATTTTTGTGCAGTTGATAATATTTCATTGTAAATAATAGTTGAGGCCGTTAAGGCGCAGTAAGATCCAAGAGACATAAGTCCGAATGTAAACGCAATGGTTGTGGGTGTGATTCCCACTCGGGGGGAAAGATTATATTAATTTATTTTCATTTCTCCGCTCTGGTAAATGAAACACGGCGTTAAATTTCACTATTCAACACTTCTTTAAAAAGTGCGGAGTTGCTTAGCACTTGACTCCCCGTAGCAGTGGGTCAGCGTCTGACTGCAGACGTGCGTTTCTTGGTTTTATCCTTATGCGGAAAATATTGTTTTTTCTCTCTTCCGGCGATGTACTCGTACTCGGAGGGAAGTGGCGAATGGAGTGTTTTGAGAAAGTTGAACTTTAAAAATGTAGTGTCAAACCACAGTTTATACAGGATGAAGCATAAAGCAAATAATATAAATTTAATTCACGATTTAATCAATTAATTGTTGTACACATCAGGTAACTGAACTAATGGAAATGACCAGGCGCACGGAGGAGGAGGTCTGCTCAGCCCTTCACGACAGCAACAACGACATAGAGACGGCTTGCAATCTGCTGTTTGAGGAGAGTCAGCGGATACAGGTAATTATTGAACAGTTACAATAATCCAGGTATGTTAAATGTGTTGTTTGTTTGATAAAACAGGCTAATCTCAGGAACTATTTGTCGAAATTGAAATAAAATGTTTTTGTGTTTGATTATTCCTTTATTGAGGAACACTCTAGTCTATATTACATCAATAGTTTTGTGTAGCTCACAGTGATTGAATACCGGTCTCAACTCTTACTTAATTACATTTTACTACGTGGGCGGGAAAATAAAACGATTTAAACTAACCTAGGATTGTCTTTATTTAGGTGTACACTCAGAAAATAAAAAATAATAAACAGAAAATAAGTTAATAATAAATTTAAATAAAAATATATTTGAAAGGGCAACTGGCAAATTAAAGAGAAGAAGAAGAAAAAACCGCCTCAACCAACCGGCAACGGCGACGTGGAGCCGCCCCGGGACGCGCCGCGCAGCCGCTCCGGACCACGGACACGTAATTATTTAGATATATTAATTTATGTTTATTTTCTCGTTGTATAGTTTAGTTTCTGATTGTAAGTCCGATTTTCATTTGGGGGGAAATACTTGGTTGGTTGTTTGTTATTGAGTAATGGAAATTAACGTCAAGTTTTGTCTTAATGAAGTGGAGAAATAATATAAATATGATAATTCCTGGTGATCAAACAATATTGTTTTGTTTTGATTTATTGTTAGGTTATTTTATTTTTTAGTTTAATGTATTAATTGTTTATGGCAGTTTAAAGAGTTCTTCTCTGCCTCCCATTCTCCATTTACGCCCAATGTTAATAACCAATCCTAATCCAAAAATTGCTACCATAGATTGAAATAGACAGAGATGGAGGTAGGCATGCAGGTTAGTGATTGGATAGATATGTCGGACAGTACGAGATAGACGTTAACTGGAGATAGGAGATACATTATTAATATTGGGCGTTAATGTCTAATGAAATGTGCTGCATGGATATCCAATAATAGTTTCTCTCAATACCCAAATATGGGTGGGACTTCAATAACTTTAACATCTCAAACAGTTATAATTATGATCACTAATCATTCCCTCTTCCCCAGGTCGCAACGAAGCGGACGCGGGCGCGTCGCGGGGTAGGGGTGCGCCTCGCGGTCGGGGCGGGGCACGCGGGCGCGGCGTGGGACGCGGTGCGCGCCGCGGTGGCCCCGGCCGCTCTCACGCACCGCGCGACGCCGACTGGCCGCATGGGGGTGACAACGCTGATTATATAGGTGGTGAGTTTATTTTTTTTTACTTCTTGTTATTAAGATTTGAATTTGAGGATTTTCTGATCTTTTAAATTTTTTGCTTCCGTAACTTTAAGGCGGCTATGACACTGTGTTTTATCACATAGGGACAAGAGATTTTGTTCTATGAAAGACAAATTTCATGGGAGATTTTCCTTTTTAGTGTTATACCATACGTAAAGTAAATAGTAAAACTCCCATTCTCAGGTATTTAAGAAATTTAATAGGATATATTATTTATCAGGCCAGCACATTGAACATTTTTATATTCAACAAGAGTATTATTTAAATGTAGTTTTGCTAGTTTCAATGGTGGTATCTTTAAACTCACTATTGATTTACTTAGAATTAATAAATAAGGTTTGTGGATTTCGTTACAAATTTATTTAAGTGTAATACGCTCAGTATATAAACAAAAAAAAATATTTGACAGGGGGCAACATTGATTCATTTCCAGCGACAGAGGACTGGGACAATGAGGAGTGGTCCGGCTCACTGTCAGACACAAAGGTATTGTAACATCCATTGTGGACTAGAACAATAGAATTATTCTATTTTTTTAGATATTTTAAGTTTTAGTTATTATTATTACACATACAAATTTTATCAACCATAAAAAGTCACGAATGACACTTATATTATGCCGGTAATATATGTCAGTTTTACCTATAGTTGTTAAGTTTCTTTTTGCCTTTGTGGCGTGTGGCATAGCGTCTGACTGTAAAGGCGACTGTTACAGGTTCAATTTACACACCAGGGAATGAATTATTTTAAATTCTTTTCTTTGTTTCGACACAAAGCGCGGCATTGAGTTCCTCCACTCAACACACAATGAATAGAAAATTGGGCCATAAGGATAGAGTATCTAAAAGCACACTCTGCTCCCTAGGGTCCAATTTTCCAGACATTGTGTGTTGAAGTTCCCTTTGCCTATCCAGCTAAATGTGGAATACAATGTCAAACTACATAAATAAATAAATATAAATAATAACAAGATGTATAATTAACATGTTCAGGTATTCACGCCCAGTGTTAACGTCCAGAACGCCGTCACGGAGAATGAAATACCGCAAGTGTCTGCCACGGTTAGTATAATATAAGAGATAATTATTATTACTTAATAAGATCTTTGATTTTCGCGATTATTACACACATAAAACTATTTGTGACACAGGACTATAATCTTAGTTTTCTTAACTTTAACATAAGAAGCCTGAATAAGAATTTTGATATGTTCCTCACTACCTTACACCGCTTTAACAAGTCTTTTGACGTTATAATTTTAACAGAATGCTGGCTTAATGACATATCTATAATTCTCAAAATTCACTCTTACACAGCTAGTTATACTCAAAATAAAATAAACCAAAATAGTGGTGTTGTAGTTTATGTTAAAGACACTTGGAATTATATAGTATCTGAGCCTGATCTTGATGATGCCGACTGCTTGCAGATTCAATTAGGTGAAAATATAAAAATTTTAGCAATATATCGTCCACCATCTTTTAGAACCATCTTTTAATTTCTTGTTCTCTCTCAATACTTTAAATAAATCTCTCACACACTCTCATGAAACGTTAATAATAGCCGGTGACCTTAATATTGATCTATTAGGCACAACAAGCAACCAAAACCTAGAATACCTATGTCTAATGGCTGAACATGGACTATTTCCGGCAATCACCAAACCAACAAGAGGTAATGCTTGTCTTGATCATGTCTTCATAAATAAAATAGATGGAGCCATTGGCATCATTTGTAATTCCGATATAACGGATCACGACTTTGTTATACTCGGTCTAACAGCGAGTATGCCTTGCTCCAAGACTAAAACTCGACTTAAAACTAAATATAATATAGAGGGTATCAAGAAGGAACTTATGGACGTAAGCTGGACTGAAATACTTGATCCCAATGACATAAATAAATCTGTAAATAGTTTTTGCTCTAAGGTTTATTATATTATTAATAAACATACGAGCAAAAACATTCCTAAACGCAGCGAACGTAATCTCAAACCCTGGATAACACCTGGATTAATCCGTTGTATGCGGCACCGAGATAGACGTCATATGCAATCACGGAAATATCCTAATGATACTCTAAAACGAATTATTTATACTCGCTATCGTAATTTTTGCAATGATTTATTACGCAAACTTAAATCTAAACACGATAGTTATAATTTATCGGTTTGTATAAAAAATCCCAAAAGGATGTGGCAAACTATAAAGGATATCTGTCACTTTCCTAGCAATAAACTAGACCCTTATGAACTACTTGATATTGAAGGCGCGGTTGACGCTAAAGATTCTTTAGACAAGTGCAATAAATACTTCTCAACAATAGGACAAACATTGGCTACAAAAATTTTACGTGAACAAAATACAGATGAAAAGAAGCTGACAAAGAAAATTAATCCAAAACACAACGTTTCAAACTCTTTCTTCATGAAGCCCACTGACCAATATGAATTAGATTCTATTATAGCATCATTGAAAAATGACAAAGCATCTGGTATCGATGATCTTAATAATGCCCTCCTGAAGGAAATTAAAGATCTTATAGATTTCCCTCTTACAACTATATTTAATCAGAGTCTATTGTCTGGAATTTTTCCTGATAACTGGAAGATGGCATGCATTAAGCCCATTTACAAATCTGAAACGAAAGACTCTCCGCATAACTATCGTCCAATTTCTCTGCTGACAGCTTTCTCTAAATTGCTGGAGAAGGTTGTTAGCCGAAGAATCACCAAATATATCGAAGATAATAATTTAATTTCCCCGAATCAATACGGCTTTAGAAGAGGTCAATCAACGGAATATGCTGTATCTCATCTAACGTCTAAAATAGCCGCCTCTTTGGATTGTCAAAAGCCCAATATTTCTATATTCCTGGATCTCTCTAAAGCTTTTGATACCGTCTCAATTCCAATACTCCTGGAAAAACTTGATACCCAATTTGGGATTCGAGGAGAGGCCCTTGAATGGCTCCGGAGCTATTTGACTAATAGAATGCACTGTACAAAAGTTAGCACATATAAAAGTGATATGGAAAAAGTCAGGTTCGGTGTGCCACAAGGAAGCATTCAGGACCCACATTATTTATAATGTACGTAAATGATATTCATGATAATGTTGACGGTAATATAGTCTGTTATGCAGATGATACCGCAATTATGTATGAAGGTTCTACATGGCTTGATGTATTTGAAAAAGCTGAAACAGGAATGCGAAAAATATCCACATGGCTGTCCTATAATCTCCTCACATTAAACATTAATAAGACAAACTACATCTGCTTTCATAAAACAGCTAGTTCTGCCCCCAAACCAACCTTACAACTTCAACTTCATACATGTCTCCAAAAAAGTAAATGTAACTGTTCAGCCCTTACAAAAACAGATAAAGTTAAATATTTAGGAATTCTTTTGGATCAAAATTTAAATTTCAGTTGTCAGTCTATAATTGTCTACTGCATAAGCTCCTGGGGTAGTGCTTTAAAATCTCATTTGATTCAGCTCGAAAGAGCTCAAAGATCGGTACTCAAGGTGATGCTTAATAAACCTTTCATTTACCCAACCGTTATGCTCTATCAGGAAAGTAACGTCCTTACCGTACGTCAATTATTTTACTTAAAAATGGCACTGAAAGCACATCAAAGAATAGCGTCCTCAGAAGAGTATAATGATCTGATTAATCGTAGAAACTTTAATGTTCCACTGCCTAGAATAAGGTCTTGTTTTGCTAGGCGTTTCGGTCCTTACGTTGAATTATTTATTTATAATAAAATTGCTAGTGCTTGTGATATTAAGCTTTGCTCGTTAAAAAAAGCTAAAACTAAAATTTCGTCATGGCTCGCTACCTTAGACTATAAAACTACTGAAAATATTTTATCACATATACAATAGTACCTATCATTATTCATTTTATTAATACTAACTGTACTAACAATTATCAAAAAAAAAAAAAATCAAAATTTAACTATGTTTTAAAATTTAAATTTATTAAACGGTTTTATTTAGCTCACCCCGTTTGTTTGTTTGGGTCAAATTTTTTTGTTATGATTATTTACCTCTTTACTGTTTTCTTGTTAAACGAGTGTCAACATTAGTCGTAAATTGTTAAGTCATATATTGGAACCCACGATACAGGAATACCTAGTGTGGGTACCACCAGAAGTAACAATCATTGTGTATGTTATTTGTTAATAAATATCTTTTATTTAGTTTTGGATTAGGTTGTTTTTGAGGTGTGATGACAGACAGGTGGCAACTCAATCTATCCCTATAACTTCATCATTGAGCATTGCTTGCGTCTCACAAGCAGTATTTCAGACACTGTAAACATAGCCTATAAATATTATATTATCTCTGTGTGCCCATTTATTAGGGTGGTGTGACGTCACAGACAAGATATTGATGAATATCAGTGTGTTTTAAAAATATTTAAACATGAAGTAAACAGTAAAGAAAAGATTTAATGTATTTGTATAATACATGTAATGCATTAATTACAGGAGGACTGGGAATGCGGGAACGAGGCGAACGGCCCTCGAGAACCGCACATACCCACGTATACGTATCACAATACCCAACAGCACATACCGGTATGTACATTAGTATAATAATATAATACAATTGCTTATTCCCTCCTGGGTCAGTAAAAATAAGTAATGTTAGGGTACACGTCACAACCACCCCACCCCTTCCCCAATGCATACATATACATTTGTATCTATGTATATGCATTTTTTTTAATAACTTAACACACAATTTTAACCTTATTGACACAGTATTCCATATTGACTAAAGCAGAAATATTACGTGTAATATTAAACGTGTTTTCTGCTCAGTATTGTGATTGCTCACTTTCATCCAATTTTGGAATGTTTGTATCATTCTCATCGAGCCATTCAACATATTGGTGCTCTAAATTTTGTATAATGCATTACTATTACTAACTGTATATTTTATACTTTTGAAACTTAGCAAACTTGAACAATTGTATAATTTAGATTTATCAATTTGAAACAACATCTTAAACAATTATTTTTATAACGAAAGTAGATCAACGATAACATAAACGTTAACTTGCTTTGCTTACAACGCAAGTTAACGTGACAAGTTGTGACTTGTCACGTTTTAAGACGTCAAATCGTCAATGGTGCCGAAGCAAAAAAATTGTGAGAATAGCGCGCGGTAATTCCCTTGCTTGCATCTAGGCAAATATCTCAACATATTAATTATTTGTGGGAATTCCCGAAATTGCGTTTGCTTTTCGTGCACAGACAATGTGTGTGTTGCCATTAGGAGTGTTCCTTATATGATAATATTATTTTCTATTTTTAAATAATGTACCTATAATTTTTTGATAAAAAGTTGGTAAAAGTTTAATTATGAAATATTTTTCATTCTCAATTATGCCTTAACTCTATCATATAAGAACTATAATTTATTAATAGTATATGTTCGGAAAATACATTACTTTATATTTTTCGAAAAAAAATATATTAGTATGGATTTCTTCCTTAACCTTGAATTATATATTAATTAGAGATGCACTTTGTTGCATGTTCATTCTGTTTGTTTTATTTTATGTATTTGTATGTTGAATTAAGTAAATAAATGTTTGTTTTAGTTTAGTGTTATTAAGTTTAGATTTTATTTCCGTAAAAAGTTTGTGTCATTTCTGCTATATGGATATATTAAACTAATATATTATACCATAAAACTAATAGTTATATAACGTCCACAAAGTATAGCCTATTGCTATTTGCAAACGCTCCTGGGTAGCATATGTGTTAAAAAATAAATAACTTAATAGTAGTCTTTTGTGCGTCAATTGTTTTATTTTTTGTCGTTTTTAATAAATAAACTTCTTTGGGGGAGTTCTTAATGACATACGGGTCTAAATTGGATAATCATCATTAAGACGCGCATGTCAACACCTCCCCGCTCCCCTATAACGCTTACGTAATTTGAACTTAAACAACCCCTAATACATATATTTTTTTATTTCAGCAAATGCCTGGAGCGACGAACGCAGTCCCGCCCGCCAAGAGTGAACCTGAAGTATATCATCAGCAACATCATCAGGTAAAATTTACATACTTGACACTGGAGTATCTCCCTGTTTAGTGTGGGGATCGAACCCTCTATCATGGCGCATTTCTTAACATGTACAGTCCCACTGTACTGTGTACTGTGCCACCAGATAAAATATTAATTAAGTAAAAAAATATTCTTTTACTTTCCAGCCAATGGGCATGTCAGGTAGTTTGAGTGCCGCCCAGTCACAATACCTGTCTCAGCTCACACAGCAAGCTCAACGGCATGATAATAGTATGTGTTTTGATTTTTATTTATATTTCATTTTTGTAATATCTATTTTTAAGCATTAGGATTATAAATAATGATAATGCTAACTCTTTAAGATGATAATGTTACTAAGTTAAGTGCAATCATGACTCCAAAATTCTACTATAAATTATGAAAGTGTTTTTTTATAGGAGAATTTAAATCTGTGTCCATGAAATCCAAATTACTAAGCCTGTTATAGATGAATTAAAAGATTTTAAATTTTTATTTCCAGGTGTATATACAAGTAATTACGGCGTATACGGCACTTCGGATATCTCGACGCAGCGAAAAACTCAGAGAGTGCGGGTACCACCGCCTTCTAAGGTGGTTATATTTTTTTGTATTTCTTAAATGATATTAGATAAATATGTGGAAATGTGTAAAACTTTAACCTAGTGGAATTTGAATCCTCGCTTTTAGGTAAGCCCCTTTCTGGTGCGTGTCGCAAAGAAGTTCTAACCTCTCATAAAAAATCATTTTTATAAATAATGTTCATTTGGCAACAGGCAATCGTATTTGTTAATTATTTTAACATTTTTTAATTTTTTTTTATATACACTTAAGAACGGAAAAATATATCAGAAATGACTAGCTGTGTCCTTGGCTTAAGGGTTAAAAAAATTATAAAATTTGCGTAATATTCAGGTGGAAGCGTCAGCGTCACGGGAATAGCATATAGGGTAAAATATTTCAAACCCATACCTAAAGAAATTAATCAAGATACCTCAACAGTTTAGACGTAGGATTTTTTTTTCATTTCACGATATTTATTCATACCTGTATTTCGTGTGATAAACTTTGAAACTTTGAACTTTGAGAGGCCGTCATGGCGCAGCAGCACAAGGTTTGACTGTAATGCGTCGATTGAGGGTTCGATCACCACTTGAGGAAGTGAAATATTTATTTACGTTTATATTTCAATTTCTTCGCTCTGGCGTTGAGTTTTGCCACTCAACACGCAATGTCTCCAGAATTCGGCAGAAATTGGGGAACGGAGTGTCTTAACACTAGATAGCCCTTAGCCTACTCTGCTGTATGCGGTATACAGCGTGAAGCTGATTTATTTTTATTTTATTTAACTTTGAAAAAAACTTTAATTTTTGGAAAAAAAATAAATAAATAACTGTATTAGGCTTTTATAGAATAGTTAAAATTGTGCATTTATTTAAAGTGGTGCTGACAAATACACTGTATATTTTTTTAATTACCTAAATAAATAAAAATATCTCATACATCCGTAGATACCGTCGTCGGCAGTAGAAATGCCGGGTGGTACAGACTCGACTGGCGCAATGTTCCTAGACGTGCAGTTCGGCGCCTTAGAGCCGGAAGCGATAGATGCACACCCATCCCACCCCGTCCACCCCGCGAGTCCGCTTGCCCAGCCTGCGTCGCAACCGTCCACGCCTGTTCCGGTTAAGGTGAGTAGATAAGAAGGAACTAAAAAATGTTAGTGAACATACATAATATAATTTTATATTATTAGCCACACATATGCGCCCACTTATTTTATCCAAATTATACCAAATATTGATTGTATAAGCTATATTCACTGTAAAGTTTCATCTAAATTCGTTCAGCAGTTTTGGGTTGAAATGGGAGAAACATCCATCCTTACAAACTTTCAAATTCAATTTAATATAGTACAATTTCTTAATTTTTTCAAAAATTTACTTTTAATCATGTATTTTTTGTTACATATAGCAAGCGACGTCACAACCTGAACCTGCACCCGCATCGTCAAGCCACGAGACAACGACTGAACCACCCAGTAGCTACCCTAATGCTAATAGTATGGTGAGTTATTATTTATTTATTGACACGTTTTACCCGTGACTTTGTTTGCTCGGACTGTAGGCAGCGCAAGGAAATAAAAATGAGAGAGTGGGTATCGAACCCATAACCGTCGCGTTTACAGCGTCACATTTCTACCACTCACACCACGACGACCTCAAACGTAAATAAAATTCCATTATTTCCATTCATTTTAGAATTGTTCCTTCATACTTAAGGATTTACATGAAAAATTACCGGGCAGGATAGTTAGATAGCAGTTTTCATATGCTTATAGGAAAACTGCATTGGCTTGTTGTGAATATTATTTAAGTTGTCTTGCCTGTAAACGCTACGGTTGTTGGTTTAATTCACTTTCGAAACTACGAATTATTTTCATTTTGTTGTTCTGACAACAAGACAATCCCAACAACTAAATAAATAATATATAATCTTGTTGAGGCATTTGTTAACCTGTATTTACCTTTTTTACAGTTAAATGAAAGCTTATCAGTAGTAGACACGACGGCGACGAGTCAGCCCGTCCCAACAGAATCACCAGTCACAAATAGTACTTGTAAGTGCCTATTTAATTATTTTATATTTTTTTTAACGTTGCATTTACTACTCAAAATGCAATGTTATTATCTAAAATTGAAAACTGCTGAAAATATAAAATTTTGCTTCAAGTGAATAATACGTATTATATATAAGTGTAAATATAAGTGTTTATGTTTATTTTTGCCGCTTTGTATGAAGTTCAAGGCGCTACCAAAAAAATAACGAAATTGGTATGAATAGGCCTTAGATGTCCAAGTCTGACGTACACTTGACAGGTTTTCTTATTATCTACTAGATTTACTATTCTACTTTTGTAAAACATGAATAATTACAAAAATGTACTTAGTTTTTAAAGAATCTGGAACTCTGTGGAAAGTGGAGAAGAGAGTGCCTTAACACGAGGTTCCTTATGCCCACTTGCTGTGTGCGGGATACAACATTAAGCTGACGGATTTACTTAATTTTGTTTCTTTTTCCAGCACAAGACAAACTATCCGCATCAATAAAGCAGCTAGGCGTGTCCTCAGTATCCGCAGTGTCGGCAGTGTCGGGCGTGACAAGCGTGACGGGTGTACCAGGAGTGCCGGGCGTGTCAGGCGTGTCGGGAGTTTCGAACGTGTCCAGTGTGTCGAGTGTCGATGCGCCGCCGCAGGCTCATCATCATTATGCTCATCATAGGCCTAAGGTTAAATTAACTTTATTTATTATAATTGAATTAAGGTTAAGTCACACTCAAAACAGTTTATTAGAACACACTAATTAATTAATGGAAAAAATCGATTTCTTCTATTATTAATACTTTTTTCGAACGTAGCGGGATTTGAACCTGTGCATCTTGCAAACCGTCCAAGCGCTCTGACCAACTAAGCCATACGTTCTTATCAAGCTACGTCGAGATTCTTATACGCTTATTAGAACTTATTTATAGTGCAGTGGGACAGAGTCTGACTGTAAACGCAATAGTTGTGGGTTCGATCCCTTTCTTTGTAATATGTTATTTTTAGTTTCTCCACTATTTGAGACAAAGCACGGCGTTGAGTTCCGCCATTCAAATCGAAATATTTCCCTACACTAGGTTGTCTCTGTCTACCTGCTGGTGGGAAGCTATTTTAAAATATATTATTAGTATTACTAATAATAAAGAACACCTTTTTTAACAGACGGTAGGGCAACAGAATGTATATGCGGCTCATCACGCAGTGTCACATCATCCGCCCGTCTACAGTCCCAATGTATATGCACAACAGGTAGCATTTTTAATAATGATGCTTATAATAGATGATACAGTACGACAGATGTGTCGTTAAATTGAAGTTAAGATTTTTGACCTTTTGCGCATTGGCCACTTAGAAAGAACACAACTAAAAACAAAAAAATCTACAGCAGGGCTGCCACGGCTCATAGATCGTACTTGTAACTTTCTTAAGTCGAAAATTGGTCGTAAAGTCAGGAACGGAGTGTTTTAAATACTGGTTTCACTGGGCGTACCCTGCTATATGCGGGAAGAAGCTTGAAGCTATTGGGCAAGCAATATTCTTTCACTAGGTTTCTATGCCCCTACTCCGCAATATATTGAAATTAAATGAAATTTCTTAAACAATTGAAAAACCGCTCGGCGCTAGATCGATTCGATATATTTTGTCGTTATCGAGTAATACCAGAGCAAGATAACATGGCTTCGCATCTTATCCTTGTGGGCGACTTTGTGTCGGGCTGGATGGATGTGATTTAGTCATACATATGTTTTTTAAAATTTTAGTTCTTATATATTATTAAGTTTTTTTATACGAGTAGAAAGCTAAAGAAAGTAATTTTGTAAAAAATTGTGGTGAAGTTTTAATGCAACGATAATATCTATATTATTATATAAAGTAGAATATGGAACTACTGTCCAGAAGGAAAATGTGGTGTATAAGTCTTTTTCTTACATACTGTGCCACTTTGTGTAATTAAAGAGACTAATAAAGGGATCCTGGAACAGAATCGTTTCATATGAACATTCTCATATTTCAAAAAAATAATGTGTCATTAAATTGTCTTTATCGTATTATGAACTAAAAAATCAAGTCAGCTTCGCGCTGTATCCCGCACATAGAAGGGTAGGAAGAGGTAACCTAGTGTTAAGAAACTTCGTTCCCCATTTTCCGCCGAATTCTGGAGGCATTGCATGTTGAGTGGCGGAACTCAACGCCGCGGTTCGACTCGACACCAGAGCGAAGAAATGAAAATCTGGCCAACTGGCCTCTCACTGATTATCATAACTGCTTACCTACTTAAATTTGAAATAATATATACTTAACAATGTTTTTACTTCCTTCTTACCATATAGTATCTCAGAAACTTAAAAGTTTTTAGAATGTTTGATTGTAACGTCAATATATATATTCTTTTAATATAAACTAAGTTTTTTTTTATTTTAGTTTTATTTATATATTTTATTTTTATTTTTTTCAAGGTGAATTCAACAAATGCGTCGTTAACGGGAGCCTCGCTGGCGAACGCGTACCCATCGAGCGTGACGCTAACACAGTACCAACCAATTCTTAATTCATATCAGGTACGAATTTTTTATAATTTGTTTTTAGGCAGAGAGCACCTAGTGTCTTAACACGGTAACAGAGTGTCTTAACACTCTGTTACCGATTCATCATTCCGGTTGGGAAGATCGAGAGGCTTATAAAAAGGAAGCTTGATAATTTTTCCTGCATAGTACAGTAGCAGAAGTAGTTGCGTGTTAAAACATTACGTCCCTCACGCACCGCTTAACGTCGCTCAATGTCACAAATGTATGACTGTGAGCACGACATTTGGATCCCCCACTTAAGGGAATTAATTTTATTAATATCTTCATTTTCATCCTGTGACCTGGTAACAAGGCAAAGCAACTGTTGAATTTTGCCACTCAACTGGCAATGCCTCAAAAATTTGGGGGTATATGGGGAAAACAGAATATCTTAACACTAAATTACTCTGCCTACCCTGCTCTATGCGAGGTACAGCGTGAAGCTAAAATAAATACATAACTATAATAAATATCTATATACTTGCCAGCAACAGACCCCAGTGTCGTCGACGGTGTCCGGCGTGTCCGCGTACGGAGGTTCCGCGTTATACACAGCGCCGTACTCCGCCGCGCACCCACACCACTACCACCACCACCCGCCCAAGCACCAGCATAAGGACGCTCAGGTATTAAAAACATGCTGGGGCTCACAAGACATTCCGTTGTATCCGATCAGAGTCGTGGATGCCCTGAGATTTTAGGCTTTCTGACAACAAAGTTAAATAAATCCTAAAATTAAATTTGCGCATCCATTAACAGCTATCTTCAGGGCAGCCACGACTCGTCGTTAAATATTTTTGGTATCCCATCTGTAGATTACGGCATTGTGCACTTGGTACGACACTAGGTACACAACAGGCGCCCGCGCAGGTGTCAACTGTCCTTCTGACAGCTTCCACTGCTATCAATCTTTCAAGACCGCACATTCGTTCATTTTAGTACAACACATAGAGTAGACTGATCATGGATAGACGGACCACATATTGAATGTACAAAAATTATGTTAACTGAATATACGTTTAAGAGTTGTATTAGTAAAATCCGTTGACTGCCATTGCCTGGGTCAGTGACTGTTGAAGAGGAGCACCGTGAAGGATGTTCCGTTATAACGCATTGTACCCAAAGTACAGCACGGTTGACGAGTCGTGACTGCCCTGAAGTTAGAGGTTTTCTTAACTTTTGCAGATTGTTCTCTCGGAAAGCAAATAATCAAAAGTAAGAAAAAATATAAAATTAAATGTGCTGAGCCGTGTACAGCTACCTTAAGGGCGGCCTGACTCATCAACCATACTTTACTACCAACTAAATCCCACTATACAGATGGAAGTAAAATATTTCAAACTCATGTAATCCGCAATGAAGAGATACACAGTATAGTCATATTAGTCAAAATAAAAAATTTCAATCATAATTCTCTAACATGTTACATTTTTTATTTTTACAGTATGATAATTCAGTAGCATCAAGTAACAGTTTAACAAGTACATCCACGACACAGTCAAATCAGACGACGGCCAAAGTTGCGACGACGACAGGTGTGTATATAATTTATAAATAAATACGTTATTTATTTTATTAGTATATTTGTTTGCTTCAAACTTTTTTGTAACGCAATGTCTTTTAATGTTTTATAAGTAGCTTGTATTTATAATAATGTAATGTATTGAGTATGCTGATAGTAAAAACTTGATATTTTCTTATGTTTAAAGTAAACTGAATGATCACAATAGGGATGAATATCGTAAAATATAAATAAATAAATATTAAGATGTAACATATAATTTAATAAATTTACTTATTTTTTACTCAACATAATACATAAACAACAATTTTGATTTCCTCATATTTTTAAATCTGACTATTATTTTATTG
Source organism: Heliconius melpomene melpomene (assembly GCA_000313835.2). NCBI lineage: Eukaryota > Metazoa > Arthropoda > Insecta > Lepidoptera > Nymphalidae > Heliconius > Heliconius melpomene. Next base: position 257,502 of record HE671617.1, on the reverse strand, counting down.
TAAAACTGTATGCTTACTTTTGAAGTATTATAAATGTCATGATAACATAATATTGGTCTAATATATTATTATAGAGTAAATATACGAGTTGTGGCCGTCTTGAAGTTAACTGTATATTTGATTTCAGAATTTCACGCAGGATACACCTGCACATAGCAGGGTAGGCAGACCTTGGAGCCTAATGTTAAGACACTTCTGTTCCCCATTTTCAGCCGAAATCTGAGGGCGTTGCGTGTTAAGTGGTGGAATTCAACGAATTGCTTTGCCTCGTCAGAGCGACGAAATGAAAATATTAAATATCTCATTACCTCCTGTGAGAATGGAACCCACGACTATCGCGCCTGAACAAACTGCCTCAATTTTTTTAAATTTTTGATTATTTTCTTCCGGCGCGGCGGGGCGGCCACTATACATCGACCGTACTGTACCATCCATTACGTTCCACTTACCCCAACAGTGAACACGGGAACAGTAAACGCAGGCACGGGTTCAGTGACTTCGTCGAACACCACGTCAGGTGCAGTGGCGGGCAATAGTGCGGGCGGCAATGTGAGCGCCAACGCGGCAGCGGGGGCGGGCGCGGGCGCAGGGGCGGGCGTCAACGCGGGCTACGCGAGCGGCGCGCTGTACGGGGGCGCGTACGCGTACGATGAACAGCTTATGAGAAGTGGACTACCTCATCATATGGTGAGTGCCTGATACTTATTAGTTATGTAGTGGTTGCATTGCATAGGCGGGGGCGTCTGTGTGGAGGCGCAAATGCGCTATAATAAACAGCTTATGAGGAGTATACTTCTCTGTGATACTACGTGTAGGCTGAGTAAGGCTGGCTCAGGGGCACAACATCCATAAATGTGTATGTTTTCTTGCTGTGCGCAGTTTGTGTTTTAACACCAGATTCCCTTTGCCTACCCTGCTATATGCGGAATAAATAAGTTTTTTTTAATTGTAATTTTAAAATAGTAGAATAAATAGTTTCCGTATTTTTACAGTAAATAAAATATAAACAATTTAATATTAATTTCTAGGGTGGCTACTACGAAGTGGGTTATAGCGCACGGGAAGGCACGTTCGGTCTGGGAGCGGGAGAGAGGTTCGGCAGGACCGACGCTGCGTCTCCACAACAGGTAAAGATTATTTTTTTATTCATGTTTTGTGGGATTTGATCCTGTTGTATTTGTTGTGGTATGTTATGTACACAAATATATTTGTCTATATGTATTACATCTATATCTACACTTATAATAAAATCGTAACGGATCGATGTCTGTAAATGGAAGATAAATAACAAAAATGATATTGGGGGCATTTATTAATGTAATAGAACCCAAAACAATGATTTTTAAAATTTTTGTCTGTTTACGCTTATCTCAGAAATGGCTTAACCGATTTATATTTATTGCAGTTTTCACTGTTGGATTCTAGCAAGCTTCATTTTTAATATTTAGTGTTTGTCTTATTTCAATCTGTTCATAAATAAAAAAAATCTCATAAATGGTTCCGTGCGCCAATATTGCTAAGTTTTTAGAGAATTGGCTAAAGTTTTTGCTATAAATGGATATTGTCTTTAAAATGATAACGATCACGAAAGTAATTGAGATGAGAAAATAAATAATTGTGTTGTACAAGCGGGCGAAGCCACGCGGCGGCCACTTATCACTAAGGCTCGTATTTACAAAAAACTCCACTTTGAGACAGATCTTGAGATGCCGTTTTCACTTATGCTTAACATACAGCATATACTTTTATTAAATTAGCTAATAAATTATTATAAAAAAAGATACATTTAAAAATATAAAAAACCACTCTTCCGAGGGCGGGACAAGGGTTCAAGCCATCGGTGGCTAGGGCTCCAGAGAGAGGAACCGCCGCACAATACGTGCCGTCATTATTATTATATACGGTATGATATACGTTTATATTCCGTCATTACCGAAAGTCCCACTGGTCCCGTATAATAAATATGTTGAATTATTTGTACCAATTGTTGACTTTAAAGATATTATTATAAATTTATTTATTACAATACTTATATTAACAGGTGCCAGCAGCGCTACCTCCCGGCTATGCATACTTTTACCAGCCACCACCCACCACATACCAATATGGCGTTTATCCTACAGCTGTAAGTAATTGATTATATATAGTAAAAATTTGCACCTTTTTATATCTGCTAAAATACATTCTTTCTCATTATGAAATATATTACGATAATACTTAATTCTTAAGTATTAAATTGACAAGTTCTTTTATAATAATGACTACTAAACGAACAAGTCGATTTATATAGTTATACCATAGATCCCAATTTTTATACCATACATATTTCAATAATAAAACAAATCAAAATGTACAATATTTTTTTTTACCTTACTTAATTATAATGAACAATATTCGTTCTTTTCCAGTACGGAGGCGGGTCAAGTGTAGGCGGAGTAGGCGGTGTAGGCGGAGTGGGAGGCGTAGGTGGCGTAGGTGTGAGTGGAGTCACGGGTGGAGGCAAAGTGTCCGCTTACTCGCAGCAACAGCCGCCTTATGATGCACAGGATTCCTATAAGAGTGGTAGGTTTCATATATTTTTTTATAACACCTAAAAATAAAGGCGTCTTACGCTATATAAGTTTCGTAGGCGACGTATGACTGCATACGTCTTCGTAGGCTTAGAGTGCCGTGGGCGTTGCAGTTGTAGTGTACACTATGACTGCGAGGCAGTGTAGGTAGTGTAGGCGACGTAGACGGTGCTAGTGGCGGAGGCGTGTAGGCAGTATAGGTCCAATAGGCGTCGCAGGTGTGAGTGGACTCACGGGCGGAGGTAAAGTGACCGCCACCTAGAATTTTGATTATTTTACGCAAAGCGCGGCGTTGAGTTCTACCACTACACGAAATTCCTCCAGAATTTGGCAGAAAGTGGGGAACGGAGTGTCTTAACACTAGGTTCCCTCTGCATATACCCTGCTGTGTGCGGGACACAGCGTGAAGCTGATTTGTTTTTTTTTATTTAATTATTTTGTTTCTTTACTTTGTTTCTCAATGTAGAATAATATGGTTTTGCACAAAAAATATACTTTAATACGTGTTTTTTCTTTGTTACATAAAACATATATATGTTTTATGATGTAAATCATAATTATATATTTAAAATTATAAACTTATAATAAACTTAATTTATCACCATGTACAGATTTTTAGATTAAAGTTATCTTAATATAGTTTAGCTATGCAGTTGTTAGTGTAGTCTTCAATTTTGTAATGATATAAAAGTATGTTCTTAAGTTTTATTTTCGTTAACAATTTTTTTTTGTTAACTAAATAGTTAGTTAGTAGCTTAAAGGACATTTCAAATTATACAATTTACTGCTATTAATTAATATAACATTTTTATATTTCCCAGCGGGCCCATACACGGCGAACGCTAACAAAGCAGCCGGCGGTGCTTCCGCTGATCTCTCAAACGCAATGTACGCTAAGACACATGTGGCGCTTAATAAAGTTAATGTGAGTTCAATATTTAAATATTTATATATATTGGCGTGATTGACACGCGCGTGACAGCAAACGCGATCGTTGTGGGTTCAATTCCCACTCGGTAGGATGAAGCGTTTTAGTTTCCACGCTCTTGTGACAAGACAAGGTGTGGCGTGGTGAAATTCAAATGTTGTAAATTTTGCATAAAAAAGTGTCGGGAATGGAGTGTCTTAACACTTCGTTCTCTTTGCCTACCTTACTACATGCGGGATACAACGTGACGTTATAAAAGTATAAAATAAGTACATAAATAATATGCATAAGATATTTAAAACAGAATTATAAATATGTATTATGATATGGAAAACAGAATGTCTTATATATTATATTATTTGCATTTGGGAGATTGGTGTTCTAGTTAGTGGTATGGTGTTTTTTTTATAATTTTTTTTTTGTTTGTGGCATGCGTGTGAATTTGATATTGTTTTTATTTAAAGGGGGCCAAATTAAAAAAGTAATCAAGATAAGTCAGTATTATCTAATTTTTGATTATTTGAGTTTGCCAAGTAAACCAAAATAATTGAAAATAATGAAAGTATCAATACCAGAAATGGTAAACTGCGAAATCATGCTGCATGCATAAGGTCCAATTAAAAGAACATACGAACTACAACACTAATTAATTATCCTCTTAGGTATAAAACCTGCCTAGAACCTAAAACCTATAAATATAAATAATTGTTCGATCCCCACTCGAGGAAGTGAAATATTTATCTACATTTATATTTCTATTTGGTCTGATGTCGAGGCAAAGCGCGGCGTTGAGTTCTGCCACTCAACACGCAATGCCTCCAGAATTCGGTAGAAAGTGGGGAATGGAGTGTCTTAATACTAGGTTCCCTCTGCCTACTCTGCTGGATACAGCGTGAAGCTGAGTTAATTTTTTTTTTAAATAAATAATAACAAGTGGTCATTTGTTTGTGCTGAAATTACAATTAATAGTTGTTGTTAAAATTTAATGGTCAATTGCAATTAAAATTTATCCAACTTTGGTCTTACCTGACTGGCTCCCAAGAGAATACACAGATCTTCAGGAGAGTAGGTCTCAGATGTGGGCGCAAGCCGCCACCGTTTCCTCCTCCTATGAGTACTGGGGAGTGGAGATAAAAGAGTAGAAGAGCTTGTTAGTTAGCAATAATAATTGAATCCGCAGAGCTACGAGAAGGCGGGTTTCCACAGTGGCACGCCGCCCCCCTTCGGCGCGGGTTCGCACCTCTACATCACGGCGCCACCGCACCACCACCCGCACCACCACGCGCCACAGCACCAGGTATGTATACGCGGAGACACCAGCATGGGACACTGTGACACTAGAGATGTTCATTGATTTTTTTACCTGATATGGGGATTTTAGCATGGGTATTGTTGTGGATACAGTGGCTGTTTACTTTTTGTTTTTTTTTAAATGTATTGAAATAAGGTTGGGATATTTGAGATATTTTAATATTCAAGTAATAATTTTTCAAGTTTTCATTCATATATTATATATCTATGAATGAAAACGGCATCTCAATATCGATCTCAGACTTGACAGCTATTTATAAATACGGGCCTAAAACACTAAGCAGAGAAGCAGAATTATTAATTTAATTTAAATATAATTATTGCTATCAAAGACATTATGGGGCACTGCTAATATTTTTTACTACATGATTTTAAACATTGATGTGTTTTATATCAACACACGTATGCCTAAAATAAGTTTAAAATATAACTTAAAGAAAAAATCAGTCAATACATTTTAAAATAGGTTAAGAAAAATATAAAATCACGTGCCTGTAAAATAATAATGAAAAACACTACAGTAGTTTATGATCATCGGAAAACTATAACTTGATTAAAATATTTTCATTTAAAATGTGTGAAAATCGCTAATATCAACGACCTTATTACACAATTGACGAGAGACACTATCATGGACACTCCCTTTAGTAATACCACTGTTAATATTTATATATATTTAATATTATAAAAATTATTAATTATCACTTTCAATAAAATATGTAATAAAAGATAATATTAACAATTTTATTAATTTGTGATTTTTAATGTATGTTTATGATTTATTTATTTAATAATATAATTACTTAATACTCAGTGTCGTCATTTTCATTTACGATTTCATTACTTTTATTATTTTATTTTCATTTTATTATTAATTTCATTTTATTATTATTTTTATTCTGGTAATAAAGATTTTACCCATATTATATTTATTAATTAAAACACCATGACACGACAACATAAGCACACAAAGACACGTATATTATAAATATGTATGTATATATATATATAAATGAATATATAAATAATATAATTGCATGACACAATATATATTTACTAGTAAATTATATTTATATTATAATTTTAATTAAATTCTTAGAGTTTGCTTTCGTTTGTAGATGGATGGTCGGGTGAACAGTAGTCATAATAGGCGGGTAAGTTGTGTGTTTATTTTGCTGTATATGTTTGTTTTATGTATATTTATATGTGTATTTGTTTGTTTTATGTTTGTTTATGATGGTAAAGCTAGAAGGCAAAGGTCCTTTTAATATATAAAGATTATTTTAAATTATAATATAAGCCTAAGTGAAAGTAGTATGTCAAAGTTTGTTTTAAAAGTAAAAAATGTGTAACAGTAGAAGAAATCACTACTTATTTGTTTGTATTTGTAAAATATTTGCTTGCTTGCTTTATTGTTTCTTTGTTTTGTAATATTATTTTATGTACTGATTTTATTTACCCACTTGGATAATATTATGCATGTAATTGTTTTTTTTAATATTGTTTATATATATATAATAATAATGCCTCATATCTTATCTGTATATCAAGATAATGATAAAAAAAAATTATAACAAAACATTTGGATGTTTTCTAAATAAAATAATATGTTCGAAACTAGGTTTATGGCACTATTACCATTGAATTCACTTTACAAATCTACTTAAAAATATATACATTTTAAGATTTATTATAAAAAGAGGCTACTGACAAAATATTCTGTACCCAATTAATATGTTCATAAAAATTAAAGAAATAAAAACAATTTTATGGTTTATCCCCCTTAAGAAAGATGAGATGTGAGAACGTAGTGTCCAACACACTGTTATCTGCTTCCGCCCTAATTCGAGAAATTGTGTATTTTGTGGCGTAAATGAACGCCGAGTTTCATTCTTAAATAACTAATGCTTTTATTTTGTTTATAGGAAAGCGCCTCTTCCGGCCGATCGGGTGCAGCTAAGCCGGCCGCAAGCAAGCCCACTTACTCGCAGTCGTACTGGGCGCCTAATTAACTTGGTGAGTATCAAAATATACTGTTGATATGTTATATGTATCTATACGTTTAATATAATTGTAACTGATATCTGTACATGAGAGAGATATGAGAGAACCTACCCTTGGGGGCATTTGTCAATGTAATAGAACACAAAAGAATTGTTTTAATTTTTTTGTCTGTTTGTCTGTGCGTTTATACACAACAGTGTGCTAAGTTTTAGCTTCACATGTGAATATATAGATTAACATATCAAAATTATTCAACAGGGACCGAACAGACAATATGGAGACGTGTAAATACAACGCCCGACCTCTACTCAACTGCCGACGGTCGCCGCGTCATATACGACTTCCTCTGAACCACCCACTGTCATTGTCATAAACACGTATAAATACACATAAACACATATAAATACACATAAACAAGTATGAACACATACATATGTGTTTGTGTAGCCGGCGCGTTAATCGTGTCAATTTGTATGGAAAATATTAATAAAAGTATTTGATAAAAATAATTAATTGATAGTGTGTATAGTTGTCGATTTTGTAAATGCTCTACTGAATACTTATTAATTAATATAAACGCGCGGGCGACGCCATTTTGTTTGCACTAGTGTTGTGTTTTATGTGTGTTTGTATGTTTGTAACTTTTTTTTTAGTTGTTTTAGCGACACACTGGCCCCCCATGTAATTTTTTTCTTATTTTTTTATTTCATTTAGCGATTAATATATATTATAGTACATATATACATAAACAGTACGTGTATCTATTAAAAAAACGGAACTGATATTGTAAAATAAATAAAATAAAAGGTAATTGAATGTTTAAAAGCTATGTTAATAAAAGTGTATCATGTGTTTTTTTATTATTATTATTAATATTAAATTCGTAGTGTATTTCCGATGCGTCGTATCGCAGCGCTCTTTAGTTAGTTAGTCGGGGGTCCGATTCCGCTGCGACGCGATGACAAGACTTTGTATAAGTCCGCTCCGTTAGGTTACAATTGTTTTCTTTTATAAATAAAATAAATTAAACAGTAGTGCTACATTATTGTTAATAATATACAGATTTATATGAAATCTTCTATTATTGACATCATTATCTCTTTTATATATATGTATATGTAAGTGTATGATGCGCTATGCGCGTCAGTACTTGTATTTAGTTTTTTGTAATTATATATTATTATTATTAAATAAATAAATAAAAAAACACTAAATGAATGGACAACGTATGTAGTTCGTTATTAGTAATGGTCTTTTTTATTGAGTCGAGTTGAGATTGATTGGAGTATGGGGAAATACACATATTGGAACAAGGTTTTGGATTTTTATTTAATGCCTTCGCATACTGATAATCTTTTCTATATTATATTAATATGGCAAAGTGGGAATGTGGCATCCTGTGGAGCATTTAGCATTTCGGTTGAGTGCTTGATTTCAACTTGGCTTGGTCTTACCTACATATTAGACTTAAAAATTTCAGCTTTGTAAAATGATATAGGCCTGGGGGCCCTGGGATCTCAATCTAATAGTTTTTTGGTAAATGGTCTACTTGATTGTTCCATTATCTGATACTAGATTGACTCTTCATCATTAAAAGGACAATATCTTCATATCACTTCTGATAATATTTGATTGTACAATTATATTTTTTTTCTATCCAATAAAATTACTTAGCCCTTATAAGATATTTTTTTGTCTTTCGTTCATTGAACTTGCGTTAGAAAGAAAAAATAATCAAAATCACAAGATAATCGAAACGAAGAGGAAAAAATGTAAATAATATAAAATATATATAATATAAAAAAATTTATGCAAAAGGAATGTCTTAACAATTAACAATATAAAAGGCACCATCTATAAAATCACTATCTAATTGTAATAAAGAATGAAAAATTATTGTATGCTTAATTAAACATAAAATGCATATTTAATAAATAAATAATCTAATTCCAAAAAAGTAAATATATTTTTTGTATCAAGCTCTTATTTAATTTGGCCATTTACTTAGTATATAGCATACACTATTCAATATATAAATATGGATAGTTGTTCATATTAAGATAAAATTTGGCATTTTTCAATTTAACTTTTTCTCTTTTTCCCACTCAGGTACATTAATTACAATTTAATTTTCATAAAATATGTTTTGGCTAACATTTCTGTGTAACTAGATATTTTAAAAGTGCCTGTAATGGCCTATTTCAATAAAGAATATTTAAATTTTGTTGTCATTACAAGTTAATAATTAAACGCTAATTGATGTCTGAGTACATCCCATGTACTCCAAAATGAAGAGCAAATAGTGATTTTTCATGTAGAATATATTTTTTATGAATATAACTTCATAAATGTATTGAAGCAGCTTCATCCACTATCCAATATAAAGAACCTTCAGGTTTTACTTTAGTAGCTGGCAGATCTTCATTGTCCTTCAAAATACGCTGAAAACATTTATTTATTATTTAATAAATAAAGCCTTTTGTGGTGCAGTGTTTGACTGTAAACAATGGTTGTTGGTTCAATTCTCACACAGTGGAATATTTATATTTAAAATATTTACATTTTCCTGTTATGATAGACAATGTGAGGCACTGATGGGCGGCACATTATCAAGAGAGTGGCTTTAAAAAACAATAAAAATAGTAAATCCATAACTATTGTGTTTACACTCAAATGAAACAGAAAACTATGTTCCCAGCTTCCTCTGCCTACCCTGCTGTGTGTGAGATAAAGTGTGAAGCTAAAAAAAACAAAAATCACAAATAAATGAATTGATGCAATTGCAATACATAATTACTATGACTTAAGAATATTTTTAAATTTATATTGAGATATGCAATCATATTAGAAGATAAGTAAGTACATTTGATAATATTGTAATAAAATATTTTTTTTTGCTTCACACTATCTTCTATATCTACAAATAAATAATAGGTAAGACTAGTCAATAATAATAAAATAATAAATATTAATATTTCTAACTTGCAATAGTAAAACAAAACATAATATATCGAAGATCAGGAAGGTCTAGGTAAAGTATCAAGTTACCTATGTTGCTAAACGCTAGGTTTCCTCTGCCAACCCTACTATAAATTAAAAAAATGTATAACTGAATCAGTTACCTTTGCCATATCAGCTTTACCCGCCCCACTAATAGCAAAAATACAATTTCTTGCATTATTAATAACTTTGTAAGTCAAAGTAATTCTTGACGGTGGTGGTTTTGGTGAATCCATTATAGAGGCCACATTAAGACTTGCTTCCTTGAGTAAGCTATGGTTTGGGAATAATGAACATGTATGTCCATCTGGCCCCATACCCAGCAAGAGGAGGTCGAATTTGTAAATGTCACTATTGAATGCATTTTTTAGTTTTTGGTCATAGTCTAGTGCTGCATCTTGAGCTGTAAATCATATTGAAAAATGTTAGTTTAATATAAAATTGTTAATGTAATAATTTATTATTATGAGTAATATATTACCAAAAATAAAAGTTACAAAAAACATTTAGTATTAGAAATATAAAAGTTGTGAGGCAGATGAGGGTAACACAAGAATGAAACAAATGTTGAAAATGTGAAAACACAATTTGGGAATGTGAAGATAAAAAAATAAATAACTTACCTGATACTCCTTGTTTTATAGTTATAAACTGATCTCTTTTCAATTTAGTTTTGGGTATTAACATTTTATCGTAAGCACCAAATGTAGAGTCCTCACTGTCTTCTGGAACAACTCTTTCATCGCAAAATGCAAGAACCCATTTCGACCAGTCCGTCTCCACTTGGGGTAATCCTTCACACAAATATTTTACCACTGATCCACCTAATATTGGAAAAAAGTGATAACCATTACATATCATTATTAATCATATTTTAATATACTTTTTTCATTAAATTTGTCTCACGTATGATTATAAATTAATAAATTATGGTAATATAGAGATTATATTCTTATATGATATTATAAACGTAATCAAAAACTCCCAAGAACTTTACCTGAAAGACCGACGAAAAACTTTCCACGATTCAATATGGCATCGTTAGACATTTTCTCTATATACGAAGACAGCTTTTTAATTAGCTCTTGTTCGTCAGCCACTTTGATAATGGTCATATTTAATTTACTAATTGACTAACTATAAAGTTTTAAAGTTCACTAAAATTACTGTGTAATGACAGGCACAACCTTCAAACTTCAAATTCGAAGTTCAAATAAATTGTCAACGTTATGTTTAAGAGCACGCAGAGTAATATGGGACGTTACATTTTTTGATTAATTCATTATCAAAATAAATCGATAATTATGAAAATTAAAAATCTTATTCGATTTTATAATCAAAATATATATTTTTTAAATTTTATAAATTATTGACAATATATTTTTTAAACACAATAGACTTCATTTACATAAATGATTTACTTCAGTTGAAAAAATTTAATGACTGATGAATGACATAACTTTTCTTTAATTAAAAGATTTTAAAGATTATACTCTATACTCTATTTATCGTACTTGAACTCTTCTTATACTTCACCCATTCACATAAATAATAATATTTTTAGATCAAAAAGCTATAAATAAAATTTTATACCTATTTTTAAAAGATTTTTAAATAATTATTAATTATTTCTTTCAGTTTCACTCTGTTTCCTGCAGATTGCAGGGTAGGCAGGAGGAACCTAGTGTAAAGATGCTCCCTTCTCAACTTTCCATCGAATTCTGGAGATATTGCCTGTTATGTAGCGGAACTCAACGCCGCACTTTGCCTCGTTCCAGAGCGAGGACACTAAAATAGTAAATATTTCATTTCCTGGAGTGGGAATCGAACCCACAACCAGTCGCTTTTAGCCATTACAAATATTAATTGTTAATAAAAAAAAGTAGTGCTGTAACACTACACTATTCTACGTAGGTATTTAATCTTTTTCACACATGATAATTATATTGTATCGCAGAAATTTATACATAAGAATAGTTTTTAGAACATAACAATCAACTTCTATGTAACAAAACAAAAAAAATAGAAAATATGAACGTCACAGGTAATTAAAAGCAAAAAGTTTGTCAGAAGTGGGATTCGAACCCACGCCCACAGAAGTGGACTGCGACCTGAACGCAGCGCCTTAGACCGCTCGGCCATCCTGACGTGTTTCATAATATTGAAAATTATAATAACTAAGTGGAGTGTTATTTGAAATATATGTTACAAATTATTGTTTATTTATAGTTTGATTTTAATAAAGGTAGACTAGTTAAATATATTGTTAATAAATTTAAAATTGTTCATGTACAATTTTTAAACGTAGGTTTTTTTAAATAACAGTTTAATAAAATGACCTTTAACTTTCAACATTAATAATTTACATAAACATTTTTTTATTTTTATTTTGAGAGTGTCAAATAAAATGTTAGGATTATTTTGCTTCGGCTTGAGTTGGTACGGTAAAGTAAATAAAAAAAAATAACATACTTTAATTTTAAATATTACTACCTGTTTTTCATTACAACAAATATTTAAATAATTAAAACTTTTATTTGCTATTAAAGTCATAAAGTTTAATAAAAAATATATATGTTCAAACGCTTTTCACCGATAGATGGCAGCACTAAAATATATAAACAAATTTTTAAAAACTTAATCTTCTCATCACTAGGTGGTACTAAACATAAAACTAAACATATTTGCTCCATATAATTATAACATGTGAGACCTAGTATATACGAATTCACATTTATGAAAAAGTGAAAGTATTACCCAAAATGGGCACGTCGACCGCCACCGGCCGGTTGTTGACCGTCAAAAGTATTCGCCATGACGTAATTGTAGTAATATCGATGACTGTAATAGCTTTTACTATTTACTATAATATATAGGTATAGGTAGTAATTATCTAGGTGGGGTAGCGTGCGAGCTTTTCTTTCAGTTCAGTCCAGTCACAAGGGTGTGACTGTAACGCGACAGTTGCGGATTCGATCCCTACTTGAGGATATTACTTAATATGTTCATTTCTTCGATCTGGCACCAAGGCAAAAGTCTGCCGTTGATTTCCGCCACTGAACACGCGATGCCTCAAAAAATTCAGCGGAAAGTGGGGGACGGACCTACCTTGGCACCAGAGCGAAGCAATAGAAATATAAATTTAAATAAATATTTCATTGGCTCGAATGGACATCGAATCCACAACCAATGTGTTTACAATAACACTTTGTGCTCCTGCGCCACGATTGGCCTTAATCTTTATTAATTAGGTCATTATAATTAAAACGATATACCTATATAACATTCTGTTCATTTAGCTATGTGTTATATTAATATCAATTAATATATAGGTGGCGAAATTAGTCACCTTTTTGGAATGTCGCGAATATTATTCAAATAATAAAATATTTGAAAATTATAATAAATATCACATTTTTATTAAAACACAATCAATATTGTTGCAGGTACATTAAAACTTCGTGTATTTCTGTACATTATACATTAATTACTAGTGACGTGCCACGAAAATGATATATTAATAAAAGAACCTTGAACTATCGCCGAATTCATGATCGGCCCTGCCTATAGTGCCTAGTGTCTATAATTAGCATTGATAATGAGTTTATAAATAAAAATATCAGTTTTGTTATCTTTTATAATAAGCTAGCTTTCACAAGCGGCTTCGCGCGCGTGATTTATTGGAAATAAATAAAAGTTAACAATACCACACAGTCTAAGATGAATAGGTAACTTTGAAGACAGATCTGTGGCTAAACTCAACGCCGTGCTTTGCCTCGACACCAAAAAAGAAATGAAAATATTAAATATTTCAATTCTTCGAGTGGGAATCGAACCCACAACTTGTCGCGTTCAGAGTCACACGCTTGTGTTCCTGCGCCTCAATTAGCTTCTAGATTCTAGTACTAACAATGTTTTAAAGAAAGTTTTACTAAGCCTTCGTGCACGGGACGTTAGTTTAAATAGTTAAAGCAACTTACACGTTAATTTTATGGTTCAAAAATTTATACCACGAATTGAAAGAGATTGTATACGCAACTAATTTCACTATTCTTCTCGGCTTCAGGGCAGACAACGGGAACTTAAAGTTAAAACATTCCGTTCTCACTTTCCTCCGAATTTTCGAGACATTCCATTTCTTCCTTCCTTTCCTTCGCACTTTATCTACCACTTACCAGAACGGGGCAGTCCACTGCGCCACGACTGCCTATAATTTAATTAATATGCATTTATTATAAAGATATATAATTAATAACAAAATCCCAGCATCCGTTTTAAAAGCTATTATCTATATCAAAATGAATGACCGTGTAATATATCAATATATTAATTCTGACCTACACTCGACAGTGTTTAACAAGTTACTTCAATTAGTTTGAAGTTTGACTTTAAAATCTATTATTTCGCCTCCAGGCTTGGCCTCGTCGTCGGGTCTTTTTAACGTCTCTTTATACTTATATATACACCTATAATTAGTAAATCTGTGTGTAGAATCATTATTAATATTTAATTAATAATAACCCTCTTATATTATTAATATAATAATGTATTTAAATACTTATTAATATAATGTCTCTTAAATAGGCAGGTACGTATATAGTATGCACACCAAAAACACAATAGATTTACAGGTAGATATTCCAGAAATCTTGATATGTTATGTATTTTATCTATTCTAATGTGTGAGGCCAGTTGTGGCGCAGGGTTACGAAGTGACTGTAAACGGGACAGTTCTTGAGTTCGATTCCCTCTCGAGGAAATAAAATATTTAATATTTTCATTTCTTTGCTCTGCTGTCGAAGCAAGCGCGGCGTTGAGTTCCGCCACTCAACACGCAACGCTTCGGAATTCGACGGAAAATGAGGATCGGAGTGTTTTAACACTAGGCTGAAAAAAATCTAATAGATCTAAGTATATAATAAATTAAACAATGACGTGATGATAGTTGTAGGTTCAATATAAGTATAAACAGAAAACAATTCCTAATAAATAGTACAAGATAAAGGTGCTTCCCTCTGATGTACCTATGCTTAAAACTTTCAAGTTACGTAACTGATTTAAAACTCGGGTCGCAAGTCCCAGGTACTCCCTTAAGCTCTTCACAAAGGTACAAATAATAAAAGGAAATATTACTGAAAAAAAAGTTGACAAGTCGAAGTTGAAGATTCATTGTATTGAAAAATTTCTGGGAACTAGGCGGAAGCGCGGCGTTGAATTCCGCCATTCAAGAATATGGCGAAAAGTGAGAAATAAAATGTCTTAATTGGAACAGGGTATCTGAACACTAGGTTCCCAGGTTCCCCCTGTCTATCCTACTGGGTATGGAATAAAAATAAAAACTGTTCGACTGATGATTGAACCAACAACCGATACTTCCAATCCGATGCTATTCTTCAAGTAATTGTAAAATAAAAGATATTTTTTCCCAAGCAAAATAAAATGTAAAACAAAGTATATTATAAGGCATAAGCCCCATATCACCTCAGCTCATATGAGCTGTTGACTTTGACCCACATACTCGTATGTAACACTTTCTGCACTGGATTCAGGTACGACTACTTGTTCGGACTTTCGGCTGCACTTGTCTCGGTTAAACAATTAAAATATATAATTTAAAGCAGTTAAAAGTGTTGTTTGTATAATTAAAATTATAAAAAAAGATATTTCATATTTTATAAGGAATTTTACCTGTGACTTCGTCCGTATGTTCAAACGTCGTTGTACGTTCGTCGAAACGATTAATCCGAAGTAATAAAATCTTCAACAAAAAAGGATTATTTCAATTTGAACCACTAGTTTGTAGCGAGTTTAAGCAGAAATTATTATAGACTTAAAGAAATTGGATTTAATTTACAAAGTTTAAAACGCCTTTGCAATGAGTATTTGCAAAAAGCAATGCGTCTTAAATTTAACTGAAACTGGTAAGGTAAACGGAAGTGCTTTAATCCGAGCGTTTTAGCACAAGGTTCCCTCTGCCCACCCTGCTACGCGGAAAAAAACGTGAATCTGTTTTTTTTAATCTATTCATGACGTATACCTAAACTGTAGTTTATATTTTTATTGGTTACTGTATAACATAATATCAATATTTCCTCTTACGCCTTTGTCGGAAATAAAAAAAACACAGATTATAAACAGACAGACCTATATACATATGTGACATATACGTACGTACACGTTTGCAATGGCGGGCGGAGGTAGAAAAATAATTTATAAAAGCGATGTGATAAAGAATAAATTAAGGTTATCTTAATGCCATGGCGTCTATTATTAATTTAACGTAGCGGCTTACACCTACTTATTGTTTTGTTTTAAATTGTTATGTTAATAGATGAGTACGTGTTACTATTTAAAGAGATATTAGGCTGTTTATTGCTGTACAATAGCTTATCCTTTATTTATATATACATACGCAACGGTTGCTATTTTTAGTTATTGTTAATTTATACAGAAAACGGTAGAACGAAGTGTCTTAACAGTAGTTCCTCTCTGAGTATCGCGATGAGCGGATTTAACACATGTAGATTACAATAAATATATGACAAATAAATATATATGTACATATAATGATGTTTCAACATTTCAAGTCATTTGACTTGTTGAAAAAACTTTACGTTGTTTATATTTTAAACTTATATTTATAGTTTATTTCTTAGAAATTAAGTACGACTCGCACTTGGGTGGATTGTTTCTTTTACAACTCATTCATAATTTCACATATTTTTAATTAAAGTTAATTTAAATTACATTCTAGGTAATTAAAAATTGCCTTATATAGGAACATTCCATAATCATAAGCTATGCATGGCCCAGGGCGACGGGTACGCAATTTGCACAGGGTCAACATATTGCATACTATCTGTACCTATATTATATAAAATTCTTCAGTTACCAAGTTACTGATAGACGTACTAAACTACTGGACTTGGAAAGTTGAAATGTCTTGAAATTCCATGGAAATGGAAAAAAATGAGGTTTTTCATTAGGACTAGTCTTAGTATATTTTTAAATTGGAGATATATATTGTTCTTCTCCATGAAAAATCGAAGAACTTGAAAGGCTTATATTGTAAATCAAAATGTAGTCTTTATATTAATTATTCTTAAAACAGTAATTATTTTCCTAGAATTAGAATCGTCAGTATTTAGATTTTTTAGCTGCACAATCATTGTAAGAGTTATTTAGAGTTACAGTTAAGATATTGTGTTATTTATAAAAATAATTATTATTTCTGTATTCGTTTAAATTTAGCAGTGAAAGATACCATGACTAGAAGGGTCGGCGACCACCACAAGGCTGACTTAAGGTTCAAATGTTCATATCACATATTAGTTTAGCATTTTCTCTAGGAGGTACTCGTAGGTACTGTTGGTTGATAAACAAAAAAAAAATTATATAATTCAATTTAATCAGACATTATTTTTATTGTTTGGCTCATTAATAGCGGGATGGAATGTCTGAACACTAGGTTCTCACTAGGTTCTCACTAGTTCCCGCGCTCTACCCTGCTATGTACGGGTTACAGCGTGAAGCTAAAAAACAAAATAGTATTGAATGATATTGAAAATAGTTAATAGTTTATGTTTAAGTGATTAATTGGTATTTTTCATTTCTGCAGAAATACCTCCATAATTTAATTTCAGAGAGGTATATTCTATCATTACTATATGCTATCATAATCAATTAATATGAAACAAAATAAGAATACATTACCACAGTATATATGATTTGTAAACAACAGTTTTCTTTAAAGCGTGTGTGTTTCACGTGTTCAGCTTAGTGCTCACGTAAGTCGACGCGCGTGCTTCTCTTATTTATTTAATTTTAAATATTTCTTCATTATTTTTTTCAGTTTCACGCACGTTTGTATTCCGCACATAGCAGAGTAGGCAGAGGGAACCTGAAAACCTAGTGTTCAGACAATGTGTTCCCATTAAGACACTTTGCGTTCTTTATTTTATGTTTTCCACTTTCTGAAATGAATCTTAATGAAATATTTAATATTTTATTTTCTCGCTCTGGTAACGAGGCAAAGCATAGAGCTCCGCCACTCACTCATGTCTTAACATTAGGTTCCTTCTGCTTACCCTGCTATTTGCAGAATACATGCATGGTCTTTTGTACATACATAAATGCTTTGTAACGTCTTGCTGGTGTTATTTGCATGGTATAACAAACAGTTCACTGTTTTTTTAGGTCACTCCGTATCCCCAACATGACAGCGTAGGCAGAGGAAACGCAGGAACCTAGTGTTTGACACATTTAAAACAGTCCGCTTCCGTTAATCCACATCCGTTCATCACTTTCCGCCAAATTCTAAATGCTACTGTCTCTGCATAACTCTTTCGTCTCGTCCGCTATCATCAACCTCTTAATACATACCCTCCGGGGGATCCTAACGTTGTTTACGTGAAATTCATCGAGTGAGGTCCCACCCTGCCTTCCACTGTCCACTCTCCTTTTATAAATCTAATAATTAATATATAAATTAAATAATATTTTTTTACTGACGGTACTTTAAATGAATGCGTGCGTCGGAAGCAGGCGTGGCACGCGTGCACTCGTTCTAGACATACGTATGTAACGTGTTGGTCGTTTAATGTGCCCTAAATATTATCATATCCTTTTACTTTATTATTGTGAAATAACTGAGCTGATAGTGACTAAGGAGTACTAATAGGAGATCTGTCTATCTCTCAAATATATTGAGAAAGTTTTAAATAAGAGGTGTCGTGACGCAGCGCAGTAGGATGTTTGATTCTAAAAGAAAGGGTCGTTGGTTCGATTTATTTAGATTATTTTTCATGAAGTACCTGCACGCAATGCCTCAAAAATTATGTCTTGACACTACACGATCATGAACGCAAAGTACAATTTGCAAAAGTTGGTATTTTTTTCCTTTACAGTAAGTATTGAGTAGTACTGTATTCTAGGTCAACGAAGATTTGATGAAAGAACCCTAAAAATAATACCTTTCTTGCAGGATTTTATTCTCAAATTTCAAAAGTGGTCGGCCGAACTAATACAGTTTTGAAATGTACTACACCAAGTTGACAGGTATTAACCATTATCTATTTCATCAGAATCCAGTACATTCTTGTTAATGGTTGAGAAAGTAGTCGCAACTCGCAAATTAAAATATTAATATAAATATGTCTCAGTCATTGATTTGTTTCAAAATTACATATTGATACGCCATCGTGATGTAATTGTATAATTTTTGATTTTTAAATAAATGTAGAGGTTGTGAGTTCTATTGAGAATTTTTAATATTGTAAAAAATCTGTTAATTTTGCGGTTGTGTCAACCAGGCAACAAAAACCAACCCTTTTAATAAAAATAACCACCCAGGTTAGCACCAACTCTAAAAACCTTCAGATTGGTACTGACTCCAAAGTTTTTAAATAAATGTAGATATAATATAAGTATCAATAATTGAAAGCAAAAAAAAAAAGTCCTACGCTTTTTCTCATATAACAGGACAGTCAAAACCTACTGTTAAGACATTCCGTTCTCCACTTTTTCGAATTTTCGAAATATTTAGTGATGTGTGGCCGAACTCAACGTCGCGCCTTGTCTATCAGACAGAGGTAAAGAAAAATAAAAGCAAAATATAGCACCTATTTCTGGTGCTATATTGTTCTTGTGCTCGTGCTATATTTAATGTACAACTAAATTTATATCATACAGTTGTTATTAATGTAATACATTAAGCTTTGCGGATTTACGCAGAGGTTAGAACGTAAGTGACCTACGTGGCTACGACCTCATTATTGAATAATATCAGCTTTTACTGCAGCTTTTTGAACTTATTATTTTATTATAAATATTTTTTTTGTTTACGTACCTACATATATATACGACGTATTGTGGCGCAGGGGCACCATGGTGTGACTGTAACGCTACGCTTACGTTTGTGGGTTCGATCCTCACTCGAGGAAATGAAATATTAATTAATATTTTCATTTGCTCTGGCACCAAGATAAAAATTCCTTTATTCAGTTCCTCTTCCCACACTGCTGTTTGCGGGATACAGCGTGAAGGTTTTTTTTATTGATTAGTGGTTTTACCGAGGAGTTGGTGAGTCAGTAGGATATGTGTTTTATATCTATATATAGATAGATTATATGATTTCATCTTAAATAAGGACGGATTTAATTAAAGACCCTGACACGATTGGCCATAAGCCAGGCTCAACATGATGTGTGTAAATTATATTTTCTTTATACATGCCATTTTGTATTGCAGGATATTGTGAACCTACTACGACTTTGGATTTAGGGTATATATGAGATGGGAATACTTATTGAAGAATTGATTTCTGTATTTTTTTGTTTGAGTTGATAATATAATAAATGATAGATTATTATATTATCAAATTTAAACAAAAATAGAGATAGGATTTTTTGTCTTGCATTTATTTTCCTAATAGAAGTAGGTTATTTTGGAATGTTAAAGTTCCAGTTTCCTATATGCGAGATACAGCATGAAGCTTTTTTGTTTTATATCAAACAATAGTAAAGAATAGTGTTGAGTTATTTCATATAAAGATGTTATGATGTTAAAACTTATATAAGTTTTAGCTTTATAAAGTAAACATAGAAGAAAATACAAATACTTATAAATTATAATATTTTCTCATAAGTTCTAAGTTTTCGAGTCGCATCATTCAAGAGACACTAAGGTAGTGGCGTGGTATTGATTGTGAAGTATTAGCATATAAATATAGCTTTTGTGGTAAAAGGACGTTTCATTGTTGTTTATGGTTATAATTGTGCGATTCGTTTGACGTCCAATCACAGTCTCGTAATAAACTTCCATTTATAGTACCTATATAATACACTTATATTTCTTTTAATGTTGGCGTCTACCCTTTCTTGTTTAATTAAATAATTTAAGAACTATTTCTCAAGATTTTCCTTAAGTAAAGCTAAAATTGAGGAAGTATCTATTTATATTTTTTTCTTTACTCTTGTCTCTCGTAGAGAATTCTCTTTCTTTTATAAATAAAAGATCCGTGTTGAGTGGTGAAAGCATATATTATGTTTGTTAAAAACTTTCATGTTTAAATTTTTTATAAAATATAACAAATTTCAACTCTTCCTAGAGGCTAGCTCGGCTTGTGGGTTCAAGTACCGTTCCAAATTTTATTATTTTTACTATTTTGGTAATATTTTTAATGATTATGCTAAAAGAAGACACTGGTGACTAAAGAAAATGTAAAAACGTTTTAAGTTATTAACAACTAATTAATTTAAAAACTAAATACGAGTACTTTCCAGGAAACTGTGCAAGCTCAAACTATCTTAAAGCAATTTTAGTCTGTGTAATAAATTATTAAGAGACACTAAATATATGGCAGGTTAATAAAATGCATATAATAATTTAAGTTGGCGGTGTCTACTCTTACACAACACACGTGTTTGTTTCGACACGCTAGTGCTGTGTCACCGGGACAACTAGTGATGTGACAACTATGTATATATTTTTAGTCTATATTTAAAAATGGTGGTATAAGAGCATTTCGTAATTGGAAACATATACTTAAAATCAACGACCATTGAAACAACAATTATTATTTATATTACAATGATAAGTCGTCGAAGCGCAGCGGCACATTTCTGTAAATACGATGGTTGTGTGTTCCATTCTCACTCGAGCGAATTTATTATTTTCCACCGGTGAGCCCTCCACCAGGTTGACCGACGAACTGCTCAAGTTCGCAGGAAGCTGCTAAATGCAGGACCGATCAGCGTGGAGATCTTTGACGGACGTGTACGTCCAACAGTGGGCGTCGAAAGGCTGACGTGATGATGATGATGCAATTTATAATGTTAATTTCCCCATTTATTTTTAATTGATAACTAGTAACCTTAAGTGTATTCAATTTAATTTATGTCTTAATGCTCTTAATAACATAGACTTAGTAATTTGACATATCATGTATGAGCATGTGAATGTCACATCACTACAATATAGGCGCGGTCGCTCGCCTTGCACACATGTTCTGACACATGCATTGCGTGTACTGATTTGATCCCAGATATAAATAAATAGGATTAATAATTATTTAAATATTGCAATATTTGCTTAGTAGGCTGTAAAAAAGTAGTGTTGGCCAAAATTAAGAATGAATGTAAATAATAAAAGCAATATAATCTGTGGTCACCTTTTTTTAAATTAGTCCGAAAATATTATTAACAATATAAGTTTCTGAATTTTATCCAGAGTGGAGATATTTAAATTATTAAAACAACGACTGGCGCAGGGGCACAAAGTGTGACTGTAAAACTGACTGGTTGTGGGTTCGATCCCCACTTGAGCAGATGAAATATTTACATAAATTTATATTTCCATTTTCTTCGCTCTGGTGTCGAGGCAAAGCGCGGCGTTGAGTTCTGCCACTCACACCCAACGCCTCCAGAGTTCGCCGAAAAGTGGGGAATGGCGGCTCTTAACAGTAGGTTCCTTTTGACACATTGTGAAGTTGAAAAAAATATTTTATAATAAAATATCCGTAGTGGAACTAACTTTGAAAAGGAACATAAAATGTTTTATAACATAAAATTAAAATACAATAAAGTGCATAATTAAGCAAATTGCACATTATTACGCACGTGGCTACAATTTACAAAGCCGTTAATTATATGTAAATCACTTTAGGATACATTTCGTATATTAAATAAACTAACACCAGCGGTAAGTAATGTCAGTGTAATGTGTTGTATCCGTTTAGCGGTGAGATGTAAGTATGTAAGTATGTACTCGTATGCACGCGCCATTGATTGCTTTGTAAGGAAATTGATATCCTTAAGTCTGAAGGCTTTATTTGAATTCAATGCATGGTTTTTTTGGCGTTTGTCTGTAAACGCAAAATAATGTGAACGTGATGGTTGTAGATTCGGTTCTGATTTAGGGAAAAGGATGATATATTTAAATATCATTACTCAACACGTAAAACGTGAAAGTGGAAAGAAATATAATTTTATGTGTTTTATATTTATAAATAAATATTATCAAGGTGTATTTCAAGATTTAGTAATTTAAAAATATTTACCCTAGTGAAATATAGTAGCAAGGACAGAATCGACATTTAAAACGGTATCTTTGTGATAAATAATCAAAAAATGTTATTAAACCTTTCTTAACAGTTATGTATAAATTTCGATCGTGGAACCCCTAACTACCTATTAAGTTTGGCAAGACTAGGTACGGCGTTGAGTTTCACTCAACACACATGGGGTGTTTTGGGGTGGAAAGAGGAGAAAGAAGTGTCCAGACACTAGGTTCTCTCTGCCTATACCGCAAAGCTGCAAAAATCAAAATAATGTTAACTTTAAACTAAGATCTAGAATTAATACCTGTTAAAGTCTATCAGCAATCGCTAAGCAATAATAATACTGTCTTAATATCATAAACATGCTCATGTCCATATAAATTGTAGTCAATTAAATTAAATGTATGGTAATACAAGCGTACGCTCTCGAGACATGTGGGTCACCCGGTGTTTGGTATTTTATTATAAACTAGGTTTTTACTGTGACTTCGTTAGTTATTTTCATGTTTTTTAATATGTTTGGGAAGACATATTAATGAAAATAAATATGTATCAATACGAAAAAATAATGCAAAATTGTTCTTTATTACTAAGGGAAATTCATAAATATTATAAATTTCAATAAAAGCCACAATATCGACTTTCTCAATTTTTTTTTCAATAATATAAATTTGAATATGAACTTTTATTGAAATTTCTATACGAATGTCAAATATGAATATAAATAATAAAGATATGTATTAAATAATTACACAAAATGTTCACCGTGACACAATGTGAATAACGTGTCTTAAACTTGTCATCCAAGATGGCGATGGCGGTTCAAAATTACGTTCGAAATTTAATTTTATTTATAATCTTGAGAGAGTAAATTAAGGTCTACCATTCAATTAAAATTACACATTATACACATAATAGAATTCATGTTTTTTACGATTGAGGTCGTTGTGGCTCAGCGGCACAGTGTGTGTTGTTGCTGCTATCACGGTAAGTGGTAACAAGACAAAACGGCGGCGCCCCCTCTTAACACGCAATTTTCCTAAAATTAGGCTAGGCGAGATGAGAGGAATCTTTTAACACTAGGGTCTTATCTAACTTACCCTGTTATATGCAGGATACAAAAAAATCCTATAAAGTTATGCGCATGCGAAAGTATGAAGAAACCTTTTTTCAATCTCAACATGGAGTTTAGAAGTACTCGTATATATTGTTAATACATTAGTTTATTTATAGTTTAATTTATTTTTTAGCAAGATTTATGTTACACTAAACTTTACTCCCTTTAGTTACATATTCGTAGGTGTTGGTGACGTTACCGCTACGTCGCGTCGTAACGAAAACAGATTGTGACGTCTATCTACTAGACGTCAAGGGCTTTCGTTCTTTTTTTTTTTTTTAGGTTCATGCTGTATCCCGCACATAGCAGGGTTGTCAGAGGGAACTTGGGAATCTAGTGTTAATACACTCTGCCATATAACATATTCCGTTCCATACTTTCCGCCGAATTCTGAAGGTATTGTGTGTTGAGTGGCGGAATTTAACGCCGTATTATGCCTCGTTTGCAACGCAAGGAAATTATAAATATGTTGATATCACAAACAGAGTGAAATTTACATAAAAAAACTGAAAACGCCTTAACCGCAATACAGAATAGGATTAAAATAACTTGACAACTATCCATTTTCCAATCCTATTATGACTTACGCACTATTTACCTATTATTTCTATTTAATATAGCTCTTATGATGATAATAATACAGTCTTTTTTGTACATTGAAAAGGACATAATTTGTAATATATATTTTTTTATTTAGGTAATTATTGAAAAATCCACTCTATTTTATTTGTAATAAGGTATAATTTAAGGTAAAATTTGTTTTGTTAGGTAGGTGTTGAATATAGCGTGATTTTTTTCCACGTCGCCGTCGCTAGATGCTTTATTGGATTAAAAGGAACCTAGTATAATACTAGGATGTTACCTACTAATATAGTTATAGATAGAGGCCGTCGTGGCACAGGAGTACAAGGGTGCGACTGTAACGCGATGGCTGTGGGTTCAATCCCCACTCGAGAAAACGAAATATTTACTTAAATTTATATTTCCGTTTCTTCGCTGTAGTATCGAGGCAAAAGCGCGGTCTTTAGTTCCGCCACTCAACACGCAATGCTTTCAGATTTCGGCGGAAAGTGGGGAACGGAGTGTGTTAACACTATGTTACCTCTGCCTACCCTGCTGTGTGAAATATTTTCGTGATCAAATAATAAGCCACAAGGTATGCGTTAACAGTCAGACACTGATATTTTGTATATACTATAGCTTAATAAATGTTTAAGTAGGAGTCGCATATAATAGATCACACCCAAGCAAATAATATGAAAGACAAAACTAATAGAGTTAATTAAGATCCACAAAATACTGACGGGCGCCTACACTCATTTACTATTGTTACGTTGACATACAGACAGACATGCAGGTCTAGACTTATATGCATATTGAAATAATTTATGGGAATCGTGTAGGTTTTAATATATTTGTATTATTAAGATAAACGTTTGATTGTTTATCAACACATCTTTAACGTTACAAAAGGCTATGTGAAGTACGGTGTGATCTTCCATTTATTACTCATTTGGTAGAGAAAAGTAAATAAAAAATCCTACAAGCGCGCGTCGGGAGGATTTCAGATTTTTTGCCCTCTCTGGTAACAAAACAAAGCACGGCGTTAAGTTCCACTACATAACACGCATTGTCTCTAAATTGGACGGAGTGACTTAACACTGGGTTCCCTCTGTCTACCCTGCTGTATGAGGGATACAGCGTGAAGCCCAAAATATACTTATTTAAAAAATATACTTATTTAGTGAATAACTTTCTAAGCATTTCCACTAAAACTGTAAGGTTAGCCGTTCATTCAACTTACAATATTAAAGGATATTAAGAAATATAAAAAATAAATAATTCGTTTAGTTCGTGGATATTATATGCTCGTGCTATTACAAAATAACGGATTTTAACGTTTTACTTATAGGCACTTTATTTACTGCATATTGTATATACACTAATATTTGTCGTGCCGCAGCGACGTAGCGTTTGATTGAGGCTTGTGGGTTCGATTCCCACTCGGGGAAATTAATTATTTTCATTTCCTCGCTCTGGTAACACGACAAAGGGAGGCGGAGGTCATGCTGCATTTTCACTTAACGATGAGAGTGTATCTAGATGAGATGAGATCTAAGAGGTGTCTGAAACTTAAATAAAATATGTAGGTATATATAATTAATCTAGCTAATCTAGGTCGCGCAATGATGCAGCGTCTGATTTTAAACGCGATGGTTGAAGGTTCAACACCTAATCGGAGGAGTGATTATACCTATTTAAAACGTTTTTATTTCCTACTTTGGTAGATAGACCGCGCCGTTGACTTTACACTGAATATCTTGAAAAATGGAGGGTGCGTGCGGAACGGAGTGTCTAAGCACTAGGATACCTCTCTCGATATTGCTATATGAAGGCTAAAATAATGTAGTTTTTTTGACTTTTTAAATATAATTATTATAGGACCTTCATAGTAAATGTGCGACACACACATGTGTAATTATATGTACATATATAAAAAGAAAAAGGAGTAGAAGGCAATCGAGTATTTTAGAACTATATATTTAAAGTGTTAACATTCATATGTTACTTAACAGAAAGTATTATTGAATAAAATCAGTGTCTATATGTCAATAATTGTACAGTGTAGCTGTAAGGTTATGCGATTACAGTTCTTAATAGTAATGTATGGCAAAGGTTATATTTCCAAAGCATGTGTGTGGCGTAGGTGTGGCCCACCGTACATGTACTCATGTGTACGACAACGCCAGAACTATGTCACGGTCTTCCACTGTTTTTTTAAAAAGAAATATCTTCTTATAGTATACCTGCAGGCTGTGAGACATTGCGGATTTTTTTTATTGATCGACAATTTGATCTTGAGCGTTGGTATTAATATATAATTTTTTTTAAGATAATACATGAAAACACCAAGAAGGAAACGGAGTAATTTCTTGTTTTCTATTAAAAAAGGTGTAAGATATGAGCTTGGTGCTTTAAATTGTATGAGCTTAAACTCGAATGGTTTACTGGTAAGCTTTACGTATAAGAAGTTCCAATAGGTCCTGGCAGCCATCGTAATACCAGCTCATTGATATTATAGTACTGTACTGTCGCCTAACTGCTAAGTTTCATGAGATTATTAGATTTTATTATATAGTTTATTTCAGCTCGACCTAATTAAAGCGTGTTAAAAGAAGAGTTCACAAAATGTTATATCTAGAAACAAAATGTAATAGAATCTAAGTAAAAACGAACCCTAAATACTAAATACCAATCTTAATGATAGAAAAATATTGATGCAACAGTATTTCAAAATTAAAATATTAAATAGCATTTTAAAACAGCATTATATTATGATATTTTTAGCATCACCTAGAAAGAAGGAACCTGGTGTCATTCACACTATAGAGGTTCGTTCTCGATCTGATCTCTCAGTCCATTCTATTAAAAATATTCTTATATATAGAGAATTACAATGTCGTAATCGAATTACAATTAGAATTACAATGAGAGTAATCCAATCCAAACATGCATACAAGAGTAATAGTTTTCTCTAACAAGAATATGAGGTCGGACCGAGAGCGATCCGTGACCGATACTTTAGTGTGAAGGCACTTTACTTTCCGCCTAATTTTTGAGACATAGGTGGCTAAACTCTCTGCAAAAACCAGAAAAAACGTATATGTATTATCTAAGCTATAGAAGTAAATATAATTATAATTGTTACAGCTTATAGTCTCTTGTATTCCATACATGTACAATATATAAACCTGTCAATATGAGATTTCGTCTCAGCTCATAACTACAACATATAACACTTTATTTTGACAAGGCAATTTTTACGCTTTTGAATAAATCAAAGTGCTATAGACTAGGGGGCGGTAACTAGATTATGCATCTTAATTCTGAAGCTAATTACAATCCTTTCACTTTACTAAAGAAATATAACAAAATAATAATTTAGAAAACGACTATAGTTAACTATTATATTATCTAATGACAATTGAGAGGCAGAGAGAGGCGAAAGATTTTAACTAGTAACGAAAAAACGTGAATTCTATTCCTGATAAAGCAAGCTGTATGAAGATTTCAATAGAATTTCCGTATCTGTTCATTCTAAGTACAGATAGTACTTTGTGATATTAAAAAAATAAAAATAGAATAAGCACGGCGTGGTGTTCCGTCATTCAAAACACGAAAATACAACACAACGAAAATTCTTCGGAGAGTGGGGAACGGCGTATTAATAAAAACCAGCTAGCTATCTGACTAAATGTGATGGCAGTCTTTTAAATTTGGATGGCAGGGTTAACGAGTTCGCGGGAATATTGTTTTTAATTACTCTCTTATAGACCTTGGACTTTAGTGAAGGAAAAAGGAAGCTCGATTGCCCAATTGGCTCTATTTTTTGGAAACGATGTGCTGTAGGTATAATTAAAATAGAACATATTACATATATTTTGTTTATTTATTTTTAAAAAAATTAAATTAAATCAGTTTCAGCTGTATTCTGCACACAGCAGGGTATGCAGAGAGAACCTAGTGTTAAGATACTCCGTTCCTTACTTTCAGCTGAGTTCTGAGGCATTGCGTGTTGAGTGGCGGAACTTAACGCCGCGAAGCAATAAAATTGTGATTTATTTTCTTTACATCTTCCAGTATTGTTTGAATAAAAAATACACACTTCGCAAACAATTACGCAGGTCAACAAAAAGCTCGAAGGTTGAATACTCATGTAGTAAAAATTGCACAAGTCAAGTGTCAGTTTTATATTAAAATAAATATTTCAGATTCTTACATTTACCGAAAATACATAAAAAAATCAAATGTACTAGTTTAATATTTTAACTTTGTTTTTATCTCTTGGTTTGGGCTTCAGCTTTCTTTGCGGTGACTTTAAGATGCTTTATGCGGTATGTATAAAACTTAGTAACAAAAGTCTTAACTTTTATATAATAGATAGATATAGATTTATACGGAATTTTTTCTAAAACGGTAGTTTCATAACATTAACTGTGGCATTTTATATTATAAAATATGTTTATGAGTTAATAAGTGCTGTAAAACTTACAATTTATTACCAGCAAGCCGCTATATTAGTTAGGCGGATGTCGTTAATTTATCTAAACGTATGTATTAATGAATTACGGTTTTTGTTTGAGGGTAATCTCTAGTTACACTTTAGTTTAAACTAATAATATGTTAAGATTAAAAATATATTTTGTAAAAATATATTATATACAAATGACAAAAAATGCTAAATTATTTTAAATGAAATTCTTAAATAAAAGTAGATCAGTCGAGGGACTACTAAAAATGTTTAAAATTTACGTTGTGGGTGTTGTGTAAATTATCCCTATAACTTTGCAGGGAAATTAGCTCGCAGCTATCACTGCGAAACCTGTCGAGCTTAAAGTCGTACTCTTGTGCTCCTGCGCCACGACTGGCCTCGAATTTTTATCTGTTAATTTCAAATTTATTTACGTTTTCTAAAATATTTTTCTTTCCAATGTGTGACACTATTTTGTCGGAAAATCAAAGAAAAAAACAGTTTTACACTTTTGTTTGGCTTTGAACTCGCTTAATAATTAGTTGCAATATTAACTGTACCTATATGGAATATAACGGATCTGTCAGATAATAAAAATAAAATTTAAACGACAATGTTGTGAATACGTTATATCTTAGGTATTTTAACAATCAATTTCCGTCTAGAGTAGCAAAAAACATATAAAACTCAAAAAGCTGTAAAACATCTCTAGTGTTATATCGAATTAATAAATTCACCCAAAATAAGTAAAATATAATAACATTTATTAATTATTATTAACCACAGGCGGTAACTCACAAGTAATATGACGGCGTTGCCACTTTAGTATAAATTGAAATGCATTACCATACAATGCCTGAGGTCACGACACGACAAATTATAAATATTCCTTCGTATTTCATATCGTAATTATAAATGGATTATATTATCTATATTTCTATACTAAAATTATAAAGCTGAAGACTATTTGCTTTAGCGCGCTAATCTCAGGAACAATTGGTTTTTATTCAAAAATCTTCACTTTTCTTGAAAAAATAATTGAATATTGCCGATCGAAAGGCCTTTTTGCTGAATCAACCAAATCAAGTTCTTTACACATATACCTATAGGTAGTCTGACATAGACTACCTATAAAAATCGAACCTGTACTAACCAATAAGTTTGACATTTAAAGCCCACGCACTATATTAAATAAGCATATCATAGTTAATAGATACAATGATAACGCGATGTCACGAGCTATCTGGCGCTTTAATCGTATTTACTTTTCACCTAACCAAGGCTGTGTCTGACACTTGATTGATATATCAAATAATATAATTATGAAACAAAGCTTTAAAATTCGTACAAAGGCCCTTTTGTAACGGATATTTTGATGAACTTTTGAGATAGCATTGTAATAGCTGGCTAAAATTATAATTTTAACTCCTGTTTAGTGAGAGCGGTGTTTGAAGGCAATTCTATACTTAATATTTATATTGTGGACCTAAATGTTTGGTTTAACGCGCATATCTCAGGAACTATGACATCGATTTGAAAGATTCTCTTAGTGTTGGATAGACTATTTATCGAGTAAGGTTATATTGTGACCCCCCCCCCCCCTGTACCGGAGTCACCTCAGCCACTTATAGACGTCAATGTCATGTACCATAGACAACTATTAGCTAGTGTTTAATAAATATTTTAATAAACTAAGATATCCAGAATTCAGCAGAAAGTGGGAAACGGAGTGTCTTGACATTAGGTTCTCTCTGCCTACCCTGGTGTGAGCAGGTTACAACTGATTTTATTTGATTTCATTTTAACTAAAATATTTAATTGCGATCTTCTTTATTTATCAGGGTAGGTCATCTGCTAAACTTATCTTTGCAAATGCTAGAGAAATTTCGCAAAAATACCCAAAGAGGTTAATTTATGTGTATATTTGAATAAAACTATTAACTTAAAAATAAATCTTATTACAACGGCATAGAATTGAATAAATGTTAAGCAGTGACTGACACAGTTTGTATTGTTAAAGCAATGCGACATTGAGGAAGGTCGCGTGATGCATGTACGGATAGCAGATTAAATATTATGAGAAAATATTTACCATGTTTTAAAATAAGACTTGTTTTCTAAAGTTGAAGACAGTTTACTGAGATGTGACTCTATTTTCTACTTTCTTTGTGATAGCTTAGAGAGAATCTAACGTGGCATTACTTAAAACATTCTCCAAGTCAGTGTCTGACAGTAAAACGCGTTGATTACATGTACACGATTCTCACGGATTACGAATTATTTTCATAACACAAAGCGCAGCAAGTTCCGCCTTAGACACAGTGTAGCGTTGAGTTCTGCCACTCAACATCTCTATATCTCGAAAATTGGGTAAAAAATATGGAGTATATAGAGTACTCTGCGATGCGGGATGCGGCGTGAATGTAACAGAAAAGTGGGTTAAAAATAATAATTATGTTCATTTTTATTAACGAGAACTCTTTAGTACAATTACTTTGTTCCTTTTCTAGTACAAAAGAATATATAACAACTAATTTAGTTTTTTTTGCTAACCCTACTGTTATCTTTCACCGGTAGCGTTTCCGCGCCACATAAGGTCGCGCAGGAAATGTGTGTTTATGTCAATGACACTTCCATAGCTGCTGTTCCGATACCATCTATTTGCTAGGTATTTTCTTTAATTTCTGGTTTTTTTGAACAATACGTAAAGTGAATTTTTTTTAGACATCTTTTCCAATTTACCGCGGATATTGATTACGTATTTCATGACGGAACTTAACGCCACGGTTCGCATAAATAAATAAAATGAGATCGTAACATATTAGTACCAAATTTTCTTGTAAATTATATCAGTTACAGTCAGTTGATTATTTTATTTGGAAAGTTATAGTTTTATCCAACAAATGTAAAAAAAATCCCAGAAAAAAATTCCAACTCAAAACCTGCAATTTCTTAAGAGGGCAATTTATATTTATATCTCAATGACACCACAATAAACCACTGTACTGATACGACTCATTTGCTTGAGATTTATTTGTCTGTCACATTGAAATGAGTGATTGTATGCGTAGATGGCTGATAACATTTAATAATCACTCATTTATTAATTTCTTCAAAAGACCTTCGTAGTATGTAGTAAATTCGATATTTTTTTATTTATTTTTCTTCATGTTTTGTCCCGAAGATAATTATACAGAGGTTAGGCAAGGAGGAGGGAGAAACTATTGGCTCGAATAGATTTTTTTTTACTGTTTGATTCATTTCTTGAGGAAGACATTGCATCTCGTTAGTCGTTTCGATGTAACCTCGGGTACCTAGCATGTCTTTACTTTTTATTTAATAACGTGATCGAAGCCACAGCTAAAAACTAGTTGAGTATTATATGGTTCTTTGAAGGAATCACTAAGCGTTTTTAGAAAGTAAAAACAATAAAATAGAATCGCGGAAGTAGATTAATGCAATGACTGAGATTGTTGAAACTGTTAAGATTTCCTTTTACATGTTTAGAAAGTGTGTGTTTTACTCGCATTATGCTATTATGACGATTTTAACGATTAGCTTTTTACGTTTGAAATTATGAAAATCACGCTTTTTAACATTATAAAATTTTATAATCTAATAAATATACTTCAATACTATCAATACTTTGAAAAAATATTTCGATTTCCTTCTCTGGCCTACCAGCCATTTTATATTTTTTATTTAATTGAATCTTAATAACTAAAGGTAAAAAATATAATTATAAATTATAAGTAGGTAATTTTAAAATTAAGTACTAAGTAGGTTTTACATAAAAAAGGATATACTAAAAAGATAAATAAGTATTATATTTGTTAAGCCTACGAAATTACGAAACGGAGGGCGTGATGTTATTAACTTTTTAATATATTTTTTATGCGCTGACCTCATTGTCAGTTACCAATTTATAAATATGTAAAAATTTATAACATTAACTATATTTATGTTACCTACAGTGCAATATTATAATATTTAACGCCTTAATAGATTTGATTGTTTATAGAATTAAAAAAATCCGGCCAAGCGCAAGTCGTACCATTATTAATAAAAACGGCAAAAAATCTCGTTTTTTATATTTATTTTTTTCTGTATTTTAGCATTTGTCAAGTAAAGCCTAAGAAACAATATTAATTTAAATATAACAATTCATCCAATTAAGCATCGAACCCACGACCACCATAGTTACAGCCAGAACCTATCCCACTGCGCCATATCAACCTCGTAATATATTTTAATAGCATACAACCTTATTTCATTATCAACAGGCAAAAATAGCAAAAGGAAGTAAAACCACATTTCATATAACGATTATAAAATGCTTTTACAATCCAATAAAGTACAAAACATTTACTCATCCTTGTCACTCGGCGCTTCCGCGGTCTGTTTCCTGATGCGATATTTATGTCTATTGCAATTTATTTAACCTTAGATTATTTCTGTTTCTGTATATTGCAATCGAAGTTATTATTTACCTTTTAAAGACTAGTGTCCGCACGTGGTTTCTTTTAATAAAATATAAAATTCCGTATTAACTCCGAGGAATCCTTGGGTAGAGTCCATCATGTCATATTTACCTGGGAGATTTATTACACTTTAAATTTTACTTTTTTTAATCCTTTCTTCTTCTCATCCTCCCATAGGTGAAGGAAAAAATTACTTAAAAAACCACCAACTCTTTTAATATAATTGAAGGTAAAAAAACCGCAAAACATGTGTGTCAATCATGCAAATGCAGGTTTTCCCCGAAACAACCTTACTTTTATCTATGAGTCGGTTAGTTCTTTAATGTTGAAATTAATATTTGTACACACATATACTACAGAGGTCGTCGTAGAACAGCGGTACAGCGATTGACTGTAAAAGGGAATCGTTGTGGTTTGAACAAATGATTTTTTACTCTGATATTAAAGTAAAGTCAATATTTTGAAAATTGCTGCGGCAGGTAGGAGAATTAAGTGTCTAAATATGTACAAGATTTGCTCTGCTTTTCCTGCTATATGGGATATACAATCTGAATCTGAATAATTTTAATTTATTTAATTTTTACACTAAAAATTATGTTATCATCATAAATTTTGATTTAGTTGAACAAAATACACAAGGGCATCAATTTTTCAAGGGTTATATATCTGTTTTTATTATGTAAATTTTATGAAGTTTCGCCATTTAATATGCAATATCTTGCAGAAAATGATGCGTGGAGAGTCCTAACACTAGGCTACTTTTCCTTTAAGAAGAATATATTTATTTTTTTCCCTAGAACTGCAGTCGACATATGAAACAAAATTTCTCTACATCCATAAAGTCACCTCAAGCACAGTCGGGAGTCAAAATAAAATTACGCAAATTATTTGTTCACGTGTTACTTAATGGGGTCACAGTTGTTTACTCGTAGGTAATGCCAATCTAAAGATTAATCGGAGATACGATACGTCCTTAAGAGCAATTATCATCTAAAATATTAATTGGTAAGTAGCCGCCGTGATTTTTTAGAGTTCTGTATATATTTTTCTTTAGAACTTGCGAGAACGCTGTGTCCATTCCCCGATTTATGCCTTATTTTTGAGACATTGTGTGTTGAGCGCTGTAACTCAACGCAGTGCCTTGTCTTAGTACCAGAACGAAGAAAAGTGATTTATTAACTATAAATCACTAATAAATGGACAAATAATAAATTAATTAGTATTTAATTTTTTAGTCCCGCTTTTTGCGAAAAGTTCCTGCTTTTTTATCTAAAATGTTCCAAAATATATAATACATAGCATTATGTCTTAGAAAAAAGATAAAGCTGAAAAGAAAAACATGTTCTGAGCAGGATTTGGACCCTCTTGATATTAAGCCAATATCATTTAAAAATATTTATACAAATTTAAATATCAAAAATGATCGTTGTATTAATATGTGCAATAAATTCATTTCGTAATTTATTGGCGTCATGTCACTTGAAAGTAAAAACATTAATCAATACTATAAAACTAATAATAAAATGGATTCGGCGCTTTTCATCTTGTTTTTATAAAAGATTAAAGTGCTTTATAAGGATACATAAATTTTGTTTAATATATTAGTTTGTTTACCTGTTTAAATTGTTAAATTAATAACTGAGGTGAACTGAGTTTTTTTGTCTTTTCTGTAATATAAATATAATATACAGTTTTGAAGGGCTTTTTCAGTATTTCAAATAGTATAACATCTGTTAAGCCCTTATTAATGGTTCTTCTGAACTCCCTCCCTCATGAACGCTATTCTGTTTTCATCATATTAGTGACCGATAAAACTTTATTTTTCATTATATCATTAAAGGAACCGAGAAGAAATAATCATCAAGAATTATGAGGCCGTTGTGGCGTAGGGACAGAAGCGTGCGACTGTAAATGCGAAGGTTGTAGGTGCAATTCCCACTCGGAGAATGAAATATTTAACAATTTCATTTCTTGGCTCTGGTTAGGAGGCAAAGTGCGACTTTGAGTTCCACCACTCAGCAGGCAATACCTCAATAATGATTGATGATGAGATATCTTAACATTAGACTCCCAGGTTCCCTCTGCCTATCCTGTCGTGTATGGGATACAGTGTAAAGCTAAAAAAAGAAAAAATAATAATTAAGAAATATCATACAACAACATTAAAAAAAACAATAAACAAAAAAGGCACGGCTGTGGCAAAGTCTGTGGTGTAGCGCTACGCATTTAATACATGTATTTCAAAGAATTTATGTTATTACTTTAATTTCTTCGCTTACTACTTTTTAAATTTTTGTAAATAACTATATCCTTTAAAACTCACATTTTATTGTTATTTCAAAATATTTTTGGATTAGTACTCTATTTAATTTAAACGAAAAACTTATTTATTATTTTTTGTAGAATGCAAGAAATTTTGAAATACATTGAGAGCGTTTAAATACTTTATTCTTAAATATACTTAGAAATAATAAAAATATACGCCATACCCCAGAGTATAGGTATAGTTGACAACAATCTAAGGCTATACGTTTATAGCTAGACAAATAATTGTCGAGTTTATTCTCGAACAAACAAACACATCTATCTATTCAATACATATCATAATGTATTCACGCAACTAATTCGTTCGTGGGATGTGTTGACACAGGTGGTATCAGCGGTGCTACGCTGGGTCTAATTTATAAGAGATAGAATATTAAAAAAAGGTCTGATTGTAAACGCGACGGTTGTGGGTTCGATTCCCACTCGCGAAATGAGTTATTTGCTCGCTCTGGTGACAAGACAAGTTGAGTTTCAGCGCTCAACAGGAAAGTTCTAAAAATTGGGCGGTGCGTCAGGAATGCATATGTCACCACTAGATTTCCTCTATTTACCTTGTCTAATAAGTTTACAGGATACAGCGTGAAACAATTAAAAAAAATGGAGAAACACGTAAAAAACAGAGTGAATCTAAGGTGTCTACTAGGCAAGCGTGCACCACCGTAGATCGCATCAACGCTCACCAGAATTGATGCGGTCAAACGCAAGCCTATTCGATATAAAAAAAGGTATTAAATCCATTTAACACTAAATACCCTTATAAAATAAACACGCTTATCCCTTTAACCTTTCACCATCATACAGGTCTTAAAGAGCTTAAGTACACAAATACATATACGATTATATACATACATATGTGGTGCGATCTTGGCCTTATTATATTTTGGCATTGAAAGTATCGCGAATGGAGTCGTGAGTGACACGCCAGGCCCTAGGGTTCCCCTGATAAATGGTTCTTATTCATCCGAGTGGTACGTAAAAGGAATGATTTAAGTGCGATCCTCTAGTGTGAAGCGTTATTATTTTTAAGCGATGACAATTTTGATACATAATTTTAAATTATATTTTTGAAGCTTCATCCGCTTATAGCAGATTAGGTAGAGAGAACCTAGTTTTACGAAACTCCGTTCCCGTAACTTCCGGCTGATTTTCGTGATATTGCATGTTGTGTAACGGAGTTAACAACTTTGTTAACCAGAGGAAATTAAAATAATTTGAATATAATCATTACCCCGATATAGGTTATCCATCCATCAAATTTTAGTCATTTCAGTTTTATAAAAAAAACCAGCTAAAATATAAATATTCACACATGACTCCGCTGAGTTTTGTTAAAAGCTTTCATTAAAGTTTTGCTTTGTTTTTCAAGCTTAATTTAACTCGGAGTGTTGCGAGTCTCTATTCTTTTTATTTTAGAACATTTTTGCATTTTGTCACGTAGATATTGACTGCTTATACATCTCCTACAAAATGTTTTTTTTTTGTATTTATATTTTTGTATAATAAAAAATATTTTTACATTACTATACTACCAATTGGGTGTTAACACTTTTTATATAGACGTTGTTCAAATGTAGAATAATAATATTCTAATGTATTGTAATCTTTGCTCAGTTTTAGCATAGTTATTTTAATTGTATATCTGAAAGTATATTCATAACTTTGTTAAAATCGAATTTTAACGTCGAAAATATTAAATATGAAAATAATCTTAAAAAATTACCTGTTCCTAAGTTTATTAACGTCAAGCCAATTAGTAATTAACTAAAATTTGCATATTTAATTACATAAAAAATAATATATTACACGAGCACACATTGGAGTGCTATCCTTACTCATTAAGGCTGCGATATGTCAAATCAGACACATTCGGCGATCAATGCGATACGACCTAGTAGGTAGGTAACCTTTACCTTATATGGGGGGCTTTTGGGAAATATAATATGCAATTTGGACTGTATTATTGGTTTTATTTAATTGTGTGACTTCAAAAA
The DNA here is from genome assembly GCA_000313835.2 of Heliconius melpomene melpomene. Classification (NCBI taxonomy): domain Eukaryota; kingdom Metazoa; phylum Arthropoda; class Insecta; order Lepidoptera; family Nymphalidae; genus Heliconius; species Heliconius melpomene. Next base: position 219,686 of record HE671617.1, on the reverse strand, counting down.
AGCGACCTGACGGCGCCTAGTTTATGTAATCTGTGTGTAAATGCAGTAGTTGTTTTTTAGCTTGGGAAGGTAGAGAGAACCTCGTGCTATACTTACCACTACTTAAGTTTCGAAATGTTTGAGTATGTTGAGTCCCTCGAGTTTGAATCGAACCTACAATCGTCAAATCGTGCCGTTGCGCCATAACAGGCTTCTATGCAGTAGTTGGGGTATTAAACATTTTTATATCAGAAGAATGATTAATTTTATATTTTAAATACAATTACAATTTTCACTAACTAAATTACCTAAATACTTTTTAGTTTTCTCATATTTACCATCAAAATATTAAAAATATGTATAAAAATGAATTGTACGTCTTTTAAAAACACATAATATGTTTATATATATTATATTGGGAACAATATAATACTAATATAACAAATTTAAAAGACGTACTTACCACTTTCTCTTAGGAAAATAAAAATATAAAATATTCATATCGAAAATAAATTTCTAAAAAATTTTTTAAAATATTTAAATAAATACATTTCTCTATTTCTGCCACACGGCGTCAAATTAAATGTGTTTTAAATTTTGACGTGATTTTATTTCTCTAAATTTATGTTTCATAGTTTGACAACTGTTTGACATAATTCAGCCTATGTTAAAATAAATTTTAATAAAAAAACATACAAGATTAATAATAAAATATTTCATATATATATTTTTTTAAAACAATAAATTTATAATAATAATCAAATCTTGAAAAATAAAGTATCACCTCACGCATTATTGTTAACATGTCTCGATCGACCTTATTTCCTTCCGATGTCGGCATTGAGTTTTACAAATGGCAATGTTACATATAAAATGATTTAGTAAAAACAATGTGTCCTATCAAATCAATTTGAACCTACGAACGTTTTATTAAAGTTCAAAATTTGCTTTTATGGGAAAAGTAAATGTTCTTATTCACATATGGCATGTATGTCTGTATGGATGGAATGTATTAAATAGTAGAACTAGATTTTTTTTAGGTCTTATCTATAAACAAGACCTAAATTGATCTGTGGAATTGTTTATTTGGTTTTTTATTTTTTTGTTTTAATTGTTCAGTCACAATTTTCCCCGTATTTCAGGGTAGAAACAAACATTTTTTTAACCTTATGTCTTAAGTAAAAGTTAATAGACAAGTAAATTAATAATATTTATAAATCACTTAAAATAATATAAAATAATTTGAACTTAAATATAACGTATTTCCTTATGAAAATGGGAAGTACAGCAATCGGACGTCTATCTGTATGTTTCTTAACATTAGTTAGACAAGGCTAAGCCGATTTGGATAGGATTTTAGTGGCATGTCTAAAATTAAAATTTATATGCTAATCTATCTATGAATCTTTTAAATAAGACTGAACTTAAACAACATCGGAAGACTTCGAAAGCGAAGGAATAATAATAAAAAAAACTAATATAATATACGAGTATAGTTAATATTCTTACAATAAAAATGTAATTACTTATATGTACTTATATGTATTATTAAAATATCAACGCGATTACCGAGTTTCTGAAGTTCAGCGTACAATTTCCTGCGAAGGTCGCTTCCTGCAGTGTGTCTAGGTCAACAATACGACAAGTGAGGTAAATTGGTTTTATCTGTTTGATGGCGTCCTTATGGAAAGTAACATGTACTTATATGTTTACTTATATATGCTTTAATGAGGCCAGTCACAGGCGTGTGACAGTAAACGCGACAGGTTAAGGGTTCGATTTCTATTAGAGGCAATGAAATATTTAATGTTGTGGGAAAAAAGTGTTTTCACGTGAACGAAGAGCTTAACACTGGGTTCGCAGGTTCCCTCCTACCTACACTAGTAAGTGCGGGATGCAGCGTGAAGAAAAACAAATACATACATATGAATAGACTACTATAGATATAGACTTTATTCATAAATGTATGCACTGAAATAATTTAGTTGTGAATTTTGTTTGGGTATTGTTTATTTTTTGAAAGGTAAAACCAACTGTTTTCAAGACATACCGTTCTCAGAGACATTGCGTGTTAAATGTCGGTTCTAATCCCGCGTTTTTCTCTTAACAGAAATAAAAAGTTAAACCTATACGAGTAGGTATCGTACGTCGCAAACGTTTAGACTCTTTGCCACTGCACTTTGTTTCTTATTTAATAACAAAAAAGAACCGTAGCTGTCGTCGGCGCAAGAGCACAAGAGTGCGACTGCCAACGTGACGGTTATGGGTTCGATCCCCACTCTGGAGCAAGCCTGGTCGCTTAATACGGTCAAAGTTCATATTATAAGAAATCCTAGCCCATGCGGAAAACGTATTAAAACAATAAATTCAATAAATTAATAAATATATATTAATTAAACACTTGTTTTACTACCGTGACACGTTACCGCCATTAATTACTTAAATTTATGTACCTACTCGTATGTTCTTCATTAATTCCGTTATATAACCTATAAATACAAGGCTATATTTATTTTTCTCAAAGAATTTGCTCACTTACATAATATTTGAAAATATTAATTATCTTAATGGCCTGTTTCTTTACTGTTTACTGCCAATTAGAGGCTTCAAGGTCTAAAAATGAACGATCTTGTATTAGACTTTAATAGAGCATCGATTTCGATTTGGTATAATTTGTATTGATAGCACTAGACTTAAGGTTTCGTAGTAATAATTAAATCGTGAGTCATTTAGAATTTTGTGGCGTTATATTATGATAGATGTGGATTCGATTCCCATTTGGGGATTTTAAATTTACCAACATTAAATAAAAAAAAACTAAATACTTTACAGTTTTACATTTAGTTTTTTTACTGTCATGCTCTGTACCAGATATAGGGTAGGCAGAAGGAGCCTAGTGTAGAGTGTTGAGACACTGTTCTCGATTTTCCGTCAAGTTTTCAAGACATTAGACATTACCATTACCAGAGCGACGAAATGATAATAATTCATCCCCTCAAGAGGCATTGCATTTCCAGTCAGATGCAGTACTGCTCCGCAATGATAAGCACATTATACTTATTCTTATTTTACATACATATTTTATAGCACTATAAAGTATAATAGTTGTTTACTTGATTGACATGAAATAAACTCACCGATTAACTTGAGCTCTGACAGCCCAATTTTATGTCATTTATACTTAGACTGCATCGATAATTTTTTTTATATTCATATTGTACATATATTTTAAATGTATATGAACGATTATAATCTTATAGAGAGGTCACGGTGTTGGCCTTAATTTAACTACAGCCTAAGGGAAAATTTATTGCTTTTATGTAGCTTTAGTCTTTTTGCATACATCGCCATCGCCTTCCCTTCGAAGACATCAAGGCATTCTGTTCTCCGCTTTGCTACCGAGTTCAGGCATGGTGTCTTTAGTAGCGGAATTAAACGCCGTCTTATGTCTAGCCAGAGCAGGGAAAAGAATACCACTTTTTCCCCATTGACAATCGACCTCAATTATCGTCATTACAAATAATGAACAAATAAATAAATATACAGTTAATATGTTAAAATTTTCGATATCGTTCTTTTTTTTGCTTCATGCTGTGTCCCGCACATAACAGGGTAGGAAGCGGGAACCTGGGAACGTAATGTTAAAACATTCCCTTTACAGACACTTCCGTTGCCCACTTTTCTTCGAATAAATATTAGAAAGAATATTTTTGAATTTAGTTACCCCCATTCGAACATGTGTGGATAATTATAAACAACAAGGTAAAAGCCAATGATTTTCATCTATGACATTATTCAGTAACCTTAATAAATCCCTTTTAGCCTTAGTCTTTTCTCTTCTTTATTTATTATGTTTATATGGTTTTTAATTTATCTAATAATCTATACAAATAAAAATTGGACGGTTTCCAAGAGATGAGGAGGGTTCGAATCCCGCTATGTTCTAATTAAAAGAACATATCTAAACGTTTATATTTTCTTTTTGTTTAACTAGCCAAAACACCTTTTTTAGAATATTTTTTCTAACGAAGTATAAAAAAAGAATGACTTCCCACTATCATATTATATTAAGAATTACTAAGAACCCAGATGACACATTGTTTTGATTCGCAACGACCTAGATCTTGAACGGTGGCCTTGACGCGTATCGAAATGAATACTAAATAAAGGTACTCTCAGGAATATCCTTGTACACCAAGTAGTGACTACAATTGATATTAGCAAAAAATATGTGAATTTAAAAGATTTTTTTTTATGTTTTTTAGAATTTCACTTATCTCACATATAGCAGGGTAAGCAGAGAGAACCCAGTACTAAGATTCTTATTACCAGAGGAACAAGCAAGGAAATGAATATAATTAATTTCCCCTAGTTGGAGAATCGAACCCACAACCGTAGTATTAACAGTGAGACTAAGTGCCGCTGCGCTATCACCGATAAAGAAAAATAATGAGAATAAATAATAACCACTTTAAACAAAAAAAATGGCTATCTTCTCGATATTTTGGCCTTCCCACCGAGGACATCTAAAAGAAAGACACGAACACGTGCTTTCATTAATACAGATAAATCAAGTAAAGAAAAATATAAAAAAATATTGATAACGTTATTTATTTTACGTACATTGTCAGCTATTTACTTCCATGTTTTATTCACAAAGTTATATTTACCGGGAAACAAAAGGAAAACATTAATTAAAATGACGTAAAAAAATCTAAAGAGAGAGAGAGAGAGAGAGAAATATTTATAACTTTTAATTAATGTTTTATGAGATTTGAAGAATACTCGTATATTATAGCTATGATTCTATATCAGTTTGAATATTATTAATGGAGAATTTATCTTATCGACTGTTTGATAAAACCCACATGAAATATTTATAGAAATAAGCTGTAAACGTGGATAAAAGATAATACTTGAAAATTTGTCATTATAAAGAGTAATATAATTTATTAAATACTTAATATTGTAATAAAAATATATTAAGAAAATAAAAATATAAATTAAAAAAAATAAAAAATATTGCCCCGGGTGAGGATCGAACTCACGACCTTAAGATTATGAGACTTACGCGCTGCCTACTGCGCTACCGAGGCCGGTGATGAAATTGCCTAATTAGTTGTATGATTTTGAAGTATTTATTGCATAATGTTATTTCGTGCTTTTTATGAACTACTAGCGGATGGGCGCAGCTTCGCTTGCTTATTTGGGGGCGAATTCTAATAAACAATGGAACATTGTGTCCAATGAAATATTTTTAAGAGTCTAAATTTCAAATTTTATAAGAATCGGTGGCGATTTAAAGATTTTTCCATACAAATTTTCAACCCCTTATTTCCACCTTTAAGGGGAGAATTCTAGAAAACCATGAAACACGTGTTCAATTAAATACTTTTAAGAATCTAAATTTCAAATTTTATAAAAATCGGTGCCGATTTAAATTTTTTTCCATACAAGCTTTGAACCCCTAATTCACCCCTTTAGGGTTAAAATTTTTCAAAATCTCTTCTTAGTGGACGTCCAGATTACGAAAGTAAACATCTGTCCAAATTTCACGTTTCTACCAACAGCGGTTACGGCTGTGCGTGCGTTTTACCTCAGTCAGTGAGGACAAGTCCTTTTATATATATAGATGAACTAACTACAATTTTATTAGATTAACAACTAATTAAATATATTTACTATGTTACTTTTAAGAGGCCGTCGTGTAAACGATTCGGTTGTGGGTTCGATTCCCACTGGAGGGCAAGAATTATTTTATTTATTTCGCTATGGTAAGAAGACAGGCGCGGCGTTGAGTTCCATCTATTATTGATATAATTGTTATTTTTATTATTTATTCTCGTGTCTATGAGGGCCCTTACCATATAAGCCCATATAATTATATTAATTGTTTGATTCTATCTTTTGTCAGGCTCTACATAGTGCAATAATGGCAAAATAATTTAAGGATTAAATTAATTTCTCTTTTTTTTGTTGACTATACTTAGATTCATTTTTCCAGTTCGTAGTCTGTAACTCTGTAGTAGTAAGTAAAATAAATTACGAGATCAAAATGAGATTAGATTTTACGATTAAATTACGGTACGAAACATAAAAATGCAAACAAAGTGAAAGCAAAAAATAACTTACCTACTTGCTAAATTGTTATATAAGTGAAATTAAATATTTAAATAAAACATCATTTTTGTACAAAAAATAAATTTACAACTACTTTTATATTTTTTTAACTTATTGCCCTCAGTTGTTGCTTATCCCTCACGTAGCAGCTTAGGCAGCGGGAATATGGGAACCTAGTGTTAAGACACTACTTTCCCATTAAAACACTTCCGTTCCCCACTTTCCGCCGATTTCTGGAGGCACTGCCTGTTGAGTGGCGTTACTCAACGCCGCGCTTTGCCTTGTCGCACGTTTATGCTCCTGCGCCAGCATAAGGAGTATGAACTGCTATATTATATATCCACTTTTGAATACTAAGCAATTTTCTTTTATTACGTTTCCTCATTCGATTCATTTACTACAGACGCTAGCGAATATCGAGTCTTATACACTAAGGTAGGGGTAATCTAAAAATACACTACAATATTACTCATGACCTTGGTTATTAAACGACGACGTGTAAATGTTTTTTTTTTTTAATTTTATTTTATAAAATATGACGATCTTCGAAGTATATTAATTATTTAAATGATCATGCGTCTATATTTTATTTATTATTTTTATAGGCCTTTTTGACTCAGTTGGATACATGTTTAAATGAACGCGATGGTTAAAGGTTCAAATTTCAAAGAAGATTGGTTTTAGCTTCACGATTCTACATAGCAAAGACCTGCAACGCACCTGTTGTGTTGAACACCTACCACCCACCCACCTCTGGGTCCGGTGTTGAACGGGGTCGTAGGGGTCGGTTACCATCAGGTGACATGTACACTCGTTTGCCTTGTCTTTACAGACAACAAATAGCAGAGTAGGCAGAGAGAAGTTATTGTGATTTGTGAATACACTACGGCCAACATTTTTCGACTAAACTTAAGACTTGATAACAAGTGCTTTGTTTGCTTTGATATATTCTGGTAAACAAATTTACCTATTATATACGAGTTTAATTATGGAAGTGCAATATGCTACGATTAATTGGGGCCTGTCGTGGCTCAGGGACACAAGTGTGTGACTGTAAACGCAACTGGTTGTGGCTTCAATTCCAATCGAGGAAATGAAATATTTATTTAAATTTGTATTTTAATTTCTTAGCTGTGGTGTAGAGGCGCGGCGTTGAGTTCATACAATAAAAAGCGTTATGTTCAAACACTAAAATTAATAAACACAATGTGCGACCGAGACAAAACGATACGATTTCTCTTTCTAAGGCTAATTTCACGGTGCTATTCGAAATCATTGTATTTTTTTTATCATTTCACTGAGATTGCCTCATGACCTACATTTTTTTATTTATTTTGATGATCTCTGCTTGTAAATTTTTTTTTATCAAAATTCTATTATAATTTGGTTTGTAGTATTTCAATTTCAATAATAAGTATGAAATTGAAACCATAATTATTTATTATTTATTAGGTACAATACAAGTGAATTGTGATACTTACCTTTGTATCTTTTTTGCTGAAACCCAGCGCTATCGTATACAATGGGTTCAAATTTTACTAGAAGCTAAATATTTTTTTAATATTTATAACTTTGCTCGATCCAATTAGAAAAAAAAACCACCGTTCAGTTCCGCCATACAGCATGCAATATATTAAAATTGAAGAATTAATGGAGAACAGAATGATACTTATACCACAAGGTTTCCTGTGGTTAAAGTGTAAATTAATAAACTTTACATAAACAGTTTAAAATCCCTTAAAATGTAATATAATAATTAATAGTTAGTTGTCTTAGCCTATTACAATTCGTTTTTGTTTGATTCGCAATAGAATAAATCAAAAGGCACGCGAGCTATTACATTAGTAAATATTTATTAATTAAATGAATATTATGTATCTGTGTTCATTGTCTACCAATAATGTATACTTGGGAATTACTTCTTAAAATTAAGAGTCTGTTCGTTTAAATTGAAATTCATATTAAAAATGGTATTTATTTAAATAAAAAAATAAAGCTACCACAATCTCGGAAGGCAGTTCTGCGCGGAAGAGCTAGTAGGCCTCAAGTAATAACAGGGAACAGGGTTACTATATGAAGCTGATTTAATTTGATTTGATTTAAATTTCATAGATAAAACATACAAATGTAATACAGATATATAAAAGATTTCATAATAATTGTATTAAAGCATTGTTATACAACAGTAAACGTTCTTTTACAAAGAACTGACTGACATTTGGTTCAAGTAAAATCCTATTAAAATAATTCGGGTCGCAAACTATGTGGGTTACGTCATAAATATGGCTTCCGAAGACGTACAGGATACAGATGGTTATCGTAATATTGAATAAGGCTTATTTGCTATCAATATTTTGCCCGAATGTATAGAGATAATAAATTTGTTGATATTTATTATTTTCTTTAGGATTATGCTTTCATTTTGCTGGATAGACATATGGGAGGATAGGAGATGTGTGGGGAATGGAGTGTTTCAACTAGGTTTCCACTGCCTAACTGCGGGAAAACAATGAACGTCAATTGGAACTTCATAAAATTGACTAAGTTGAACTTTCGAGACCTTGTACACATGATATTTTATTTGTCTTTTCATATGTAGGTTACAACTTTAATAATTTCACTGGTTTCTTAATAATTGTTCATTGACATTTTACTCGAAACAAAAGATCAAGATCGAACTGACATGGAAACGGAAACTGTGAAGCATAAAAAGAATAATAACAATATTATTAATATCTTTTTCATGATAGAAATACTACAAATATATTTGAGTGAGTGAGGAAATCACATGAGGATGAGAATGAAGAAGATCTTCCTCTTTAAGGCACGTCGCGAGAATTAGTGACAAAATCATTCTTTTGTGAAGCAAAAGAGATTTATGGAGTAAGAGTGGCAGTGTCAGACCTCGGTCGACTTTGCAGAACTTTGTCGAAGAGATATTGAAGTAGACCTTACTTACGTAAAAAATATGAGGACCTCTCGAAGATTGCATGTATGAAGAGACGCTTTGGCGCTCTCTTGCTATCCTGTAAATATAAAGCGTGAACCTAAAAAAAAAAGAGTCGACCAGAAAAGATTTTTTTTTTCTGAATCGAATTAATTATTATAAAAGGTATGTGGGCAAAAATTTTAATATTTCAAACAAAAAACAATATTACGTAAAGAATCAAATATTTTGATGACCAAAATGTAGTAGTGTAATGTAATCACAATCCGGTGGGTACTCGTATAAGCTCATTAGCGGCATTACTTAATACGAGGTGACTACACGATAATCTTGTTACTTGGGGGTGCTATACTGTAGGCGATTTTAAAGAAACAGCTATATTTTTTCATATTTATATTAGAAATATCTACTTACATTACTTTATACTTCGAGACCAGTCGTTGCGCAAGGGTGTGACTGTAGATGCGATAGGTTGTGGCTTCGATTCCCACTCGAGGAAATTAAATATATAATTTCGTATCGAGGCAAAGCGCGGCGTTGAGTTACGGCATTCAACTAAATCAATGTCTCCGGAAATCGGCGGAAAATGGGGGACAGAAGTGTCTCAATCCTAAGTTCCCAGGTTCCCTCTGTTATATGCAGCGTGAAACTAAAATCTAAGTTTATTAAAAAAATATTTCTTATAATGCCTGGAATATATCAATATAGAGAGGACCTCTTCCTGTCCCGTTCGGAGTATTTAAAACTCGAAACATCCCGACAAGGTCTGGGCCTCTGGGACGTACTTACTATTTTTTTTATTCCAGGTGTAGGTATATTGACGCAAATTGTAATGATAACATTTTTTCTGCCTCTTTATCTATTATTAGCATCGATTACGAAACGTCTAGCACAATAAATCAATGGAAGAGATAAATATTGCAACTTCTTAGCACGCGAACTAAATAGTAAATACTCATATAAAAAGTAACAACTAAGTTTGTATGGCCGTCATTGCAAAAAAAATTTTATTTAATTTTAATATTTATAGGTATTAAATTATATTGTGAAATGAGAAATAATAATTTAGAAGATACCTGTCTATATATTAAAAAAATGCGATTTTGATAAGTTACTTTTAAAATAATTGTAAATATCGCCTTAACTTTAAAGTTAATTTTATTGATTATTTAAAATATATTTTATACATATATTTAAAATTATAAATAAATAAAGAGTTATGGGTTCGAATCCCAATCGAATGAATTATTATCGTTTGTTCAAAGAAATTAGAATTAGAATGTGTGGAAATCGGATGAAAACCGGAAAACTGAGAGGTCTTGATACTAGCTTCTCTGCCTACACTATATGCGGGATAAAGCGTGAAGCTAAAAATATATAAAAAAAATCTTATATTATATAGCTATGAGGTAGGTATATGTAATAAGTTGGTGAGATAACGTGTGTTTGCATGGGCGTGGCACGAGAGGTTATTGCAACCAGTTCAACTACTATTGTTAAATATTCGTTAGATAAAAAACTCGACCTACATATTGTTTTATGCAAATATTATAACAATTGTTGATTTAATCAGTTTTAGTAATTCTAATGGCCTTATCAAGAACATTTTCAGCACGGAATCGAGAAAAGTGAAAATTTATAACGATTTATTTCGTTCAGCTATCTCCTTGTTGTATTGTTTTCAAAAGAAATTATTTAGAATCTATTTTTCATAATTACAGATAGAAATTATCGTATAACAGCGATAATTTTATACTGAGTTTTATTATTTTGAACTTAGCATTTTCTTTATATTATACTCTTTTTCATATTTATTGGATTATTGCATAGCTTATTACAGACCAAACAATGAAAGCAGGTATAATTAATAATTATCCTCTAAATATCTTTGAGGAAAATATTTAAATTACCGAATTTACGTTCATCTCGATGGTCATTAATACAACTAGTAATAAACAACTAATACTATAATATATTAGATATAAAATATTATACAATATATTTCAAATAATTTACAAACAAATACGTTAAACACACATTTATTAAAGCAATAAGAAGCATCGTGCTCCGATTAGCTGTATTATTATAATTAGAAGTGCGTGCGTTGCGTTTCATTATCGCGCTAACATAGATTCGCGTAATGATCGCGTGCGTGCACTACACACTGTAGAGGTACTCGTACTGTATGAATATTGAATATGCTAAGACAGTGCAAGCGACTTTTGTGGTCCGAAACATATGTTAAGTAATTAAGGTAAAGCGTCTCGTAGTCTACAATGTCACGTCTCGTTTCCGATCACCTTTCGCACATCCCCCCGATATTATAAAAGTGTCGGCGCCGCGCCGCGCGCCCGCAGTTGATACGCGCTACCGAGCGAGTCGCACGCTCCTGTTATGCTAAAGTGGTAAACCCACGCTACAAACATGGAGGGGACCATCCCCAGCCAAGTCATGCCTGAGCCCGACGAGGGTATCTCCACCGACCGCCGCCCGTCCACCGACGACCACGCCGACCTGTCCGACACGGCGTCCGAGGCCGGCTCTGGTGGAGGCAAAGACTCCGGCTGCGAAGTCGCTCCGGATCCCCAGGAACCGCCCTACACACCGCCCGACGAGGAACTGGCCAACCGCATTGTGTCCCAAGTAGAGTTCTATTTTTCGGATGCAAATATCACTAAGGACGCCTTCCTGTTGAAGCATGTCCGTCGTAATAAGGAAGGGTATGTCTCACTCAAGCTCATATCCAGCTTCAAACGCGTCAAACACCTGACCAAGGATTGGCGAGTGGTCGCTGAAGCTTTGAAGGGATCGACAAAATTGGAAATAAATGAACCGGGAACGAAGCTTCGTCGAATTGACCCCCTGCCACCGTACGACGAAACTACCCCGTCCAGGACTGTTGTGGCAGTTAAAATGCCCATAGATCGCCCTTCAGTAGAAAATGTTTCCAGATTATTTGCTAGTTGCGGTGAGATAGCTCTGGTACGTGTGCTGCGGCCCGGCAACCCAGTCCCAGCGGATGTCCGTCAATTCCTTAACAAAAATCCTAGTTTGGTGAATTGTGTGTGTGCTTTGGTAGAGTTTACTGAATCTGAAGCTGCGAGAGGTGCCCTTCGTCTTCAAAGTTCTGAAGAGGAAGGTATGCGAGTGTATGAACTAAACGGTGTCCCTCGGGAACCCAAGAGGAAGGTCCCGACGAGGCGTCCAGCGACGACAAGACGCCACGAGTGCGAGTACTCTTCATGTTGTAGCGGCTCAGAGGCCGAATACGACTATAGATACACAGCACCATTTTATAGAAGGAACTCGAGTGGATTCTTCACACCACGATCTCCGGAAATACAAACATGGGTGCCACGCAGAACCTCAACTTGCAGTCATAGTTCAGATTCTGGGGTTTCTTTCTTCTGTGGCTCGCGAAGGGCGTCACAGGCTAGCACCGGAAGTGCGAGCAGCGCTGAGGGGTGGCTGGCGCGGAGGCTGTCCGGTTGTTCAATAACCGGAACCGAATGCGGCGGAAGAAGGTTGTCGTGCACGCCACGATTCGAACCCCGCACGCCGGTAGTCCCGGACGGCACGCGCGGCTTCCACGCCGCCGCACGCCAACGCAGAATCTCGGACCTCGCGTTGTATTCGCGCTAGAAAGCGATCGCCAACCGTGACACCTTTCTAATAACGTTGGATAACCACCTTTCACGTTCTGGCCACTTGGTTTATAATCTACGAGGAAGCGTTTCGTGTTCGCGTGCTTAGCTCTAAATTTTATTATAAAAATATAATATAGTCGGTATGTTGGAATGAAACTGTAAGATTAGAGTCGACGGTGAATCGACATATCTAATATGTATGTGATCGAAGCTCATTTAGTTAGTCTAGATGTTAATTTGTAACAGATATTCCTTTTAATTTATTAGCGTATAATTTATTTATTGTTATTGCCGCGTATTTATTGCGGACAGGACGCGCGCTGTGGGGAGTTTTCAAGAGCATGTCTGAGTTGTGAGCACAAAACTCAAAAAGCAAAATCGACATCTGAATCTGAACTTGTAGACTCGACATCCGGTAGCACGTTGCGTAAATAGGATTGACGATTTATATGGATTCTTATTAAATTTACATAATACGCTAACGTGTTCTGCCGGCCGCTGTCGGTCTCGGCGGCGGGATGCCACACGGACCTACCGTCCATTTTCACTTTTATATAGAATAAGTAGTACGTAATATATTATTTAAGTCAGTCGCGCCATGTCATGTATTTCGTTTAAGTTTTTTATTTGTAATAATTTTAAGTTGTTGTGATTTTAATTGTATTGCGTAATGGTGAGAGGCGCTGGTCGGAGCGAGCGTTTCTTTAATGGTCAACATCGGAAGTCACATTTGCGTTAGCTAGTATAACATTTTTGTACTGAGTGTGTTTTTTTATATAATAATTTTTCATGCTTGGTTCTTACTTGACTAAGTAAGTGTAATCTGAAAGCTTGTAATTATAAAATGTATTTACAAGATAGAAAATTACAAGTGACTAGATTTTGACCATTAAATACTGTCTGTATGTTTGTAATATAAAGGAATTTGCTTGATAATTTTTATATTTATTTCTTTTAGAGGAGGTTTATAGCACAATAATGTTTCAGGTGCTTAGTTTAACGCCGCGCTCCTCCTCGTATTGTAATAATGTTTTTTAAATATAAGTTTTTGAAAGAACGTTGTTGTTTTTTTACTAAGTACGACCTTCGTGGTGGAAAGTGGGTTCTTTTTCGAGCCCAGTTCACCTTGACTGATCGATTCTCACGCGGTGACAGGTTGCTTCACAGGTTAAATACTTGAGAGCTCGCTGTAAAAGCTATTAATCATGTGTCAATTATAAGAGACATAGCAATTGAGCTAAAAGCTGCATTTATAATATTTTCGTTAATATATTTTATTTCTATTTGTCTTGACCTTGCAAAATAAGGCAAAAAACCTTTAAGATTTACTAAAAAATGAATTCCAAATGTAATTTCAGCTCATTTAGACAACAAAAAATCGTTAATTGCCGTTACAGTGCAGTCTGTTACAGTTTGAAATTACAAATAATTTAACGACAATAATTAAATAAATAACAGTAAATTACGATTGTGAGTTCGATTCTCACTCGGGGGAATTAATTATTTTTATTTACTTGCTCTAGTAATAAGACAAATTGCGGTGTTGCGAAAATAAAAAAATGTCAGCCTATCTTTTTTTCTCTGTCCTCCTATTTTATTTCGCTGATCCTAATGATCAGTAAGTAAAACATGTGGGAAGTGCGTGAAGAATAATTAAATTTAAATTAGTTGTCACCATACGGAACTACTACTGTAAAGTACCTTGTTTACGGAAAGATCTTAAAATCTAATTGGCTTGGTTTTTTTTAAATTATTTCATAATTTTTGGGTAAACAAAAACTTGTTGTGATTTCGCGGGTTAACTTCTGTCAGTATGTGAATTCCATGACCTTGCCAATGTAAGTTTGTTTGAAGCAGCAAAAGTGTGTATAACTTTTTTTATATATTTTTTAAATATATGAAAAAAGAATGAGGATTTTTTAACCTCATTTAATAAGAATATACTGAGGTAGACTAGAGTTAAGGTACTTCATTCGCTTTTTTAGTGACTTATGTACATATTAGTAGTGTACTAATTTTAATTTAATTTCATTAGTTATTCATAAAAAAAATTGTGGGCAGTCAAATGAATTAAAAACAAGAAAGCTGTTGCAATAATTTTATATTGAATATTTATTTAAATATAAAGTTATATTTATATAACTCAGTAGCCAACTCGTGAATGTGTTTTAATAAAACCAAAGATTTAGCCCTTGTCATTTCTTACCTATTCACTTTCTTTTTAACCGACTTTTTATTACATGACCAATAAAATTACTTTTTTGTCATTTTCAAGTTCAAATGTATATATATTTGTTATGAAAGATGGAACCTACTGCCCCAGAAAAAGCAGCCAAAGTATACACTATACCAAAACCAAATCTTGTTTACTTAACTAATTTAGCATCACCCTGAGGTCAAATGGCAATATGTTAATAATATTGAAGCAATATAGCCTATAGCCTCCTCCTATACGAACCAGTACTTCCTGAGATTAGCGCATTCGACCAAACAAAGTCTTCAGCTTTATAATATTAAAAAATAAAATAGATAACTATGAGATATATAAATCAATACACAGACAAACTTTGCATAACAAATTATATCTATATTTAATTAAAATCACCTGAACCAGTCATCCGTAAAGGCGAATTTGACTGACAAATAGATAGATAGTATTTTTTTAATAATTTCTTGTGGAGGTTAAAAAGTTGCAATATCTCGCAATAGAACTTTTAAGTATTTAGGTCAAGTTTATAAAAATATTGATAAGATATTTACAAATTACTTATATACTAAGTACACTTAATTGCAAGGCATTTAGTAGATAGATGTAGTATTCATACACTAATAGTAATGTTTTTATAAAATTCTTATTTTTTTAAGGCATTTTAATTACTGTCCAATAGTTTTGATCATATAGGTACCATAGTGAAGATGAAGCAAGAGTGGTAAACGAGGTAGGGGAAGAAGTTTGTTGACCTTCAAAAAACAGTGTCGATGATACTGGAGGAAGGTCACGAAGGTCACATGAAAATCATGATCAATCCCCCCTCTGGGCATATATGAAGAATTGATGATTATTGGCTGTAGCATTAGAAGCTCTGTTCTCTCTGTCTGACCCGCTAGGGACAAAACGTGAAACTAAAAAGGATATTATAATAACAAGGAAAACATCTAAAGTAATATAACTAAACGAACATAACATAAAAATTCAATGGTAATCAGAGGATCGCTCTGTTTCATTGCGAATCGGCAGCTACGTGCTCTACTCACTTCCGGTGCACTAAGTTTTCCTTCAAATTAACATATTTTCCCCTAAGGCTTTACTTGCTGTGAATTGTAAATAATCACGTGCATATGTCCATGTGTCTTTACCTTATTAACTAGCTATATATTTTTTTGATTCACGTTATCTCGCTTCATAGTAGGGTAGGCGGAGGGAACCTAGTGTTAAAACACTCCGTTCCCGACATTCTACCTAATTTTCAATAGATAATAGATTGCGTGTTGAATGCTGCGTTTTGTCTAATAAGATTTTATTAGATTAACAAAGCGCAGCGTTGAGCAGCGAATAAAATATTAATGTAATGATAATTATATAAATAAAATTTATTTAATATTTAATTACTTTTTAAAATGACGGAACCTAACGCTACGCGAAACTCATTGCCGTCTTGTCTACTAGAGAGGGAAAACGAAAGTAATTTAAAAAATCTCATTGCCCCGAGTCAGGATCGAATCTACGTCCGTCGTATATAATACATCTTTAAGTATAAGTCTATTTTTGTTTTTTTTTTGTATAGAATAATGAATTTTATATATTTTAGTATACGATCCTCATCGAATTTACGTGCCACAGATTTCGACACGGTTTTCAAAGTGATTTAGATGATTTTTTGCGAGTACAAATTGAGTCTACAATACATTTTAATTAAGAATTTTAAAGAAAAGAGTTCAATTAATTCGTTTTGTAATAATGTGGTTCAAAGAATCAATATAATATTAACGCAATTCGTTTTTTTCTTTATTCGAAAACTCAGTAAGTAGGTATAAATTGCTATTATCAATATTATTCTGTTTTGTAATATGAGTGGCAGAGGCAGAGGGAACCTAGTTTTAAGACATCTTTTTACTCATTTTCCGCCCTACGCGACTACGCTACCTGAGTTTAGGAACTGAGCGCCATATTTTTCTTTTTAACAGGGCGACGAAATAATAATTTACATTTACCTTTAAATTAGTTTACAGACAGGCGGTATCTTATTTATACTTGTACTTGTCATTCCAAGCACGATATTTCATTTGTAAAGATTTATAGAATATAACGATGAATATCTCTTATAAATATTTTATAGAATTGTCAAATGCATTATTCATGGAAACGAATCGCAAGATAATTATAAAAAAAATACAAAATCAGCCGTTGAAAGGTTACACAGCAATCGCTCGCCGATTTTAAAATTCAATTAGATACTGTTTAAGCGTTAGGTGACTGGATTAAATAGTTGTAAGGAGTGGAAGGCAAAAAGTATTAAATTTTTCTAGTTAATTTAACCTGTTCTTTTTATATTGCAATAGTGTTAGAATAATAACTGTTGATTGGTATGGTTAAAAATTTAACTACGATTAGAACGTAATACAAAAGAAAAGAAAAATTAAACTACTTCCATTTCGTTTTACGTATATTTCATTATTGAGCGAGTGAAAAGAAGAGCCCTTTGTTTTTACCAGAGCGAGGAAATGCAAATAATTAATTCCTGTGGGAGTGGGAATCGAACCCATAGCTGTCGCATTTACAGTGTGCAGACAATGTGCCGCTTTGCCACGAGCCCCGGCATTAAATAGCCATTGTATTAGTTATAATTATAAAAAGATTTTGTAATTCTATAATTTTTGTTTTAGACTTATATACATTGTCTTACAAGGCATTTTTGGGGACTGCTTAATTATAAGAATTATTAAATCAATTATCTCATTACTGAAATATCACTCTCTAATTTCAATTCATTTTTATTTTATCGATCACTTTAATTACCTATTAATTTTGTATAGGATTTTAATAAGCCAGCTAACCTTTAAAAAGCTTTTATAATAAATATTAAATGGATGCGAATACATCCCGGATACTCATGACGCTAGTGATGGAGAATGTTTGTTCGTGCCTAATTAAGTGCAGATTCTTCGTCATCTTCACGCATCTTCTGCATTCTTGCGTTATACAAAGACAACGTAACGTAATTCTATTTTAGCTTGAAATAACTTTTTTTTTAGCTTTACATTGTATCTTGCCTCTAGCAGGGTGGCCAGAGATAACCAGGGAACCTAGTGTTAAGACACTCAGTTCCCCAATAACACTTCCGTTACCCCCTTTCCGCCGAATTTTTGAGGCATTGAGTGAACACGGATGGAACTCATATAATATAGCATTTCACGACAAATGAACTATGCAAAACAAAAATAATTTCTCAATTCAAATAAGCTTAACTTAGCTATACGCTGAATCCCGAGCGGGGTAGCCAGAGAGAAGGGACCGCCAGACGCTACGGTCTCTATTCTCTCTCTCTCCCTGCTCAGAAATTCTTCAGATTTATAATATTAGTATAGAAAAACAGCTAGAACCAGTGGCGTAGCGAGCTTAACTCGCGCCCGGGGCAAAATAGGTTTACAGCGCCCCCCTATGCGAACACAATATAATTTCATATGTATGTTTAAATAGTTTTGTGGACTATTTGGCGTCCCTTTATGAGCGGCGCCCGGGGCATGAAGCCCCCTCTTGCCCCCCTTCACTACGCCACTGGCAAGAACGTAGAGTTACTAAAATAAATAATAAACACACTGTTACTCGCAACATAGTAGATAACTTAAACCAGTTAAAATTACAATTGTTCTTTTGTTTCACAAAACAGTCAGGCATAGTTGAATTTAAAATTTATGTAACAACAATTATGTTAGATAATTCACTACATGCATACATTACTTACGTAAACGATGAGAGATAAAGATATGTAAATTATTATTAGATTTCTTTCAAATATACTCTAGTCACTACTATAGCAATTTGTATGTTAAAGCACCCTATTGTATTGGGGAACGGAGTGTCTTAACACTAGGTTCTCTCTGTCTACCTTGCTGTGTGCGGGCTACAGAGTGAAGCTGATTTGAAAATCTTGAAATAAGAAATGTCTTTTTTTTTTAAAAACTATTCAATTTGATTAAACATTCCTTTTCGTTGACTCTACTATACAGTTCTTTTAACATTTTAATTTTACTTTTTTAATCTAACAGTTATCAAACACAAGGGAGGTTAGGCTAACATCTCTATCAATGAATAGAATAAATAGAAAGAGAAGAAAAAGAAAGAAGAGAAGATATGAAGTCACAACCTCCTCTTTTATTATGCCACAATATCACATTGGGATATAACATAAAAATAAACATATCGTAAAACAGTAATTTATTGTACAGATCATAAAAACGCGGATAGAAGCAAGACTATACGTAAACATAATAATATAAGTTACCCACAATCGTTTTACAATACGAGTATAAAATTATAATCCATTCATAATAAATATATTTAAGGCCTTAGACTTTGGATTTTTGCTACTTTTTGTAAGAATAATACGTTTTTAATTAAAATATATGCGGATGTGTAATATCTGTTTTAATTTAAGTAGCTATACGAAGGTTGTATTGAATTTACATTGATTTGGTCCAGTGATTGCGATTTTTGTGACTTTTTCATGGGATTTACGGATCTTAAAAAATATTTTTTTGATTTAAATTTTTTTTTATTGTTTCTTTTGTTCTGCTATACTTATTAAAGAGGCCGTCAGTGGGTCAGCGCCTAACTGTAAACGCAACGGTTGTGGGTACGATTCTCAATTGAGGTAGAGAATAATTTTTATTTCCACGCTGTAGTAACAAGACAAAATGTAACATAACATAACATACATGTAGTAACATACATACAGTATAAAGGTATATACAATTGAGCGTATCTGTCTTTTACTAGCGCATAACCTTAGTCTGAGACGCAAAAGGCATTTCTATACTCACATACAGAACAAACTGTGAAAGTACATAGTATATACTATAGGATTTTTTTTATATCTATAATACATTTCACTACCAGAATATTATTAAAGTTTCATAGATATTATTTTTCCATATGATTATTTACATAACACTTTAGATAAAAATAATAATTAGTAAAGAAAGTAGCCTATTATATTTTTTTCTTAATTGAAAATTTAATTTTAATTTAAATTAATATTTATTAAAATTTTGAATTATTTTATTATTATAGCTTTTAAAATCTTAATAATGCGAGATGCACCACGCAATTTATCGAAAATAGGTGGAAGGAGAGATACAGAGCTAGTACGGCTGAATAGAATTTTTTTAGCTTTCCGTTGTATCCTGCACATAGCAGAGTAGATAGAAGGAATCTGAGACCCTTATGTTCAAACATTTCGTGCCCATTGCAATTTCCCATTTTCTACCAAATCTTCGAGGCATTGCGTTTTGAGGGGCGGTACTCAGCGTAACGCTGTCTCGATACCAGAGCGAGGAAATGAAGATATAAATGAAAATTTCCCGTCACGTCAGTCAACTTTTGCCTCAGCGGCACTACCTCGACGCCTTAAATAAAAGTTTACGATTTTCCATGTAAAAAAAATCAAAAATATTTATATGATTCCATATAATAAATAAAAAACACATATCACAAGCAATATATTACGATACCCATGCATTATATAACGAAAACGCGAAGTGAACGAATTAAGCGATTAACTGGTGCGTTCGGTTTAATGACGCTGCCGGTTATTTCATTTTTCGCGAGGCATTACTTTCGAAATTGCTATTTTCGATTATTATTACTCTTATCTTCACACTACTAGAGCTAAGACACTCCGTTCTTTACATTTCACGAAATCAAGTGAACAATTGTCTTTAACATTCGCAGTTCAAAATGTTAATTGTTGTTGTAAATTAAATCAAAGTTAGTAGTTTGCATAATCTATTAAATATTTTTTTTTGACTCATTTGATTATTCAATTGAATAATTACTTTGACAAAACCTTAAATTGTGAGATATATTAACTAAATATCCATGTAAATTGTCGGAATTAAACGCCGTAGTTTGTCATACTAGCGGAAGCGGAAAATTAAAAAACAACAAGTATACCTCGAGTACCACTATACCACGACGTCTAATTTAAAAAAAAATAGAGTAAAAATAGTAAAATAACTTATAAATTATTTCAGTATTTGGAGACCATAACGAAGTACTTACTAGTTTTTGTAAGCGTACTCGTACATTTAACTAGATATATAATTGGCCACGGCTGATTGAACAACGATTAAGCGGCACATTCACGGTTCTTAAGCAAATGAGAATAGTAAATATTAAGTAATTATTGATATTGATAACCACTGCGTTACAGTAGCCGCTTTTTATACTAGAATCGCTAGAATTATAACTTAAAATTCTAAAAACTTTAAATTATCTTTTTTTAGAAAAAGTCTAAAATCTTGAGCAGAAACACGTAATGCCTCCAGAATTAGGCGGAAAGTGGATAGCAGAGTGTCTTATTACTAGGCACCCTCTGCCTACCGTGGGGTAAGTGTGCTGCTTGAAGGTGAAAAAAGGTTTTTTAAGCGTAACCAGATTTGAATCTGCGCTTCTTGAAAATCGTCCAAATATTTATAGGTTTTCTAAAATTATTTTTAAAATGTTAAAAATATTTCGATCCTATTTGGTTATTACGTACTATTATAGTTTTTTGTGTTAATTTATTACAAGCATTAACAAGATAATAATATAAAAAAAAACTATTAATAATTTCACGGATTCCTTTTTTAAAAAGAGACGTCATTAAAAGTTCAAGTCAATACTAACATTTACAAAAGCCCGCGTTTCCCGACTTCCTCGCCGCGGCCGTGACCCGACCCTGACTCGCATTACAATGTGTCAATAATTGCCAATAGACTATTATAATCAAATGAGAATTTAAATTCCTTTATTTATTATCTGTTAATGTTTATTATTCGCGTCGAACCCAGACTTTACACGATTTTAAATATTTTTTTTTTCTAAATTAGAGACATTTACACACATTTTTTATTTTTTTAATAGTAAGAAAATTGACACTGTAAAGTAAAATGTATAAATATAATCTATCCATTTCGATTTCGATAATGTGTTGTAAAACGCCATGAATACCTCCACTACAGAGAATGAATTATTATTATTTAATTGCTCTGGTAGACCAGACGCGGTGTTGAATTCACCACTCATAGCCCAATGTCTTGAAAATTAGGCAGAAAGTAGGTCTTATCCCTAAGTTCTCTCTGCCTGCCCTGCTATTTAGAAATTGGGAAGTACAATGGTTAAAGAGCGTAAAAGAATTTATTCTATTTTTACTATATCTTCCTAAAATACTTCCAATAACTGGAAATCATATAAATACTTCTACAATACTTACTAAAATTTTAGTGAAACAAACAGACAAAGTAACAACAATAAATTATATTATTATTGGTAATATTCTGATGGGAGCCATGGTCGGGTCACGGCTGACGTTAGGAAGTTGGGAAGTTTACAATTAGCTTGTGTTTAATATATTATGTCATTAATCATTTATAACTAATGATCCGATAAGAACGGAACTTTAAATCAAAGGTGGCATATAAGCTTAGTTTGTTAAGTTTAAGTAGTCATACTGAAAGGTTTGCATACTATAACAATATTATGTAAAATATACAGTTATTTTTGGGAGAGAAGTAATTATAAATTGGTACCCTATGGAAAAGAAGTTTTTTAAACCTTGCTTGCTTGCTTGCTTGCATACATAAATACATAGCTTCACGCTTTATCCTTAGCGGGGTAGTCAGAGAGAACGGAGAGTGGAGGACCAAACGCTACGGTCTCTACGGTCTCTAACCTTTCTAGTTATCCTATTAACACTACATAATTGTTAGAAATCTAATCTGAGAAAATTTATCCCTATAAATACTTTTGTTCAAATAACTATGTAGAATTATGTGAACCAGAGTGTCCTAAATTTCTTCTTTTTTAAATCTCTCTGCATACCACTTTAAATACCTTTTTACCTTACTTTACTTTACCTTTTTAATAAAAAACAGTTTAAATGCCTAGAAATAGAAAATAACCAATGCAAGGAAGAAAACAACTCTTAGAAACATACATATATACATTAACTAGCGACCCCCTTGCGGCTTCGCCCGCTTTAACTACTGGATTATTCATATGATGTATGTTTGCACTTAATATAATGTGAAAATTAATTAAACCCTAATGCAACCCGCATTTTTGTAGTTTCAATAAGGATTTTCCAATTGTTTTACGCAGCAAGGATTTTTTAGTAGGTACCGTAATTTTAAATCTGTGCTACTAATCTTTTCAAGTACTTATTAAAATATATTTAAATGACTATTTTTAGATAGTTAAATGACTATTTTTAAACGGAAGAAATTATAAACAAAAACCTACCTACTAATAACTACTACAAAAAATGTGAAACCAAATATATCGCGCTTAAATAATACATTCAACTCCAATTATCCAATACGTGCAAACGCATCTAACTAAATCTTCGTTGCTATAAAGGCAGGCGGGTTTTTTTTTCGAGCTTGTGGTTAATGCTGAAGGGGGTATTCTGTCCCTGATGAAAAGCAAGCACGACGTGGCTGCCTGTGAGGAAAATTAAATAGAATGCATGGGCCGGGAATCGAACCCGGGCCGCCCGCGTGGCAGGCGAGCATTCTACCACTGAACCACCGATGCGTGTAAGGCAAGCGGGCACGGCGGACGCACGGCGAGTGGCGAGCCGTTTCGCAGCAAGGATTTTTTTGATATTGTAACAACTTCTAAAGTTCTTATTAAAATGAAAAACAGTAAAAGACAGTTTTGGTCTACATTAAATGGCCAACGTAACTAATGTACTTGTTTATATGCTGAGAGTAAGGGATAAGTGAAACTTGAGTAACATACAGCTGATGTGTCAACAATTAAATGCGTTTTTCTCTAAAACTATTCGCAATTTCGAAATATTGTAAAAGGCAAATTTTATCTTCGTTTAACGTAGAAAATTAATAAAGTATTTTAAAGGATAAGTATTAATACCATTATGGAAAAATATCCCTCACAATAAAAAATATATTGAAATTATTATTTTTAGACAGAAAAATGATCACTACACGTTATTCTTAAAAGATACGAATATGCTCTCGCGGACTTTTTTGTAGATCTTATTAAGAGGAACAATACTCCAGTACATTTTTTTCATGTAGTACTTATCATTAGAGCAGCGCATGCGCGAAAGTGTCTCAACGGGTAGGACTTTATACACATTTATCGTATTTATGTTAATTTACATAAGAATGTACAAATAATAAACTATATATAAACCTTCTACGAAAAACACTCGATCTAATGCTGAAGACCGCATCAAAATCCGTTGGGTGGTTTAGAAGAAGAAGAGTTAGAAACAACAGACAGACACGAAAAGCGACTTTGTTTTATAAGATACTAGCGACCCTATTGCGGCTTCGCCCGCTTTTACTACTGGATTATTCATATAATGTATTTTTGCAAAGCACTTAAGATAATGTGAAAATTAATTAAACCCTAATGCAACCCGCATTTTCTTAGTTTCAATAAGGATTTTCCAATTGTTTTACACAGCAAGGATTTTTTAGTAGGTACCGTAATTTTAAATCTGTGCTACTAATCTTTTCAAGTACTTATTAAAATATATTTAAATTACTATTTTTAGATAGTTAAATGACATTAAATAATACATTCAACTCGAATTATCCAATACGTGCAAACGCATCTAAATCTTCGTTGCTATAAAGGCAGGCGGGTTTTTTTTTCGAGCTTGTGGTTAATGCTGAAGAGGGTATTCTGTCCCTGATGAAAAGCAAGCACTACGTGGCTGCCTGTGACGAAAATTACATAGAATGCATCGGCCGGGAATTGAACCCGGGCTGCCCGCGTGGCAGGCGAGCATTCTACCACTGAACCACCGATGCGTGTAAGGCAGGCGGGCGCTTCGGACTCGCTTGTATAAGCATAACGTCGCGAGGCGCGTTTCGCAGCAAGGATTTTTTGATATTGTAACAACTTCTAAAGTATTTATTAAAATGAAAAACAGAAAAGACAGTTTTGATCTACATTAAATGGCCAAACGTAACTAATATACTTATTTATATGCTGAGAGTAAGGGATAAGTGAAACTTGACTCGATACAGTTGATGTGTGAACG
>HE671617.1:181364-194045 GCA_000313835.2 Heliconius melpomene melpomene | reverse complement strand
CACAATTCATTAATGATTAAAATGCAGCTTTCAAATACAATAAGAATATTATATTATTTTTCTTAAAAAAAAGCTTTTTACTTTTTAGCGCATTTAGGGGTTCTAGTGAAAAGAGAGAATCTAGTGTCATGACACTTCCACGCTGTACTCATTTAATTTTCCACTTTTTGTCTTAATTCACCCCGCTTTGTATTGCCAAACTAGGGAAAAGACAGTCATTCATTTATCATTTATCATTGGGATTGAATTCAAAATCACGGCATTTTTATAGTTGGACGGTACAACTATCCTCCAAAACTTTTTCATAAACGCTGTTCTGCTTTATACTTGTGAGGTCTATTTTTGGTCGCTGCATCCAGCACGTAGCAGAGTAGACAGAGGAAGACTAGTGTTAAGACGATCCACTTTCCACTTTTCGCCGAATCCTGAAGGCATTGCGTGTCTAGTGGCGGAACTCAACGCGGCACCAGACACTTCACTTAGACACCAGAGCTAAAGAAAATGAAAATATTAAATCGAGTGGGAATCAAATCCACAACCTGTCACGTTTACACGCTTACCCGCAACTACTACTTAATTAAAAAGAAATTACAATAAATTAAGTTTGTTTTTAATAAAGAATAAAAAAAACGCTTAAAATCACGGCCAGTCTAAGGAAACTTCATAGGAAGTAACGAACCGCATTGCTTGCTTCTATTGATTTCTGTTCTGTAATTATGTTTATTTAATAATCTGTCTTTTTGTGTAAAATTAATTACTAACCTTGGAAATCTTACGTTTCTATCACTTTTTATATTATTTTTTATTCAAAAAGCCTTGTAATCTACTATTGGATATTGAATGTTTGAATTTATTGCATTTTACCTTACTATTGAAAAGAGAGGCAATTATGTGACATGAGAACAATAATTATTATAGTTTGTTTTCGAATTCTAATCTAGTCGAGGCTGTCGTGGCGCAGTGGTTAGCGCCGTTGAAAAAGTTAATAGTTGTAACTGTTGTAAGTTCGAATACGCTTAAAGGAATGTTTATATTTAAATTATTTTCATTTCGGTATGATCGCTACTTAAGTAAATAAAAAAAATATAATTTAAGCTCTGGTGTCGAGGCAAAGCGTGGCGTTGAGTTCCGCCACTCAACATGCAACCAGAATTTGGGGGAAAATGGGAAATGGAATGTTTTAACACTAGGTTTACCTCTGCCTATTCTGCTATGTACCGTTCTAGCAAAACAAGCACGCTATAACGGCAACTACGTACGTACTACTAATACTAGTTTAATTTTACACATCAGATATAGAACTTACAACCATCGCATTTGGTAAGTAACGGTGCAATTACCTAATATTATTTAAAACTAGTGATCGTCCGTAGCTCTTCTCTTCCCAGTGGCGTAGCTAGGGTATTTGCTGCCTGGTGCGGCCTAGGTGACGTGATGCTCTTTAAAATGGTCTATGGTCTAAGGTCTAAAAAAAAAAAACAAAATGTCTTCTACTCTCACGTAGATTAAGCGTCAGACACTAAAATGTGACATTGGCTACCTTTAAAAAAAATTAACCGTCGACTTTGATGCCCCTTTCCTTTTGATGCCCGGTGCGACCGCGCCGCTAGCACCCCCCTAGCTACGCCACTGTCTCTTCCTCATCCGTTGTTTTCTTCTTCACGGAGGAATTTCAAATCGTCTCTTATAATGTTCCCCTATACTTCCCAAGGTGTGTTTTTCCACTTAGCAACGGAAGAGTTTTATATATTATAGAGATATAAATTACTATTATACAATGTATGTTATATAAATAAATAAACAATGCTTTAAAGATATTACATTGTGACATAAGTTATTCTTTCATATTGTATTGTTAGAGTCGATTTTTTTCTTACGGCCGATCTTTATTTAAGGAGAAGTTTATGGTATTTTATTAAATAATAAATACCATTATAATGTTATTTTTTAATTTTACATTTATTTTTATGTAAATCCAGGCATAAAACTAAGATGCCACCACAATTCGACGGAAAGTGTGGAATGTAAGTTACAGTCTGAAGCTAGAAGAAGATAAAAAACCATCGAGTTCAGTAAAGGTAGCCCACCATGGCGTCAAGTTTCATAATGCTCATCGCAATAATAACGATGATGTACAATGTCAATGATGAATTAATATTTGCATTTTTATATATATACAAGAGAAGCAATGAAACTTTTTGAATTTTTTTTCCCATGTAATATAAGAACAGAAAATTAAATAAACTTGTCTTTTTTAAATGTAATTAGGTACATCACTGTTGCATCGAACGATCAAGCAATTAATTCTATATTAAAATATATTCTAAAATACATCATAATCGATAATTTATAACACGAATATATTAAAATATGTCATAATAATGTTTAAAAGCGCTACTTTCAATATACTAAAGAACGCGAGTGACAGACTTCGCCTTAAGCAACACACATTGCGATCAACGTTCAATTTTTATGTAATAAACTTTCACTCTATCTCGTGATCTAGTTAAGGGACAGTTGCATAAAGTTACAAAATTTACAAAATATAATTTTTTTTAGGGTTCCATACCTTAAGAGAAAAAATTAAACGATCACTGTTTTGTCAATCTGTCTGTATGTTTGTCTTTCGAGACCATTTATTTATCGCAAGATCACGTGAAGGTGTTAAGGTGTAATTAATATTAAATTCAATTCAAAGAAAATATCTGAAAATGGAAAATCATAGGTAGGTATATCGCAGAAAAATAATTACAAAGTTATATAATAAGTGCTATTTTGTATGAAATAAATTTAAGTTTGCCAACTTTTATAAGTCATGTACCCGTTGACTTCCAATCATAAAATTGGTACAGAACTCTCAATTGATGAATCGACTCACTCTTGACCAGATTTTTTATTACTTAATTAAATTAATCATGTTATTACAAAAGCTTCATTGCAAAAAGCTTTGGAACAAATAAAGGTTTTTTTGTAATGTCCGCTTTGTCAACATTTATTGGGAAAAGGGAAAGTAATTGTTAGCTATTGTAATTTTTAATTGCAAATAATTTATTGTTTATAGTAAAAAATGTGTTGCAATTATTTCTTAAGAATATGTACATTGTACATATTGTTATTTTGCAAATTTTAGAAAAAACAGGCCTACTAAAACTAAAATTATTTTCGTTTTTTAGCTTAACAAAAATACCTCATTCTACCGAGTAGAACCGAACCCAAGAAGTGTGTCAGATACAAGAATTAGTTATTTCTATTGGACCACGGGAACGATGTCATAGATAAAGGCTTGTGTTAGAATTTATTTAAGTATTTATATATTCAGACTCTTAAAAATGTTTAATTGAACGTGTTTCTTGGTTTTTTAGAATTCGCCCCCAAACTGAACATAATTTTATAAACATATTTAATAAAAATTTGTATAGTTCAAGTGGGCGAAACCGCCCAAGTCAGCTATTATTTTATATTCTTTGAAATGAGAGTTAGAGAACCTACAGGCTACACTTTTCATGTCATCAACGTTGCAATTTTGCCTCGACGTCTTCAACATATGAAGAAACCTAAGTAATTGGTCAAGTCAATATATATCTGTATGTACTGAATATTATGATGTAACCATTATCTAAGAAAAATTGGATTATTTATGTTAACATACAAAAGTCCAACATTACAAGTTACAAGTCCTATGTATGGCATCTATTTATTTTGAGAAAAAAGTGATTTCCTATTAGAGTTAAAATCATTTTTAAGGTGTTTATTTTATATTTCTAGTAAATAAAGATCTTAGTTTCGAAATATATCAAAAAATCTTTTAAATAGAGCATATATTGGTTTTAGGTTTTTTTTACTAAAGTAAGCAAGGTTTGGGACTTTTCAATTTTTAAATTATGCCATCTAGTATATTATAGCAAGACTAATAATAATGTGCTGTCTACCGTTGAATAGTTGAACTATTTGTTCTCCAAATGTTTGTTAGATAAATTCGATCTTGTCTATGGTTATATTGTTCCCATATGAATTTTATTTTTATTCGCGAAAATAGTATTATTTTTTATGTTAAATGACTGTTTTTAATTAAGATTATTTCTATAAATTAATATGTTATTTCATTTTAGCAATTTATAAACAGTGCGGCCATTTTATGACGGTGGCAATTTGACTCAACTCTATAGTTTATGGTGGGTCCGCCGCATGACAGTTGTGTGGGAAAAATTAAGGAATTATGAAGTAGAGTATTTTACTAATTTATTGTGTTTAAATGACAGCAGGAAAAGAAACCATGGGGTAAGTTGAAAGAACAGAATTAACATACACGCGAAAAATACATTATTTTCTGAAAGTTCCTCTCAATTTTGAGAAAAATTCATTTCCCTTAGATCTCGATATTTTTAGGGAGGGGATGCATTTTACCAATGCGAAGGGATATTTTAGGGTTTTCCACTTAGAGTTGCTTATTTTGTTTATTTTTACGAAAACTCGACCTACTTTTTAGTCAGTAAAATAAAATTAGGAGACCTACTTTAACGTAAATTTAAGAGCACATAGTTTGCTAATTTATTTCGCAAGTTGCGGTCTAAAACGACCGAGGTGTTTGCATTTTGATTGATTGTATCTATCGACAGCTTACCTCGCTTTAAGGCCACTGGGGGACGTCGGGTCGTTACTATTTATAATATTTTCATACTCCAATGAATTTCACGAGCCAAGAGAGCAAATTAGCGCAATTGCCTTCGTTAGCCGCATACGGCGAAAATAACTCGGATATTTTTACTTCGCGAAAATGAATGACGATTTTTAGTAAAATTTTAAGTAATCTCTTATTTAAAATATATATATTTTTTATAAATTAAAACATAATGTACACAGTACTCTGTGTGTATCATAAAGTTGGTTAATTAATAAATTAGATTTAAAATGTATGTGTTATCAATTGTTATTGTTGATATGTAATTGGGAAAATATGTGATGTACTTCATACTGATAACACTATCTACAGCTGTCATGCATTGACATTAGTTTCTTGTAGGAAGTAAAATTATTCAGTTACAAAATTATTTATACATTTCAAAGACTTATAAAATTTTACAACAATATACTTATTTTTTATATATTTTTTTATTAGATTTGAAATTATAACATAGGCTGTTGTAGTGTAACTATCAAGTTATTGCTAGGATCCCCACTTGGGGAAATAAATGATTTTCATTTTGTCTCTCTGGTAACAAGACAAAGCAGTGTATTCAACACTGCTCAAAATGCAATGCCTTGTAAATTGGGCAGTGTATGAGGAGTGTCTTTCAACAGTAGGTTCCCCCTGCCTACTCTGATATATGAAGAAAAAAATAAAGTAATATTGTAGATAATCTTATCTATGAATCTTACCAACTTATGATTCAGTATTATCAATTTGCTATAAAAATTGAAATTTGTGAAAGTGATTTTTATTATTACAATGGAAAAGGTACATTATTGTTTGACACACTTTGAGTTTTGCCATTTGAGTTTTAAATGATAAACCCAAGTTAAACCCAGTTTGAATTGTGACCACAGAAATGGAAGAACACATTGAATTTGAAAATTTGTAAGAATTTTGTTTAAATAATAATTTTTATATTATTTTAGTAACTATAATTTGTTTAGCAGTTTATGCTATTTATATTTCTGGATAAAAACTGGTATACAAAATGAATTATATCTATTGTAAACCAGTTTTTTTAATGAATTTTCATTTTGGAATTGTTTGGATTTGCCTAACAGTAATAAAAATACTTATATATTTACTATAAAATATTTTGTACCACCTAGAATCCACTTAAACCATGACTTTCAGTTAATTACATGAAAAGTTGCAAAAATGAAAAAATGATTGGTGAAATGCGAGGCAGACTTACACAATATTTCCTATACCCTATATATTTTCCATTCTCTATAAAAAACCTTGGCAACATCAACAGACATCTCTTATATAGGCTTAAATATTTTTTTTATGATTTTTAGTATTATTGTTGGTATGGTCGGAGTAATAGGGTCCGGTTTACCCTTTGAGTATGGACTGCTAACATAAGCACACAGTGTATGCAAGATAGAGTTATACCACATATATCCCAAAAAAACTCTCTGCTTTATGTCCAAGTGACAGACCTCAAATTCATACTCCTTTTGTGGGGATAGAATTGCCTATCCACCTATTGCCCCACATGACTACATGCCCAAATGACCTTATATAACATTTAATTTGGCTATTGACAATATTTGCAACATGCTTATACATTATTTCAAGTATTTATTTCCCTGCACAATAAATGAACTCAATTGAATCTGACATTTTGCCTTATGCACTTTAAATTGAATGAATCAATATATGGGTCAAACATATTTGTGATAGAGCAGCTATACAAAGTAGATAGGTACAATGTGTTATAAGAAATATATGATAAACTTGAAACTGGAGAAACAGAATGCCATTTACAAACTGGCACATGCCCTGGATAAAGTGATGCTAATGACGGAACTTAACGCAGCTCATTGCCTCATTACCAGAGCGAGGAAACGGAAATATGAAATATTTCATTTCCTTGATTGAGAATCGAACCAACAAGCTTTCGCGTTTACAGTCGCACGCTTGTACCCCCTACGACTCGCTTCGTCTTCAAAGAAACTTCGTTGTCTTTAATGTTCAAAATTAAAGAAAATTTAAAATATTAAAAAATATTTTACTTCTTTTGCCCATTGGAGACCTTGGATGGGGATGGATTTTTTTTCATATTTTATACTTTTTTTATGTTAATTCACACTTATGAAAGAAAAAAAAAACGTTTTTAGAAAACAGATAACTTTTTTAACGTAGCGGGACTTGAACCCGCGCCTCTCAGAAAGAAATATACTCGTATAACAAAACAAAATGCTAACGCTAGTCCAGCCATGTAAGGTAATGGTAATACTGCATTCCCGTCTTTAATCGTCTTAGTTTTTTAATTCGCTTGGCACAATTAACAACGCCCAACGTGGTTATATTGACAGGTTGGCATTGCGCTTCGAGGGCGGAAATTAAAAAAATTAGTTAAATCGACGTTTGAATATTATGTTGGTACGAGTATGTCTTAGTATCGGTTATATGGTAGGGTAGTCGAATTGAGTCATTTACTACACTAACATCTTCTTATCATTTTTAGTCGGTTAAATATACTACTTTACGTTTACAGATCACTATTATTGGCATAGTATTTTTTTGTTCAGAAATATTATTTCATTTGAAGCGTTTGTCGTGGGTAGCGACTGACATCGGGAGAATAATTATAATTATATTTAAATTTCTCGAAAACTAAACGAAAATTAGGTAAATGTCTTAATTTCCTCTGGTCACCTTGATATAGGACGGTGAGTGGAGGGAACCTATTGTTAAGCCTAATCTAGTTTATGCGGGAAAACGCGTGAAACTGATTTGGTAGAAGTATTATATTTCTTTGTGTATCATGAGATGAAAATTAGACACGTCCATTAAGATTGGGTAGATTTGTTAGGTATTTGGCGGGCAGCAAAAGGAAATCTATTTTTTAAAACACTCCTATACTTGATACAGAAATACTGTGACACTGGACATTACATAGACGAGTCGCGCAGCGGAACTAAACGCCGCGTATACTCTTACAAAAATCGCAAAATGAAAATTCTTTCCATTAAAAAATATAAAACAATGAATGGACGGAAAAAAGCTTGCGCTAAAATTTATCTCAGTGCTTCAATTTGCAACGTGGCTTCATAAACAACAGTTTAATTAACCGATTGTGGTATTCTTAATCTGTTTTTCATAATTGTGCCGTCTGTGGTTAATTGTTTGATATAAAGATAATTAATATGGCAGTGAGATTAAATTAATTATTTTTTTGTTTATTTCCCCGCTCCGATAGGGTAGCGCGGTGTTGGGTTCCGCCACTCAACGTACAATGTTTCGGAGTAGTCTAGTACTCTCTGTTCATCCTGCTTATTTATAAACAATGTTTTATTTTATTTATTATTCAACAAAAAATAACGTTTTATCTCGTTATAGAATCATCTCTGTTCTTACGTTTTCGCTTATTGTTTCCGATATAGATTTTTAGATTCACTTGACCTTGCCAATACTATCGTATACTTAATACAAAATTCATATATAGCCCGGAAATTGAATTCACCGTCTTTGTAAACAGTGGCGGTCCTAAAAGGTTATGTACTTATACTTATGTATATATTTATAGATACATGTATCCTTTTAAGTATTATTGCTTTTATCACCAAAAGGATTCTTATATTAGTTATAGTTGTATAGTGATAAGAAGTTGTTGATTGTGGGTTCCATTTTAAATGTTTATATTGAAATTATTTTCACTCTAGTAAAAACTGGCTCCACCATTCTACTCGCAAATTTTCGTAATTAGACAGGATATGAAAAACGAAGTTTTACTACTTATAGTCTCTATGTTCTTTTCGTTCTTTTGCGCAGCTTGCCTAACTTAACGTAATAATTGCGTCTAATTATAATTAAAAAAATATTGCTTATGATTATTTTTTTTATTTGTAGTAAATGCTCAACGTAACTGTTTGTATTTTCTAATTCATATTACCGACTGCAACACAATATACTATAAAGTTGAAGATTTTTTCACGCAGTATCCCACACATAGCAGGGTAGGCAGAGGGAACCTAGTGTTAAGACACTCCGTTCCCCACTTTCTGCCGAATTCTGGATGCATTGCGTATTGAGTAGCAGAACTCAACACCGCCCTCTGCCTCGACACCAGAGCGAAGAAATAAATATTTCACTTGCTCGAGTGAGGATCGAACCCACAACCGTCACTTTACAGTTACACCCTTGTGCCGCTGCGCCACGAGGGCCTCATTTCTGATTTGGTTGAACACGCTCATCTCAAGAACCATTGATCGAATTGAAAAGCTCTTGTGTAGGATAGCCCGTTTACGGAGGAAAGTTATAGGTTTAGATAGGATTTTAAATATTGAACTATGGAAAGCGTGTTTTCTGGTCATGTGACGTCAGACACAGAAATATTGAGATTACTTATTTTATCTTTAAGATGCGTTTATTCAATTCAATTTATAAATTTGATTTATTTCTGCTTTTATCACTAGGAAACAACAAATAACAACGAGTTGTATGACTTTTTGGTAGATAAGGGGTTTACACATGTGTTGTTTGTAATTTATGTAAAATTCCTACACTTTGGCCAAATAATTTATAGTGGTTGTGTACACCAATGTTTTTTCGATCGTACGATACGAGATTCGAACCGACACCTATCGCAATAGTGTCCATCATTTCCTACACCTCCCCAACAGCGTATTCCTCTCGCACAAAATAATTTTACATTTATTAAAAGTACATTTTTCATGTAACCAGCGCTAGGTCACTCTTTTATAGCGCGGTTTAATGATTTTCATCTGCCTTTTATGTCTCAACACTGACTGGTATTTATAGTTGGCGGTATATAAACTTGAACTGCTGACCTTTGAGTAAAAGCCGCGGCTATTTTTATTTTTTTTTTACGAAAACTGAAAAGCCACTGTGCATTTTCTACCTATATTCTGTACTGCTGTAGTTGTGGAAAATGCAGTAGTAGTTTTGGTTTGTTATGCAACGTGGCTGCAATTTTAAGCGGATTAAGATGAAATTGAAATGGATGATGGGTTTTGTGCCAATTCTCTGGATGTACCTATACTATATTGTAGATTGTGTAGATATACATATATATGAAGGTATTTGCGGTTATTATTTCTTTTTTTAACTTCTTATTAAGACGTATTTCTTGTTTACACAAATTGACCCTAGTGTAAAAACTATCCGTTTTCTACTTTCCACCACACGCTAGTGTTAAGACACTGCTCTCAACTTTCCACCTGTATATAAAACAATGCATGTTTAATTATGGAAGCCAAAGTCGCTTCTTTTTATCAGAGCGGGATAAATAGTATGAAGGTACTATATACATAATATATACAAATAAATAAGTTATATTATTAGTGCCAACATTTCGTCCTGCCCGCGTGAAGTGAACGTGTAGTTTAATTGGCTAGAGCGCTTAAACATGTTATCCAAGAGACCGCAGGTACCAGTCCTGCTACGTTCAGCTTTATTTTATACGGATTCACAATAGATGTACATTTAAAAATTAATACATTACACATTAAAATAATTTTTTGTACACGTTATACCCAAAGTCTCGGAAATCGGAATTTGGGCATAAAGCTGAAAACGAAGTGTCTTGCCACTAGGTTTTTTCTGCCAACACTATATGGGTAATCATACATCAAGAAATTAATAAAAAAAAGTTACTTTTTACCGCTTGTAAACCGAACACCAAAAAACGTGTAGATTGAGTAGAGAGGTCACGTGGTATTACAATAACAAATGTCATTGCCGTACTTTTAAAATTTTTGAATGGCTTTAACTTTAACAAAGAGATTCTTTATATAAAACCAAGCTATGAAAAAATCAAATAAACTATTAGTTGATTGCAAAATATTAAAAGTTGGTACATATTTTAAGACGAACAATGATTTTAGAACAATAATTCAGTTTATTTCTTTTCTTAGTATTTCTCTGTGGACTGTGGCATTATAATTTGGGACCTTGACATCTTTGTTTTGACTTTCAAAAAGATGTGATATGGGTCCGCAATAAATTCACTTGTTTAATTGAAATAAAAGTTAGTAGAACTTATAAACCTACTTTGTTTAAAATTATTTATGCAATATATTACAAAGTTTATTTAATTAAAATTCAAAATTCTGAGTCTTTTTGAAGGAAATGATTAAAATAAATTTTTATTTGCAAAATTGTGTTAGTTGCATTGACATTTTTTTCCATTAAAGGAAATTTGTGACAGTATAAATTTGGAGGCCAGTCGTGGCGCAGTGGATTTTTTTCGCTCTAGTGTCGAGAAAAAGCGCGGCGTTAAGTTCCGGCACTCAACCAGCATTACCGCTTGAATTCGGTGGAAAGAAAGAAAGTGGAGTGTCTTTACATACGGGATACAGCTTGAAAAAAAAAAGAAACTTGGCATTGGCCTATCCATTACCATTCTCTTATCTACTAAAGAAATATATATATAAATAGTTAATTAGCTAATGGACGTTCTTTATAAAAATTTGGACACGCGTTCTAAGCGGCAATGCCTCGCCAAGTAATTTATAGGTACAATGGTCACATCTTGCCAAATTTTTGTATAATTGTTGTAGCTTTTGTTGTAAACACCTGTTAATGAAGATTTGGAGTAAGAAGTTCTGAAGTTTAACTACTTAGTATATATTTTGATTAGTTTGTTCCCGAGTGAACAACGCGTACAAGTTCAGAAAGCCTAACTTCAGAGGGGCCACGTCTTTACGACTGTACTGTACTACTAAGATTGTTGATGTTTGTTACAAATAAATGATTCATTGGCGAGAGATGATGCTATTAAATACGTCATCTATTTCATAATTTATTTTATAGATATTTAAAAAAAATACCTATAAAATAGATTATGAAAAAAAATAAATTATACTTATATAAAAAAATCACCAAATGTAATGTATTTAAATGTTTTTATAATATATTGAAGACAATCGTAGCGCAGGGGCACAGGCGTGCTACCGTAAATGCGACAGGTTGTGGAAACGATTCGCACTCGAGGAAATGAAATATGAAATATTTTCATTTCTTCACTCTGGTAACCGGGCAAAGCGCGGCGTTGAATTCCGGCGGAAAATTGAAGTAAAGCGGGGAACCTCCGTAGGGTGCCTTCTGTCTATCTTGTAGCTTAGGTAACGACTTAACGCTAAAAACTAGTGTAGTAGTTATGTATGACATATTCAAGAATATTATAAAATTTTTGTCGCATTCAAGTTTTTAATATTAATATAGATAACGATATATTCACTACTACTTAAAAATGCAAATTAGTAAGTTAAAGTGCATTTTTCTAAAAGATGTAACAATACTCGTACAAAGTCCCACATACTATCTGCATAAAGGAATATCGTGAGCTATTGTTAGCATGCTTCTATTGGCTATTGTCTTGTATCGAATGTAATGTATGTACGTACTTTAAGATCCCACTGTGGAGAATTGAGGATAAATACCTTTAGTAACGTATGAATCATTTTTAAACAACACTGTCGTTGAGTTATTCTAATATGTAATACCTAGTTTATTATTAATATACCTATATGTGCATTTTGTGCAAATTTATTTTGTCTTATTTCTAACATGGCTATTATTATTTAGTTGAATCGAATATCTGAATATAAATTCGGAATAGAAAAAATCGACATTTATATTCATAACAATTATTATACGGTTAAAGATATTTTATTCCCATTAAAACACATAGGCCACTTACATGGAAACATTTTTTAACTTAATAAATAGTTGTAGTCGGTCGTACATTAATCAAAAATCAATTACATTTTTTTTTTTGCTTACTCATTCAATGCATTTGTTTTTTTTTTTTAGGGTGGGTAGCTTTCAATAATGTATTTGCTTAGTTGCGTTTTAAATGCATTGAATGAGCTTACACTCCTCAAAGAAGACGGTAGGTTATTGTAAAGTCGTGCCCCCTCGTAGGTAAACATTTTTTTACCAATCTGTCTTCTAGTTTTAGGTAAAATCAATAAACTCGCACGTCGCGACCGCAAGGAACGATTTGTTGTAGATTT
>HE671617.1:69696-181264 GCA_000313835.2 Heliconius melpomene melpomene | reverse complement strand
ACAGACGATGGCAGACATCTCTTGCCGTTTAGAATCCACGGAGACTGCGGCAAGTTGCGACTTAGTTTTATATATCTGTGAAACAAATATAAAATTACAATTATTAACAATTAAATATACCTTAAAGAAGGTGGCTGGCATCGGATGATGTGAGAAGCCCAAGACCGGGATGGTTGGCGCTTGATGAGGGAGGCCTATATTCAGCAGGAAGGATAGGATTTAATTCAACAGTATGTTTTATGCGTTATCAAGATATTTTAGTACCTACCATTTGTTGACAATACATAGCGTTACATATGTCTATTTCTACTATCTCAAATATGAACTTAAATACTTATCTTTTGATAGAGTGAAGCGATTACAAAGAAATTAAAACTAAAACCTCTAGGTTACTTATAATTTTTATGTATAAAAGTTTTTTAAATTTGTTCTGTACTTTTTACTTTATTTTTTTGTTGTGATACGTGTTCACATAAACAGACAAAAATTTCAAAAATGCTGGAAATGGATTCGGTTAACGGTTAAAGATATTTATTTTCCATTAAAAACACATAGGCCACTTACATGGAAACATTTTTTAACTTAATAAATAGTTGTAGTCGGTCGTACATTAATCAAAAATCAATTACATTTTTTTTTTTTGCTTACTCATTCAATGCATTTGTTTTTTTTTTTAGGGTGGGTAGCTTTCAATAATGTATTTGCTTAGTTGCGTTTTAAATGCATTGAATGAGCTTACACTCCTCAAAGAAGACGGTAGGTTATTGTAAAGTCGTGCCCCCTCGTAGGTAAACATTTTTTTACCAATCTGTCTTCTAGTTTTAGGTAAAATCAATAAACTCGCACGTCGCGACCGCAAGGAACGATTTGTTGTAGATTTTAATTTTACAAAAGCTAAGTTAGTATGGATCGAGTCGTTTAATATTTTTTTAATAAGTAAGCAAGTGCTGTTTATATATAGTTGTTTAAGGGTCATCAACTTGGTTTCTTTATATATAATTGAATTAGGAGTTAAGAAATTATAATGAAAGAGTATTTTAATAATTTTGTTTTGTAAAATTTGGACATCAGCTAGTTTGGTTTTAGCGGCATTTCCCCATATTTCTATTAAATAAAGCAGGTAATTATAATAAAAGGAAACAATTGACATTGCTTCTATGTGACTTTACTTATAGGGTGCAAAATAGAAATATGCAAAAATATGTGAAAAAAACATTCATTGGATCTAAAATTTTTTTGGCAAATATAAATACCTACATATTTTTGCTAAATAAGCTAATTTTATTTAATTATTTCTGCCCAGTGTCCAACACTAGCTTCTCTCTGCTTAACCTGCCATTATCGGATAAATATATTTACACTTTATTATTTGCTTTATTTACAATATTTTTCCATATTTTGTTCCAGAGAGCAGCCGATTTTCACGTGCAAGGCCCACGTGTTTCACATAGACCCCAAAACGAAGCGATCGTGGATGTCGGCGAGCTCAGCGGCGGTCTCCGTCTCGTTCTTCTATGATTCATCTCGAAATTTGTACCGCATTATCAGTGTTGAAGGCACTAAGGTATGTATTTTTTTTAATTCTCTCTGTATCCCGCATGTAGTAGGGTAGGCAGAGGGAATCTAGTGTTAAGACGAACTTCACCAACCCCGATTTCGAGGCACTGCGTGTTGAGTGACAGTGACCGTAGCGAAGAAATGAAAGTAACTTATTTCTCCGAGCGGGAATCGAACAACAATCGCGTTTACAGTCGGACGCAGAACCACTACGCTACGATGGCCTGAATCTTACCGGATTCTATTACTATAATTTTTTATTTCCAAAATGAATATCGCGAAATGCCACTGTCCTCTATTTTTGGGATGGATAGAGATGAATTTTTTTTTTGTAAAAATTGGTATCGGGATTGATTAGAACAAACTTCATTGGTTGCTTTTTGACCAAGTTTGTTATTATGATTTTTGTTGTTATAATATAACTGGCACCAACATTTACATAATTTTTTAACCATTAATATTTTTATTATATAATTTGTACAAAAGCTAGCACTGTGTCGAACGAATCCACCAAAGAAATGAATAATTTCAAACAAATTCCTTCCCTCCATTTTGCTCTGTTGAATTTCAGGAAATTGTTTCCCAAAGAATGCCTTTAGTGTAAATTTAACACTCTACTAATTACAATTTTCTATCGT
Organism: Heliconius melpomene melpomene; assembly: GCA_000313835.2. Classification (NCBI taxonomy): domain Eukaryota; kingdom Metazoa; phylum Arthropoda; class Insecta; order Lepidoptera; family Nymphalidae; genus Heliconius; species Heliconius melpomene. Next base: position 179,069 of record HE671617.1, on the reverse strand, counting down.
TAGTCGTTCTGTTTAACTCAGTCGATCGAGACACTGACATTGCCTTTTATGTACGGGATGATAACATTCCTTAACTTTTTTGACGCGTAATTGCTAGCTGATATCTACTTAGGTTGATTGATTATTTTAAATATTTTTTAGAGGCCATCGTGGTGCAGTAGGTCGTTATCTAACTGTTAAAGCAAGGGTTATGGGTTCAGTCATCACTTATGATGATTTTATTTCCTTTAGGGAAATTCATTATGTTCCTTCTTCTACTATACACGATAAAGTGAGGCGTTAAGTTTCGCCACTTAATTCAGCTTAATTTTCATTGATTATGTTATATAGCGACTTATAGAGGCTTGAGATCGAAGAATTCATTGTCATGTTCACGATTTAGATTCCATTTATTATCAGATTTGAGGAATAAGTAGGAGAGTTAATTATGAATAGAGAATTAGGCTCTACATTTGTACCTACTGTCTAAATTTTGTTTTTTTGTTCTATTTAAGTGCTAGAGTCTTAGAAGGATAAAAACAATAAAATAATCAGATTTTCCTCGGTTTAAATTCTTACTTTTTTCACAATACTAATTATACACGTTTGTATAGGTACATAGATATAAGTCTTTATCATATTATATCCAATTTAGAGACTGTATTATCTAATACCCTTGGGATCTCAGGAGAGTACTTATAAGGGTCTCATATAAACTTAAACATTAATGTCTTTTGTCTTGCTCGTCTATTTCATTATCTTCGAGTGTACTATACCCGTGCATGCTTGAGATAAAACGTAAAACGTAAACGTAGAAGTGAGATATATTTTGTCATATTTTAATCTTTTAGTAGTTTTATCGTATTACATAGGGTAAGCAGATAGAACGTAGTGAGACGAAGACACTCCGTTTGTCCAATTTTTGGCAATATTTTAAATTTTCTAACTCTAAAATCTAGATAACAATACGTTCTAGATGTGATATTTTTTAAATATAAACATTATTTTAAGTGGGAATTGAACCCAGAACCATAACATGTACAATAATACATCTTTTAACTGTGCCATTGCAATATTTCCCATCACGTAACCTGATTTATGAAAACTCCAACACCGCCCTACATTCTCGATACAATTCAATATTGATGCATGCATTCGTAAATTGTTTTAGCTTTGTAAAACGTTTCAGAAGAAAAATCTTTTATGGATTATACTTATTAACTGTTCTTTATTGTTTGACATTATACTTTAATATAATATAGTGATTGTTTAATAAAATGTATACTTCTACACGAATATTAAACAGCTGACTAATTTTAGCTTGTTTGGTTCTACGCGCTAATCTCAGGAACTACTGGTTTGAAATGAAAAAATATTTTTATGTTGAATACTCCGCAAAGGGCTATATCTGTTATCGCTTATCGTTTCAACGTTATTCTGCCACAGCTATCTCTTACTCTTAGAATGTGTCATGAGTTGAGGAGGTACCCTCTTTCAAAAATTCTCACTTAGTTTTTGTTATGTCAGTATGACAAAGTGTATTAATGTTCCTGGGGTCTTTAGCTTAGTAGATCATTTTTACTATACAATTTACAAAACACCTTCATATACAATACGTTCAGATAGGTACTATTACAAATATCAAGCTGTAGGGTGAGTATAAATGGAAAACTATATATGTATTTGGCGTTTTCGCAGTCGTAAAGTTACAACGTTATACTCGACTACTCTAGTTTAGTGTGAAATTAGGTGCAGTAACGGACTCATTATATACTGCTTTACAAAAGCTCTTTCATATGAAGAGAACGAATGATTCATAATTTCTATTTACGCGGCATTCTTTTGTCACTGTGCCATTTTAGTGTTAAATCTGAATTTCAACTGCCAATTACGGATATTTTTTTAGAAAACGTATGAAAATTTAAACGCAGCGGAATTTGAACCCGCGCCTTTTGAATAATGTTCAATCGCTCATACACTGAGCCATACGTTCTCATCAAGATACGTTGAAATTCTATAAAAGATAAAGGAAGACCCTCGAAAGCCATGAATGAAGAGATTGAAGATTGGACGAGGCGAAAGAGGTATGCAGAGACAGTAGCGTTTGGCGCTCCGTTCTCTCTGATGTAATTCAATTCCCACCTAACGCTGAATAAATAAATAGCATTGTTGAATATATCACCCACTTAAGTATTTCGATATAAAGATATTCTGTGTTTCTTCACTAAATTTTGTAATATAAAAGTAAAGCATTTATGATATTCATATATAACACAGTCGGTATGTATGTAAAATACAATGATATGATTTCAACACGTCCATATTGCGGTGAAACTCGATGAATTATTGCCGGCAAATCGATTATACGTTCCGCGTCGTTACGTAAGTAAACCGAGATATTGTTTTAGTACCTATCTCATTCTTTAGTTAATGTGTGGATTATATACTAGTATTTACCTGCAGCTTCGAAACGAAACTACTTTGCCTAGAAAGTTTAAATTTGGCATATCTACCTATATGGTAGGTTAGGCAAGACACTCCCTCCCTATGTAGGGCACTAAAAGAGGATTTCCGGAAATTCTTTACGGAATCAAAAAACTTTACTGAATCGTATGTGATAATTTCCACGCGAACGAAGTTGCAGGCGGTTTGATACAAGATAATCTCGAGTGTAAATTTATATAATATGCCCCATATCGTAATAGAATGCAATGCGACATTTTTCTTTCACATCTACTTAACCTATATTATACTAGTTATCTTTTACTTTATAACTGAATATGACATGATCTTTTAACTAACATTTTACAATTTTATATTGTGTTCTGCACCTACACGATACTAAACAGTTTTTAGTCGAAATAGAGTTATTTGTCAGTGCCGATAATGCTATGCATAATTTTTCTTTCTTTATGAATGTGTAGTACAAGAAATAAGTGAGCTCCGCATACAAATAACTCTTCAACGTCATTATATAAGAATAAGAATTTTAATACATAATAACACACACACTTTCGTTAGGATGTATTATGATAAGAATTTTAGTACATGCTAACGTAAGTGTCTTATTGAGGAACACATACACGATAAGACACTCCGTCTTAAAACTAGGTTCCCAGGTGCCCTCTACCTACACTGCATTTTTGCGGGTGGTTAAAAAAAATACGTTTTAGCATAGGTAAAAGTCGGATTCGGATATTGGAATAGTTTCTGAGTTAACTTTGACTTATATCTCAACAATTAACGTAACGAATATTCAACACAAAAGGTATTTTTTCAATTTAACCTAATAGTTCCTGAGATTAGTGCGTTCGACCAATTAAACTCTTCGATTTTATAATATCAGTACAGATTATTAAAATATTTTCATTCACTTATTTCAGGCGGTAATCAACAGTACGATAACAGCTAACATGACGTTCACGAAAACATCGCAGAAATTCGGCCAGTGGAGCGATGTGCGAGCGAATACGGTGTACGGGCTGGGCTTTGCGTCGGAGGCTGAATTGGGGAAGGTATCTATATATTTTTTGTATTTAGAAGAGAACGGAGTGTTTTAACACTGACTTCTTTCTGTCTATTTTGTTAGAATAAAGGTGAAAATAGTTAGGTATAAAATACGGTAATTTCTGGGGAAATGTCATATTACACATATGAAAGTAGTTAAAAATGTACATATTCGCCATTTATCGTTTTAAAATCACTATTTACTGGATGGTAGATTTTATTATGAAGGCAAAAGCGACTATAAATACAAATAGATTTCCATATTTCACTAAAATAATGAAATCGCAACTTGTGTAGACTTAATGTTTACACGGCTTAATCTAAACTTTTACAATTGTTTAAAATATTAAAAACATGTATTTTTTGTTACCAGTTCATAGAGAAATTTCAAGAGGTGAAGGAGGCGATACAGGCACAGCAGTGCGGGGGCGCGGGCGGGGGCGGCGGCAAGAGCAACGGGTCGGGGGCCGCCACGCCCGTCGCCTCCGCCACCGCCAGCCCGCTGCTGGCCGCGCGCACCGCCGACGAACCCGCGCTGTCGCCGGCGCAGGTCAGTGTGTGTGTGTGAATTGAGATATTTACATAATGGAAAGTGATAAAAAACCAGTTTCTTTAACAAATTTTAAATTATTTTTTTTAGCCCAAAGTGGAGAACGACGAGATGATGGTGCATCAAAGGGCTCATTCCGTATCATCTACGTTACAGGTATATTAAGAATTATCAACGTCACCCTTTTTCCCGTATAAAGCAGCGTAGGCAGAGATAACCTAGTATTAAGACATTCCGTTGCCGACAGATTAACAAGACAAAGCGCGGGGTAGAGTTCAGGGACTCAACACGAATTGTCTCGAAAATGGACCCTAGTAACTAAATGCGGGATACAGCGTGAAAAATGTGCAATATACAGAATATAGCAAAATTAACTATAAAAACCAACAGTCAGTCAATTTATGAATCGCCTCTTTTTATTGAAGCCGGTTAAAAAAGGAAACATCCCTAATAGTCAGTTGTCTATCAGTTGTCTTATTTTGGGCAGAAAATATAAATGGAATTAACAAGTACTTTACTCCTAGTAAAAAATTTAAAAAATATAAAAATTGTAGTGTTTTATTTTTTAGCATGTGTGTATCTTGTTTTGTTGTCAATTATTTTGTTTGTAATTCACATGTATTTTTTTTAGCTTTACCTTGTATCCCGCACCCGGAAGGATAGACAGAGGGATCGAACCCACAACCGTCGCGTTACAGTCACACCCATGTTAAATTAAAGTATAATAGAGTAGAGAATACTACATTTATTAAGTTGACATTGAAATTTAATACTATATTAATATTACTCATTATAATATGATTCACATAACGTCACATGATACATCCTTATTCTGCTCAATTTGATAGTTTATAGCTATATTGTTGTAATTTTTTAATATTTTTTTATTTTTAATAAAATATGTAATAAATGACAGTATGTGACGCAGGGCGGATACGCGACGGTGGGTCGCGCGCCCCGCGGGCCGCTACCGTCGCAGGGCGCGCCGCCCGAGCCCGAGACCGCGGAACAACAGCTCAGATATGAAAACGATCGCTTGAAGCTCGCTTTGGCTCAAAGGTAATGTATATCTACACTAATATTATAACGCTGAAGAGTGAGTTTGGTTGAATGTGCTAATCTCCGAAACTGATGGTCCGAATTGAATAACTATATTTATAGACCATATGGTTTATAAATATAATTATTAAGACATTTTTCTAAAAAATAACCTGTGAATTTATATTTATTTATATACTCGTGTTGAGTGTTCACATCATATAAAAGAAACAAACTGAAATAAAAATATACTTCTTTAAACAAACGTCGAAAGTTTATTCAATTTTTTATTTTTGTACAATATTTACATCTAAACAGCAATAACGATACAGTCTCAAGATGAAGTCAAAAAATCCTTATTTAAAGCGTAGATACCTAATAAATAACATTTCAAATTAATAATTATAGTATAGCTTTTGGTCTTCAGAGCCTAAGCTATATTATATATTTATTTTAATTAATATTAGTATACATAGTATTTATAGAAATAATCATCATTTTTGTTCTTACTAAAGTTGTTTTAAAAGATCTCAAATTTCAAATTAGTTATATTTCAATTTAGTCAAAGTTATAACATATTCAATTATTTACTTAAAAACTAGATAACATATTTTTATGAATCAATTTTAATACTGTATTTGATTTTTATATGTATATTATATACATAAATAAAGTTCAACAAATAGTTTGTTCATTTTGCTGGAATCGGGAAAATAGTAATGTTCCAAGTTAATTTGCAATATGAAAAATGGCCTATATATTTTTTTACATAATAATAACATAATTATACTTTTTACTAGAACTAATAAGAATACAAACGTGAAATAGCGCTCTTATTACTAAAAGCGATTTCATACAGGTAAACAATAAGATTTTTTATAAAATTAAAGGAACAATAAATATTGCACTGTTGTATTCTCTTCATATTAAGAAAATAATTATTTCACACTTTGATTTCATTTAAATCAAATTTTCTTAAAATTCAAATAGTACTAAAAAATTCTACATATATACATATATGTTGTTTAGTTTTTAAAATTTAAATACATATATTCATTCAGAAAAATGGTAATCGTATTTTATTAGGTATATAAGATAACGATATAAATATATCATAACATGTAGAAATTATTTAGCAAATAAGTTACCATTAAGTTACTTGACACATATCAGTAACTTCGTACAATTTAACAGCAATTTATCAGACGTTACTAAAATAAGGTTATTAGTTTCATATTGCAAAGTAACCTAAAGATATCAATATCAACGTCAGAATTTCGTCTCAGTAATGACATTTAGCGTTTAACTAACATATAAATTTACATTCGTCCCCTTTTGACCCCTTACAAAATCTGACTAATACATTAGGGTGTTATAAATTTGAAGTTACGAAACTAATGAAAGGATTTTGATAGTTTTTTTTTACTTGCGAGTGTTCTCTTGAGAGTATTCTAATGTTTCAAGAAAATCTCTTCATTCGTTTGAAGATTATCAGCTTTTTTTAGTTTTATTTACTTTTTAGAGCTTTTAGTGTCAGGGATTTTATATCAATTATAATGCCAGTTAAACGCTAACTATTATTTCTAAGTAAGACTTTAATGTTCATAGCTACCCACAACAGGCACGAATCCGTGATCCAACTGTTGATACTCGTGGTTATAGCTCTCATAAACTGGTTTTTGCTTATATTCTTCATACACTTGTGGCTTATATTCCTCGTGTTCTTTAGGAGTGCCGATTCTGTGTACTACGGCGTTGAAACCGTTCTTGTCGTCCGCCTCGTACTCCACCACTCGTTTTGTGCCGTCAGTTTCTACTAACGTGTAACTTCCTGGAATTTAAATTTATATATTTATATTGTGCAGAGTAGGCAGAAACAACTTAGTGTTAAAACACTTCGTTCTCCACGTTCCGCCTAATATTTGCAATTGAGTGTTGAGTGGCGGAACCCAACGCTGCGCTTCGTTTTGTTACCAGAGCGGGAAAAAGAAAAAAATAATTCAAATATCATGATACCTCCGAGTGCAAATCTATTTCGCAACCAATCACCATTTTTGTAGTGAAATGATGTCAAATTGCTACATAAAATGTAAGAAAAAAAAGAAAAATATATCGTAAAATCAAATTGACGTTCTTCTTTTAAGTAGGATTATTTTACCTTTTACTTTGTCACCGTCTCTAGTTTCCCAATGCTCCTTGTCGTCGCCAGTGTGCGGGTCCTTTACTGAGTAGTCGAATGAGTATTTTGGATGCGACTGTAATAACAAGGAATTAATGTTTTCAAATTTAAAATCTTATTTCCAAACATACTTTAGTAATGCTAAAATGTACACTGTAATATTAGTGTAATAAAAGTTGCTAGATTTGGTGGACCTATTATCAATTTTGCTAAAACATTTTTTGTAATTTCTTGTTTTTTAATCAAATCAGGATAAGCAGAGAGAACCTAGTGTTTAGTGAGAATCCGATTACTTCACATACTGTAACCATCAAAAATCTTGATATTCAGCCTCTTTCCCATAAGTAACTTAAACATATACTAAAAAGAAACTTACATGATAGTCCAAATCATATTCCTCGCTGTGGTGTTCTTGCACAGCTTCATGGTGAATCGGCTTGTGGTATCCTTCGTAGCTGTCCAAGTCGTACCCGTGGTACTGGGCCAGCGTCGCCCCGATTATCAAAAATATTGGTAGTGATTTCTGTAAATGATATTAGGTAGATGTTAAGATTTCTGCAACTGATATTATGATAGTAAGTAATACAAAGCAATTTTTTATGTATGCAATTTGCGATGACGGTTGTAGGTTCGACAGAGGACAGATATGAGACAAAGCGCTGTAGAGTTTTGTCACTAAACGCTAAAGTGCGAAGAGTTGCTAATGTAGGATTTTAACACTGGATATTCCCGTCTTACCTCTTAGAAACGTAAAGTTTAATAACAAGTGTTCTTTTAAGAGTTCATTAATTAGTTTTTTTTTCGTACGGAACCCTAAAAAGAAAGGTAATATATCTAAATAAGTTAAGTGGGTTAATATCATAAAAGTTATGATATAAATTTTGATTTAGTATTTAACTTGCAAATATTTACCGACAGCTTAATAAGGATTTATATTGTGTCCCCTTCAAGTGATATCTAAAAAAACTTATCAAAGTTTGTATAATAGAAAACTTTAATAATCAACATTCTTTTGAAGTTGTTCGACGCTGGCAACATCGCGCATTACCTAACTTATTAGTTTTTGTTAAGAAAAATGCGTTCGTTTACACTAAATATTTGTCTCGAAGTGCCCCAATTTATATTATTTACTAGACTTTTTTTTAATTATATAAAACGCTACTTTAATACTAGGGATATTTCATTCAAGCTAGCGAGTTGCAATTAAAGTGAATAGCATTTTTGATTGACATTTGATTGAGTAATTCCAGAAATAACCGTTGTCGCACAAGAAATATATTTTTTTTACGTTGCTTCAGTTTTCTTAGATTTTTTTATAGTGAAAAATATCTGAATTCATTGATTTTTTTTTATAAAGGTGGATTTCTCATTTTGTTTTATTAAACGTTTACTTAAAATGGTTTGTTTACAGAAAAGTTATATTGCAGTACTTATTGCTTAATTTTCAATGTCTAAATTAAAGTTATTTTACTATTAAGGAAACTATTATATTAACGACTCAGCTACGGAACGAATATGCCGTTTCAAATTTCCACGACCTATTACGATCATAAAAATTAGCATAATATGTACACAAGGAATCGAAATGTTGTGTTTGCGAACGCAATGAGACGCAAAGATTACAAATATAATGTAATAATGTGGCACAAATATGCTGAACTAGAGGACTACCCGGTTTTGCTTGACAAAAATACGCAAAATTGATGTTTTTTTTACCTTCACTGTATCCCGCGTAAAGCAGAGTGGACATAGTGCTTTTAAATTCTTCGTTCCACATGCACGACGATGTTGAGTGGCGAAACTCAACGCCGTCTTTTTAATCTAATGTAAATTCTGTGTATAGTTTTTCTTTTCCCAAACATAGAGGATAGACACAAAAAATTTAGCGATGAAGATGCGTACAGCGTAAAGTGTAAAGCGAAGTTTGGATTTACAAACCGGGAAAATGAAAACAGTTTTAATAGAAACATTGCCTCAATGAGAATTGAAGTTACTAAATTCGTATATAAATTATTATATTAAACATAAAGTCGTCGTTATTATATTACTATGAATATGTAAAACTTTGTAACGTTTATGTAATTGGTTATTTATTTTTCTTTAACACGACTGGTATTAGATAATATTTGTATTTATAAGTTTTAGTGTTAGAAGAAATAATGTATAAACTCATATAATTGTTATTAATTATTAAAACATAAGTTACAACGTAACAGTTATATAATAACAAACGGTAGTCACGTTCTGTTTGTAAATGATTAATTGTCCATAAATTTTCTTGTTTCGTTTTTCTCATTAAGCAATGGAAATTATAAAATTGTGCGATGTTATAATGTTTATATTCGAACTCGTTACTTGCAATATATTCGTAGCTGTCTTCTATAAAAAATAGGCTTTCTGTTTAATAATGTTATATTGGCGCAGTTGTTATTAGAGTAGATTCGATTCCTTCGGGGGAATGTATTATTTTCATCTCTTCTCTATGTCCACACAAAGAGCGGCGTTTAGTTTAGCCACTCAACCGGCGAATTCAGGCAGAAACCGAAGGCAGAAGTTTCCTGACATTAGGTTCTCTCTGCCGCTTTGCGAGAAAAAGCGTGAAGTTTTTTCAGTTTTAGTTTTTACGTCGTCTCAGTGTAGTTGATATATGCCTAATTACCTATCACGTAAAGATTTGAAAGAGATCAAACGAGGCGAATTATATGTAAGTTGTAAAATTTCGTATTTCATGTATTTAGAGACCCAAAACAAACATCGAACATGTAAAGCTAAGCCTAAGTTAGTCAGCTTTAATTTAAATTTAAGACAGTTATTACTTTTTCAAATGTCATTTGTCACGCTTTACACTCATTTGTTTCGTAATTCGCGTTGACGATTCGTACATCTCGTATTATGTCACAAATCAATTTCGCGTATACTTTCTTGTTATATGAAACGTTTTCGCTGGTCACTTTGTATAATTGTGTATAGTCATTGCTGGTAAGATGTAGTAGTTATCTAACTTAGTATGTTAGATATATTAAGAAAGATTGCTCTCTTTGATTATTTGTAAACGTCACGCAGCTCTCGTATTGAGAATGGGAAATTGAAAATATTCAATAAATTATAATCCTTTTCACATTTTTTTGAGAAATTCCACTCAGATTATTATAGTATTTGATATTTTTATTAAAACTCGATTTTCGCAATGTCTCGAAAATTGAAAGGAAAATGGAGAATTTTCTCTGCCTACCATGCTATGAGGGGAAAAAGCGTGAAGCTGATTTATTTTTAATTGATATTTCCTGTATCAATTTATCATAGCGGTCTATCATAGTATCATCGCGTGCGTTTTAGTCACGACACTGAGTTTTCACTCTCACTACAACCGATAAAGAATCATTTTACTTTTCTTTATTACTTTCCTTGCCTGTTAATGGTCGATTATTTTTAATAATTGTTGAAATTTCAAAAAGAATGTATAGCCGGATAGGCAAAGGGAACCTAGCTATGAAACCACGTTTCCCAATTTTCCGAGCATTGCGTATAGAAGGCGGAACTTAATGCTTTCTATAGGCTTTATAAAATATTTCTAATTGTTGTAAAAATATTTTTAACGGAACCGAGATGTGTTTGTAACAAATTATAACTTGTCAAGACAATTATCGATTAGATTCCCTATTTCACTTCCTTTCACGCTTTTATATAGGTATATCACGCCATAACACGAAGGAAGCGACCACTTTAATAGACTTTAATCACGTTAGTTCAATTAATTTTTTTGCATGAAAAATTATTGTTACATTACTTTACTTTGTTTCACCTTGTTTTCGTGTATGTTTATATTTATAATTTTATTCTATTTATAAAATTCGTCGTGGCGCTTAAAGTTGTGCCTGTAAAGCAACAGTTGCGGGTTCGATTATTCATCGAGTAAATGAATTAGTAATAATTCCTTAATATTTTCATTCCCTTGCTCTGGCACCAAGACAAAAGCCTCAAAAAGTCGAGTTCTCCTACTCAACAAGTATAAGTGGGGAACAGAGTGTGAACACCGAGTTTAGTGCGAACACTAGGTTCCCTCTGCCTACCCTGTTGTATGCGGGATACACCGTGATTTGATTTAATAAATATGAATAATAATTGTTAAGAATTTATAAAACAGGAGATATGGATTGTCTCCACTTGATTGATAAGACTTAACTAACTTAACTTTAGGCAACTAGACTCACGGATTTAGAAAACGTATAAAAATTTCAATTTCAATGTCAAAAATGATATACTTTTTACATTATAACATTTTTCGAGGAGAAAATCTTATAAATTTAGAAGATTATTTAACGTAAATAATTAAAATATAGTTATAATAAAAGTAAATAGAAGTAATATTAATTTAATTAATTTTAAACAATTGCATTTAATTAAAATGACAAAAAAAATATATATATATTTAAATCTTAATAAATAAAAACACCATAACTGATTCACAAATACAAAATAAAAATACTCACGATCAACGCCATTTTTTCACGTTTCGCACACAAATCAAATAAAAAAAACCGTATTTCCAAGTAGACCTAAGAAAGAATGCAAATTTGTTTCGTGCGTGTTCACTTATACCCGAGAAATAGTTGATACTGCCATCCCCTACTCTTTAAAATATCATTCTACATATACAATCTAATTTGAACTTTAAAATATACTATTAAAGTAAAAAATCGTTATTTCCCTCGTCCAAGCTTTTAGTACATCAGTGCGTATATAATGTAGTGTTTTCGCTTGTTCATTGGGCTTTTTAATTTTTGTTATGAGATTACGTCGATAATTCTATTTAATAGTTTAGTTTATGCCTCATTTGGTAAATGTCGCGTTATACTTGTGTTGGGCAATAGTGTTAGATTTTCAGTACAATAACTGATTAAAAAAAATCAGCTTCACGCTGTATCCCGCACTAAGCAGTGTAGCACAGAGAACCTAGTGTTAAGACACTTCGTTTTCCGATAACAATAACTGGTCAGTCATGTATATTATACACCTATGCCTAATTCATATAGTGGAAATAATATATATATATATATTTATAATGATAATAATGTCTGTAGTAATTCGTACTAATTCTGTCAAAGAAGAGGAACAATTTTCTCTCGAGAAATTAATTTTTATTTCCCCGCTCTGATAAGTGAAATTGTGGCGTTAACTTCCACCATTCAAGTCCTGAATTCCATTGGAAAGCGGATACTATACAGTGAAAATTAATCAAGAAATAATTATTTAAAGTCCGTCATACGAAAACTACTAACACTATATATTAACTAACACTAACATACTTAACAACATATAATTACTACATATATGTATGTTTTTACTATAGGTAAGTGGTACGCTAGTTGTTTATTAATGATGTAGTAATTGTGTATATATACATAATATTTACATTTTCTTATTAGTTTTATGCTGAATATTTCGCTTGTAAAAAGTCTATTTCATTGTAATGAAGTCAGATCGTACATAGCAATAAAAATAAGTTAATAATACTACTCCCAAAAGGGTTTCTAGTTTTACAAAAAAAAAAAACATTTGAAGGTTAATTGATATTGCGTGTTGTCATCATACGCATCAAACGTCTCAGGTACACCACACCGATTGAGTTTAATGAATCACCTACTCGATCAAGAAAAAAAAAGTTAATTTACTAGGAAATATTAAAAATAACTTACGACTACAATGTAGGTAGGTGTATATATAGTATGTAGTAGTCGAATTAAAGTATGTACATTACGGAAACGTTTGTTATACCTGGTGGCTAATGCTCGCTCGGGGTCTAGTGATCTATCACTTGGAACATATACCTACCTAATGGTTATAAAATTAAATATGAAGCTTAAGTAATAACACTACATAAAAATATTACCTACCTACATATAGAAAGGCTTATAACTCGCAAATGATGAAATTGTACTCACCACTCTGATAAATCTTAATTACGTGTTAATAAAAGTACCGAACAATTATACATATTTAATATCTTTCTGAAATTAAGTGCTTTACGTAAACAAACATAAAATTAACTTAACTGTTTTATTAACATTCTGATTGTGTTCTATATATAACACATTTTAATTGCTTTTTACAACATTATATGTGAATCTGAGATGTTACGGATGTGACATTTTCGATCTGGATATGAATGCGATTTGCAAAACGTTGTTTAATAGTATTTAGGAAAAATATTAGCTAAGCTAACGTGTTAAGACACTCCGTTCTCATTAAGACACTTCTCCACAAATAATTCTATATCGGTTTCAGTAATGGATATAAAAATATTCCGGATTATCCTCTAGTTAGTTAGAAATTTATTTTAAAAGAATCTTGATAGCTCTTTTTTATATTCTTGTTGTTAGCTTTTAGGTGTTTGTGTTTGTTTATCTTTTTCTAGTAACAAAAAATCTTTTTATTTATTATATCTATTTTTTATTTATTTACTGCCCATTCCGCACATACACGATATCCCAAATATTATATCGGATTCGACTCGACAAAATTAATTGGGAAAAGTTGTTCTGGGTAGATATAGCATGGCCTAGGTCTGCTTGCAGATGTGACAATTTTATGTATATGACTCAACCTAGTATTTTATATATATATGTATAAGAACATTTTTATTAATTTTAAATAACATTTTATACAGACTTTTAATATTACCTAGGCCCACACGTAATATTCTAACTGATCTGAATGTTCAGAGCATTGGAAATCTTCACGCCTATTACTAAAATATCCGGAAAATCTACTGCGATCGTAACGCTTGGCCAGTGAGTGCTGTTATAAACACGTGTGTAGCCATGTAAGAATAATGCTATAATTTTATATTGTACAGTCTAATGAGAAAATTGTTGTGTTTATAAGTCTTAGCCAGGCCAGTCGTGGCGCGAGGGCACAAGCGTGCAACTGTAAACACGACAGGTTGTAAGTTCGATTCCCATTCTAGGGTATGAAATATTTAATTTTATATTATGATATATTAAATATTTCGTTTCCTTGCTCTGGTATCCCCGAGTAAAGCGCGGCGTTTAGATCTGCCACTCAACACACAATGCCTCCAGAATTTGGCGAATTTGAATGGGAAACGGAAGTGTCTTAATGGGAACAGGGGGTCTACAGGTTTACAGGTTCCCTCTGCCTCAAAGTGCGTGATACAGCGTGAACCTAAAAGCTAAATAGCCTTTTATTATACTAATACAACGCGGTGCAATTTTTTTGACATATTTTTTATATTATAAAATAAGCTCGTGGGCTTTCTTAATGATAACGATCAAAAAAAGTTCATAATACTTCTACAGATAGTGTTTATTCGAATATTTACAATTAGGACTATAACAATTTCATTTATTACTATAATCCATATGAAAAAGAGAAAATAAATCACTTTAAATAACATTAATTTCAATACTATATTTTATTTTCTAATTGAGTTTAACTTTGATATATTTGACTTTTATTAGTTTTTTACGATTTTACGTAATAAACTATTTAAATCGCATACAAAAGTTGTACCTATACGCAGCAAGTAGAGCAACTAGCGCGAATGATTCGAGATGAACACGCAGATGCGTCACACCGTATCGGTTCGCTTTGATTTTTATTTACAAACGAATTTTAGTCTTATTATTACTTGATATTAAAGTTATTTTGATGTGAACGTTGTGGTTTTGGCCAATTGGAATTTTTATGTAACCCGTTTTCATAATATCGTTGCGACATATCAATTGTTTTGTTATTTTAGTGTGAATTAGTGCATTTATTTTTGATTATTTTTTAATTTATTTATTTATAAAATCTTCCTATCCTTCTAATCCTATTTGTTATCATAACACTATAAGTAATAAGAGATGCACTTTTTTAAGCTGGCCTGTTATTTGCAGGATACAGCGTGGAGAAGAAAGAAAAAGGTTAAATACCATTTTCTTTAGCCCCATCTAATAAATAATAATAATAATGATAATAATAAACTCTTATTACACACCATAATACATAGCTTAAATACTACTGATATAAAAATAATGGTGGTTAATACAGAGTATATACCATACTCAGGGGAGGATTAGTAATGAAGCGAGAAAATGGTCAGTCGGCTGTTTTCACTAACTTCAAATTTAATTCAACAACTTATTTATTTAATGACTATTAAATGTACGAGTATATAAAGTAGTATAGAGTTTTTCAAAACGGATCTCGAGAATCAGCTCGTTGTGCAATAATAAATTTCTCAGTTTACGATCGAAAGTGTTTTAGATATCTTCACATATGACGTCCGATTCACTTGTTATTGCCGCGCAAGTAATCATTACTTGCCTATTTTTTGTACGGTATTGTAAATTTTTTTAGTCTCACGCAGTAAGAGGATCCATTCAACTTAGTGTTAAAACACTTCGTTCCCACTAACATACTTTCGGTCCCCACTTTCCCCTGAATTCTGGAGGCATGGCGTGATGAGTGGCGGAACTCAACGCCGTGCTTTGCGTCGTTACGTGAGCGAAGAAATAATATTAGATATTTCGTTTCCTTGAGTGTGAATTGAATCAACAATCCGTCATGTTTACAGTCGCAAGTGTGTCACGAGTTTTAAACTGGACTGGATTAACTTAAAATTTAAATTACAATTATGTTCAGTGAAGATACTTTAGATTTGTACCTATTCACTTAGTTAGCTTTAATTTGTTATTCTGGCGTAGTAGGTCAGTATCTGATACTGGTTTGATTCACAATCGGATGAATGGATTATTACTTTTTAATATTTTCATTTCTTCGCTCTGGTACCAAGGTAGCCTCTGCCTACCCTGCTATATGTCGTATGCGGGATACAGCGTGAAACTGAAAAAAAAGTATATAAATTATAAAATGAAGGACCATCTATCCACAGCTCGGCAAACGCGAAGAAATGGGAAGTCGAGCTGGCCACCCTTAAGAGCAATAATCTACGGCTCACGGCCGCCCTGCAGGAGAGCACCGCCAATGTGGACGAGTGGAAGCGACAGTTGCACCAGTACAGGGAAGAGGTGGCGCGCGCTAGACACTACGCTACGGGGAAAGGTAGAATAGACTCTTATTTTACAATTTTCTTATTTTCATGAAATTAGATAATTTGTTCGTTTCTTTTCAATAAAATTTAAAGTAAGTATCTAAAATTGCATAACATGTTTTATAGTGTTTTCTTAGGTATGTAATGTCAGCTTAAATGACATAACGAAAAGCAAGCTACCAGATTTTTCTACTAACTTAGCCTATATATAAACGCTTGTTGGCATAATATACAAGCAATAATAACATTTCATCAGCTATTTATTTCTTATTTGATTTTAAGTCATAAGACATTAATCTTCAGCAAGAACTTATATATGCCCAGGAAGTTTAGTTTTATAACTTTACTAGAAACTTATAAGATCATTACAATTGTTGTAATGTAACAAGAAGGTATATTATTGTTTTATTAAGTATGTTTATACAGCCTATTTGTGGCGATAGGTTCTGGGTTCGAAGAAATGAAACACTTAATACTTTCATTTACTCAGTCTAGTAACAAGGCAAAGTTCTGGAAACATTGCGTGTTTCACCACTCAACACGTAATGTTTCCAGAATTCGGCGAAAAGAGGGAACGTAAGAGCCTTAATGGGAACGGATTATCTTAACACAAGATTCCCAAGTATCCATTGCCTACCCTGTTATATGCAGGATACAGCGTTAAACCAAAAAAAATTATATATTATTGTATAAGAATTTGATACCTTTGTCACCAAATCATTTAGTGCGGGGAAACGAAAATAATTTAGTCATTTAATATCTTTATCTCGTTTATTATTTCTCCAAAAATTAAATATAAACAACTAACATTTTCAGGCGGCGATGCGAACGAAGTAGAGCAACTTCGACAGCGCGTTGCTCAACTTGAAGCCGAATTGGCCCAGAAGAACGAAGAACTCGCTCAGATCACCAAGTCTAAGAAAAGTGAACAGGTACTACGATTGTTGAATTTTGTTTTATTTTGTTTTATTTTATTTCATGCTGCATCCCTCATGCAGCACAATGCAGAGATAACCCAGTGTTAAGGCACATTAGTCCCCACCTTTTACCAAAATTTCGAGATATTTGAGGAAATTCATACGAAACTAACCCCTCCGCGAAAATTATGGTTTAAAAGACTATTGTTGAAGGCCATCATGGCGTTGCGGCACAGCATGGAAAATATATTTTGAGCTATAACAATAAGTTTAGACAAATGAAGGCCGCGGTTTAGTAATAAAGTTCCTTATTTCTAGGACGCAGAAGCAAAATTAGCTCAAAGTCAGTTAGAGCTGGCGCTCGCGGCGCAGGACGGACAGAGGCAAGTCATACAAGCGCTGAATGACCAACTGTCGCGGCAGATTGATGAATTGGTATGTTTTTTTTAGCTCCACGCAGTATCCCGCATATAGCAGGGTATGCAGAGGAAACTGGAAATCTAGGATTACGGCACCCCGTTGCCCACGATCGATTGAATTAAAATTAATAAAATCAAAACATGCAAAATAAAACTGATATTAAAGCATTTTTTCCCCCAAACAGTCGAACATTCATCGTGAGATAAACACAGCGCTGCAAACATGAGAGCGGCGCTTACCACTGCTGCTTCGCGAGCGACACTAACCGAAAACAACTAGGTAATGTTGCAAAATATCGATTATGTTGTGTTGAAAATATATTAAATATCGATTTTCTTGGTTTTACTTTGATAATTATCGATTTTTTTTTAAGTTAATATGGACTCCAGTATAATTAATATCGATTGTAACATAAATATCAATTGTGAAGAAATTATATAGATGAAATCACTAAGTGATTACACACTTCTTATTTTATTTCAATTAATTATTAATTGTTAATTGAAATGAATCATATTGATCCATTAAGTAATTCTACTTTTCATGAATATTAAAATTAATCATATTATCTATCATTAAAAAATTTATTGATTGATAAGATTCTAATTTAAATTAAACGCGATAGAATTTTTTGAAAGTAGTTTTATTCAATATAATTGTTACAATGCACAAAGACAATGAATGAATTATTTTTTAAAATATTTCAATACAAATAATCGATATTTGATATCACAATAATAAAATATCGATATTCCGCAACGCTAGCAGTTTAAAATATTTCTATATATTACAATATTATTTATTATATTGATATGTATATTTTTATCTATTATTATCTTTAAATGAAAATAACAGTTTAACTTAGTCGACTTTTTCGTTAAATTGCTTAATTTAGTGCAATCGATTTAATATAATATCTCGATTAATTAAATCGAATTTAATTAAAAAATTGATGATTATTTGGTCAATTATTAAACTTATTGTTTTATTTAAAAGAAACTAATAGTATGTTAATAATTTTCATAAAAAGAGAAAATATATGCATATATATTTTAAGTGTCAATATCTTTTTATATCTAACCAAATTAAATGTTGATTGACATTCAATTGATTGACGATTTGATCAATAGTTTGACTTCCTTTTGATAATTTTTTTTCGATTTGTAAAAAAAAATATGACGTCGCTCTAAATATTACAATTATTAAAAAAGTAGTTTCTCTCAAGTCTCGAATTTGTCTATAAATAAATTATATAGATAAATTGTATGGCCCACCGTTTTTTTTATTCGTACCTTTGTATAAAGTGGCCATTATAGTATTTGTTTTATATACTTTATAGGTTTTGTTATTGTTACCCAATTGGCTTACTAGGTAGCTATTAAAAAATTGTTAATCACTGATAGAAATATCAATTAGGTTTTAACTAACATTAAAATTGTATGACATACATCTAGGGAGATTTAATGTCAGTTAAATGCTAATTAACATCTCCGAGTGTAACGAAAAATACTTTATAATAATATGTTCATAGTTCTATCTGTTAATAATATAGACGTGCACTAACTATAGTAGTTTTGCATTTTGCCATACAAGGTGTCATGAAACACTCTGTTACATACTATTTTCAATATACATACATACAAAGTTCCCGAGTTTTGCTATATATAATTTTACTTGGTGGCTATATAGCTTAAGTTTTTATGCCCACCTGTGTAAATATATGCCAAAAATTTATAAAAAAAGTTATAGTTATATATCTATTGCTGTTTGCACGTAGTATAATTCGTTTCAAATGTTTTTCGCTCGGTCTTAAGAGTGTTTATGTGTAGGGTTATTTATATATGTATGTACACATAAAAGTCATAGTAACGCCAAATCAAAGTAAATTATTTGATTTATTTAAAAACACCTTAATGATATCGATATCTAATACTCATTCATATATCGATTTAGAATCGATTATCGAGCTCTAATCTAATAAGTTTCAATTATGTAAGTAGATAGATTATAAAATTTATAAATCTCTTAAATAATCCTTCCTAATATAAATAAATATAACAATGCGATATAACATTTTCAATCATGATATTATTAATAATATTTAGTCATATGATTTTTTTATATTATTAATAAGTTACTTTGATTAGGCGTTACTTGTTTACTATTTAATAAGAGAATGTTGAATTTTACTATTTCAATTGTATTTGGATTGAACTTTTTGGGAAAGATAGATTATTAAGTAAATATAAGTGTTTATAACTGTAACACTATGATTCCTTGAAACTCGATCTGTATTGCATTTCTACATGTTAATTTTATTGATATTATTTTCTGTATACATTATTACAAATGTGGTGCTTTTATGTTTCTAATCATAAAAAATAGAATCGATTTTAATAAATATTTCTTTACATGATTATTAAATATGGATTTTATCTGAAACGTTGATTCAAAATGTACGATACTTTGCGATTAAACGACTTTAATATAACATAAATGCACCACATAGTATAAAAGTATTTAGTATTTCAATTTTCATATAATATAGTATATAAATATATTTAGGATAGATGTGCATATATTACAAATTTTCCACTCGAAATATTTTAGTGAAGTTAGTGATTCTTAATTGTATAAATTATTCCCTAGTCTTAAGAATAACTAATCATCACTCTGTCCGTCTATGAATTCCTGGTTACTAGACATATTTTTTTCTCGAATGTATTTAGTTTTTTTTAAAATTATTATTATTTTATCGAAACCCTGTATTGCATAGACCCCTTAGCAATTTAGTAAAAATTCCACAGATAATAATTGCAATTTTAATTTATTATTATTTTCTAGTTATAAACCAATTCTCGTAAACTAGTGCAATATTATTAATATATTTTTTTCAAATGATTATTAATTAATTAGATTATTATCTGTGGCATTTAAAAATGGAAACAAAATGATATCATACAAAAAGGCTGAGGACACAATTTTTAAAATATACAATGTCTTCTTAACAGGGTACTTTTATTTACTGTTGTGTGTTTTTAATAGTGTTGTTGTTCGATTTCTACAGAAAAACAAAAATTAAAATTTCACGTAGTTTCGGCAGTTTGTTGAAAAGTTTTCTTATACAAAACTTATTGTATTATCGCAGAACATGTATTATAAATAGAAATGCATTGATACGTCAATAATTGATATAAGTGAATGATAATGACATCTTACATTTGAAGTTAATTTAATTATTTAAATAATTTTGTATATAATATAAACTTTCAGAATCTATGTATCTTATATTGCTTTTTTTATATTTTAATGTATTAAATGTTCTTATATTTTATTGATACATAAGAAGCTATCCTTTAATATTACTATTAGTTCATGAGCGTGTCTGTTAATTTGTGTTGGGGTTACTCTATTGAAATGCACTAATATAAAAAAAACAATAAATATTTTTTTCGAAATATGATTAGTACTGGTTTTTTAAAAGTGCACACAGATTTTACGGATGTAAAAATTCCTTTTAATATTAACAAGTATATCTTCAATGATAATTTACATATTTACACTAAATCAGTGGTGGCGTAGTAAACAGCGTCTTGACTGCATGTTGGCTGTGAATTCAACCTCACTCAGTGGTATGATTTTATTTAAATTATTTTCATTTGGCAACTCCAGTTTTTCCACTCAACAAGCAATGCCTTTCTCAATGCGAAAATGTAAAAGGGCTTGGGGAACGTAATATTTCTGATTTTAATATTTTATGATTCCCGCTGCCTACCCTATTATGTGTGGTAAAATCTATAATATAATAAATTGAGATTATATATTATATTATTTAAAACCAATATTTGGAGCTTATGGCCTCAATTTCCCCATCTCATTATATTATGGGCACGCTCATATTTATTTTCTGTGTCTATATGCAATGTATGTTCTGTGCCACTTAGCCTGTACCATATATTATAAATAACCTTAATCTAAGATAAAGTAATGTTACTTTATAAAGTTGTTACGCAAAAACATTGTAAACAACTTTACTTGTTAGATTAAATAGATAAGGGGCCATCTATAAATTACGTCATACTTTAAGGGCTTTTTTTTGGATAAAGAACACTTTCTATATTTCGTGATATCAGAATGTTACATATAAACTTAATTACGGAATTTTCATTTTAACTTGATAATTATACTTGATAAGATATAAAAGTCGCAAAATGGCCGATAATTGCCACTTTGAATTTTGAAGTATGTTCATTTCCTCTCTCTGATAACAAAACAGCGCGGCGTTGAGTTCCGCCATTTAACATGTAATGTCTTAAAAATATCACAACAGGTACCGTTTACCTACCATGCTAGGGATGCAGCGTGAATTTGAAACAGGAAAATATACAATAATATCATACAAATTGGATGGGAGAGGATCTCACAAATGTGACCACATGTGACAACGACGAGGGAAAGATACAAAAAAACAATGAAATTAGTGTGACGTAATTTATAGATGACTCCTAACTAAATGTTTTATTAGTCACTTAATTTATTTGATTGAGATATTAATTAATTAGTTATATAGAACGTAAATCTGTTGGTATTTGGTATGTAATAGCGTATTGTAAGACGTTAATTTTGTGTGCGTTTACAATACAGATTATAAGGTGGTCAATTCGTTTTGACAGTTGCATTGAGAGTTCGATTTGACAGTTGATGTCCTGTATTGATTATGAATTACAGATTACATATTATATATGTATTATATCCGGTTGTAATGGCCTGGTGTTACCCACCGAGTGTTTTTTATTGGTGTGTCAATTTTTTTTTTGTAATTATTAAACTTGGCCATTATCTCTGGTAGATTGTATTGTAATCGCATTATAGATTGTAATAATTTATTATTAGATAGTCTGCATTGCGTTTGTCTAATGTTATTTTTTTATTATTTATTTTGATTAAGTTAAAGTAATATATAATTTATTTTAATGAAATATTTATAATTTACTGATAATATGCTTTAAATATTTTAATGTTACTAAATATGGATAAGTGTAACGAAAGAATCATTCGGAATAGTTTATTCGCTAGCTTATCTGCAACATGAACTTTTTATATTATTACTAATATTTTATTAGGTTGCTATATCGGTGCTCTCACATTTATGAACAAACAAATATTAATAATAATTTTAATATATATTCTTTTTAATGCAAATGCAAAGCAGACTATACTATATGTACGTTATCTTCCATTAGATTCGTAGTTCGCTGTGCGTACCTACCATATGCGTATTAACAATAAATAAATTAATGATGATTTATGTATGTGTTTTATTTTTATTTACCTTTTTTATTGGTCTTATTATAAGGATATGATATAAAGAGATATATTGAAAGCAGTTTTTATTACGTTATTGTATATACCTCATGCTAAACGTAACGTAATCATTATAACGTAATATAATATATGGTTGAAGGTTTGATTCCCATTCGGGGAATATAATTTTTTATTGCCTTACTGTGGCAATAAAACTAAACGTGCTGGTAAGTTCCTCCACTCAATACATTGAACAACACATTTAAAATTGGCCAGTGTGTGAGGAATAGAGCGGTAATTAATATTAGGTTCTTTGTCTACCTATCCTGCTATTTGCGAAATACAGCGTGATGCTGAAAAATAATGCAATATATGTTGCCAATAATAATGGAGAAAAATAAATCAAAGAAAATGTCTACTGAGAATTTAAAATGATATTAAATCTTAAAATTCAATATTTATAAAATTATATTCATTCTTGTAATAAGTATGTTTAATTTTATACATTTTTATGGAAAGAGGGATAACCAATATAATAATTATAAGCTAACTTCAAGAAAAATGAAACCATCATGAGAGATCATAACTTTACATTATTTAGTTCTCTCACGGTCTGTAAAGGGAATGGTAGTGATTGAAAGTCCCATAATTTGTTATGAAAAATTTTCATTTCCTCGCTGTCAAGTTTTTTTTCCTCGCTCTGGTAAAATGGAAAGTTCAGTGTTGAGTTTCGCTATTGAATACGCAATACCTCGACAATTCATCGAAAGTTAGGAGCGCGTAGACGTGTTTCTTAATTCTTGCTAGGTTCCCTCTGCCTACCCTGCTATTTATGTCGAACACAGCGTTAAATAAAATCATTCATCTTAACGAAAATACAGAACGGAAATCGGAGAAAGCAGTATTTTGACATTTTTCTCTGTCAATTCTGATATGCGGGAAAAGGTAAAAGATATTAATATTAATAAGGTAAAAGATTTTTATAGCTTTTTGGCCATTGAAAATGATTACAACAATAACTAAATAAGATAATACAACATAAGGACACATTCAATGACCACAGCTAAAATTGTGTAATAAGTCAATAACCATATTTTTTATCTTTATCAATTTTCGATATTTTGTTGTGAGAAATAACGTTGAATTTGAGTTCACTTAATTCCCTAAGAAAAACATTTCCCTACGTCGATTAACCTACCTAAGGACACTTAGTTTCAATTTGATTAAATTAACAGAACATGTACCTAATATCTACACACGGGATAAGTGTGAAACTAAATAAATATTTCAACTATTATTATTGAACTAGATTGACTAGAGGAGTCTACACGGTTACGTAAAGGTTAGGGCCAGGTTCCCTGGTTTCCTACATCATACATCGTGAACATAAAAAAATATTTTAAATATTTTTTTAATTTAGCTTTTCCTTTGCTGGAAACTTCAACTAGGAAGGACAGACAGCAGAGACAAATATATTAAAAAGATCCATGACTTGCTTAATTTTACTTTATTTTGAAAACTGAAATATGTAAGTTACTATCAGATAGGAAATGGATTACTTACATATTGTAGCCAAGATGCCGGAATAATGATATTTAAGTATTACTTTACTTTTCAGGTTTAATAAAGAAAACTTTTTAACTTAAATCCTTTTATCGATTAGAAAAAAGCTGAAGATTTACAAACGGCTGTGCTGAGCATACTTTCTTGAATCGCGGAAGAACACTGTCGATTTGACTTAATCGACTTTCGAAAAAAAATTGAAACCAAATCATCTGTTTGGAAGCTACGATGCCAATGACAGACAGACTTACAGGCACGTACACAGGTCACACACACATCAAACTTATAACATCCATCTGTTTCTATCCGGTTCCATAAAAAGTGCAGTACAGAGTGTCGCACCACTAGATTAGATTTGTCTATTTCAATAAAACACGGAAAACTATAAATGATAAAACCAATAGATATCTAAGTAACGGAGCATTTTATTGCCACTACTAAAATATATAACGACGCATTAACAGACAATAAAATTTGAACCAACCTTGATATGTAATGTAAAACCTTATGAAACTTATAAAAATTACGCTGACAGAGCAAAACTTCGAACGCGCCGCCAAGCCGTGTTTTCTCATCGATTTCCCAAAGCGCATGTCACATTTCCCGCCATTTCAGTACCGCGACGCCATTACTGATGTGTGGACGTTGTTCGAGTTTATTCAAACATATAATTATTAAAATAAATATTTAAATTGTGAATTACGTTACATACAATTAAATTGATATTGTGTTGTAAATTAAATATTATTAGTATTTATTGATATTATAGTTTTCATAAGTCGTTCGTGGTTTTAGATGTCTTGATTTTCGGCTACGTTTTGGTAACAGATCGATAAACACGTAAGTTTATTATAAATTCTTTTTGTTGTATATAGTTAATAGTTTTATATATTATTATTGAATAGTAGTAGATTTTGATTTAATTTAATATATTAATCAAAATAGATATAGGTATGATAAAAATAGTACCTATTAGTCAGGTATAATAAAACAACAACAATCTAAGCACCAAAATCATTTAAGATGATAACACAAAAAAACTTAAGAGATAATTTCACAAGCTTTCTACCAAACAATAGACATAAGCCGATTGGAAAATTTATCATAAGAATCGTCGTATATTAGCATCTACGTCATGCCGTTGGAAATTGTGAATTTTGTCTCTGTACGCTTACAAAAATATTTTCCGTAATTTCGTCTCCTTATACGGGAATTTTCCGCCTATTTGGAAAAAATATTTGCTGCAACATAAATTATGTACCTGAGTGTAATTCATACATTTATAAGATTAGCATAAGTGTCTAATTAAAATTTATAAACTAGAAAATAGAGGTAACTATTTTCTATATAGCTACGTACGGTATATTTGATGCTTTTGTTTCTTACTATTTTTATAGATATATAGAATCTCATAACATTTTTATATTTGTTGTTTTGTTACATATCTATATACCTACAATACAAATGATATTGTTTTTGCAATAAAAAGAATAAATACAAGAGGTTGTCGTCGCATTAGCACAAGCATGTGACTGTAAAAGTGACAGTTGTAGATTCGATTCCCACTCGAGGAAAGTTATTTACCTCTGGTAACAAGACATAGTGTGGCGTTGAGATCCGCCACTCAACAAATGTCTCGAATATTCTGTAAAAGTAGCGAAAGGAGTGTCGTATTTATAAACCGCTCTCAATTGTGAAGTCGATCTTGAGATGTCGTTGTCATTCATAAATTATATAGATATCTATGATTGAAAACGGCATCTTCAGATCGATTTTAGGCCTGAGAGGTTAACACTGGTTCCCTCTACCTACCCTGCTATATGCAGGATGCAGCGTCAAGCTGAAAAGAAAAACAAAATTATATATAAAATACACACTAAAATACAAATAAAACGACAAATACTCAACGACTGCTAGCGCCAGGTATCTTCCTATACATTAAGTGATCAGTTAACACCGCCCTTACTTTCATTTATCATGTCGACTACTTAAGCACTCTTCAGCAAGACAAACAATAAGTCACCCGTGAATCTTACGTTTTAGAACTTGTAGATGTGATATAAATCTTCTAAATGTAAGAGGAATTTGTCTCTCTTGTTAATGGTAGGTTCGATTGTCGGTTAAGATAAATATTTACTCAGTGTTTTTAGTAATATTTGGCTAGCATTCACCTTTACGCTGCAGATTGCAAATACGGTTCTGTAAGGTCAGTTAGAAATAATAAATCGTGGTGTATGACACATGAAGATATGACATAATTTAATTTATTATGAGTAATTTCTGTGAAAAGAATAAGCAGTTTTAAATACGAATGCATTGTTTTTTATATTGTTTCTTTCTTTTAAAATATATAATGTAGAAAGAAACCTAAAATCTCACGCTCTCATATATGGCCGTATAATTATTATCAAACATTAAGCACCGCTTTCTAATTTTTATCCTTAATTGTTATGCAACATGTTACGTAAAGACGTACCTATAGTTTCACGCTGTACCCCGGTAGAAAGGCTGAGAAGGAACCTATTTTTATTTCTTTTTTGAAATTATAAAAACATACTCGAACTGACAATGAGGTCATTTCATAATACATGTCAAAACATGCTAAACAAAATAAAAAAAAATTGGTAGAACTCTTGTAGTATTTAAAGCATAGGCATAGCTTTCGCCTCTATAAAAAAATTATAAAAAATGTTATTGAGAAAAAAAGTACAGTAAGGAACTGTTATATAAACACTATATTATAACAGTTATAAATAAATGTAAATACAAAACATAAATAATGAAAATACATCCATGGATTCTATTTTTTAATTAAAGTATTAAGCTACGTAATTAATACACAATTAAGAATTCAATTTGCGAAATATCAATTAAGCTTAACAGATGACTGATCTGCCAATACCGTCGGTTACGTGGGCAATACGAGCAACTTAAATCAAATTGTACGTAGTACGTACACTTATACAATAATGATGGCTTATCGCTTGCTATAATTCAAAACTAAAATAAAGTCTTGAAGCCAGCACAAGCGTGCTGTTGTAAATGTGACAGGTTTTGGGTTCGAGTCTCGAGGAAATAAAATATTTAATATTTTTATTTTCTCGCACTGGTAACGCGACAAAGGGCGGCGTTGAGTTCTCCCACTAAACACGCTATGCATTTTTTATGCACTTAGATGAGGATATATGATATAATTCAATGTCTTTCTATC
The DNA here is from genome assembly GCA_000313835.2 of Heliconius melpomene melpomene. Lineage (NCBI taxonomy): Eukaryota > Metazoa > Arthropoda > Insecta > Lepidoptera > Nymphalidae > Heliconius > Heliconius melpomene. Next base: position 151,343 of record HE671617.1, on the reverse strand, counting down.
AATATGCTTATTGCTTGGTTAATCTTTTGATATTTTCCCGCGATAAGTTGGAATTGAAGAAAACAGAAACTGGCGCCGCTAGCTTTAGCGCCGTTTTCTGTTTACCGCAAAAGCTAGTGTAGCAGCTTAGCTGTGTTAGAACTTCTTCCAGTTTCCCCAACATATTGATGAAAATTGAAGACTCTAAACATTATTATTACTGTAGTTTCTCAAAAAGAATAATTGAATTCACCATCATCGCATGAAGTTAGGCCCTAACCTGTGCCATATTTGAGATATCTTGGTTAACTTTTAGGTAAGTTTTATTATTTTTAAGTATATAACTAGGTCACAGCTAAAAAATCTAAAGTCAAAAAGAAGATACCACACAAAAGTAATGTAAAAACATACAAAAAATATATATTTCAAAGTAAATTCTAAGATGACGACGTATTACGCAACGTAAAAGGAACGCTACATTTTTTTATTATCTCCCCACGTGTATGCAAATATGCCTAAAGCTATATTTATTCAGACGGCGGCGTAATTAAGGAAAAATCCCTTTTTTTTGTGAGACTGAGTATCAACGAGGTTATTTTTTAATTTTTTTTTGTTTCACTTTTCAATTTGCTTGTGATGTAAAGAAAATATAGATAGAGTTCATTATTGTTTTAAATTTTCGCCCAAACTAAACCATTTGTGGAAACCAATGAAAAATTATATGCGACTAAGCTCAGAAAACGACATTTTTTTAATATGAAAAAATCCTTTTTTATAGCTTCAAGCTTTAAGGCAGAGAGCTAACCTAATCTAATCCTTAGTGTTAAAACACTCCTTTTGTCACTTTAGGCCCATTTCTTGAGTGGCGGCGTTTACAGTTAGACGCTGTGCCACTGCGTCACAGCGGTTCCAACATTCCCATGGGTGATGTTTGAATCCAAAACTAGATGAGCAATCAGACACGTCCCAACTACATGAAAATAAAAAAGTTGGTAACTTTTTACGAGGACTGTCCTGTCGTTGGTAAACATGAATGTCTAATATGCATTACATGCATGGGACAGCTTTTGAAAAAAAAAAATAAATAGAAAATGATATGACAATATTTTAAATTTTAAATGTATAATGTACCTACATATGTATATACGCTCAAAAAAAATGTTCAAAGGGTTTTTACCATATAATTTGTCATTGAATTCGTATAAATTCTAATAGGTTTTAAACAGAGCTTATCTAAAGTATTTTTCAAAGTTCTTTCTTATCATTATTATTATAGAAAGGCAATGAAAGGACCATTTTAGTAATAAACCTAAAAAGTTTGAGATTTCTAAGATCCCATAGCTTTGTGGGAGTATTTAAATAAAATAGATAATAGAATCCAAGAGGCATTAGTATAATTTGATATGCTGTTATTTTCTTGATATACTTAAAACGGAAACGTTTACGTTAACATTATTTAATTACTCATACAGTAGTATAAATAAATATATACTACTGTAAAAATGTTTTATATTTAAAAGATATAAGCTATTGACTTCTTGACTCCACATAATATCAAGAATCTCACTAAGTAACAAAAGTTATAATTATCATTTAATAGCCTTCAAAGAAAACAAACTTTACTTACATACCTACTTGTATTAATCACTGTTCATCATGTTTCCTTCAAAAGGTCTCTAATATCAAAGTGTCCAATATAACGTTTAGAAAACGAGAAATGAGAGGCCTTCATTACCACCAACTTCTGAAAGGTCTCGAATTAATCAAATGGCAGATATTAAGCGGATTTGTTTACCTATAGATAGCTGAAAGAGATAGAAATTCGAAATCAAAATATGAGACTAACTTTGATTGAAAATAAGGAGATGTCTGTGATTAAGAAACACAAGTTTATTCTCAATTCCTTTTTTTAGGCTTCACGCTGAAGCAACGGGAACCTGGGAACCTAATGTTGAGACACTCCGTTCCGTTTGAGTGGCGGAACTAAGCACCGCGCTTTTGCCTTGTTACCAGAGCGAGGAAATAAAAATTTAGAAATTTTATTCCCTTGAGTGTGCGTGTGTGTGTGTGTTCCCATTTATTTCGCGTTGCGTTGTGTCACGCTTCAGCTTTTTAAATTTTATCAAAAATATTTTATTTATTACTTATATTTTATTACATAGTTGGTTAAGTAGTTAAATTTCTCTCTCTGGCTATAAAAAGCATGGCGTTGAGTTGGGCCACTCTCTCAAAATCAGGGTTAACACTAGGTGCTACCTTCCATACCGTGCGGGAAAAAGCGTGAAGCTGCTTATTTTACATCAACCCAATAAAAGCGTGTTTAGAAATATAACAAGCCTCGAAATTAACGACGTAGTTGCAAAGGAGGTTGCAAATTAATCAGCAAAGTTATTACTTGGTAGCTATTAGGTGATGTCATCTAGTCATCATGCTGTATATAGGGTGTTCATATTCCCCCGGCATTTTCCTTAAAGGATGAAATTGAGTTTGTCACAGCCATGTCTACCACTCTGCATAATTAAAAAGGTTATTTTGTTATTCTCTGGAACTAGCATCGTGGGGTTATTAATTAATTTTCATTAGTAGACTTTATGCATTTTCTGCAGTAAACATTGTAGGATGTGGGAACCTAGGGTTAAATCAGTGTATATTCTACCATTTTAATAAATGTAGTGAGTTTAATGAGATTGCCATATATCAATCTACATTTAAAACAAAAAGTAAGGGTAACCATAATATTTTTCCAGGTAGCCATAACCAAATACCCATTCTTATCCATCCATATCACGATTGCCACTATTTACATAAAACATGATTTTTTTTCCAAAATGATTTTTTTTAATTTTTATTATTTCCTTTGAATTTTATTTGATCACTTCCAATTCCTTCCTCATATCCAACTTTAAAATATTCCCCCAGTTTTATTTTTATGGAAATGTTATATCTCTTTTTAATTTATAGTCAATTTTGCTCCATGGTACAGACCAAATTTACACATTGTCCAATGAGGCCAGACAATGAGGCTTGAACACACAACCAATGAGACAACATAATAGAAAGCTCAACTTGGTTTTGAAAAGATCTGTACATTCAATTCAATACAGGGCTTATAGAATTCATTATTATTTTGTGATATAGTCAATATTATTGTATAGAGTAATAATAGTAACAAATTGCTGAAACGAAATCAATATTTGACTAGATCCTCCAGTTATTTTCTGCTGAATTGATAATATTATATGTCAGAAGTTGGTCTAAACTTCGTGTTATAAATGGCTTTAGGCGAATAATCTCTATTGTATTCCTTTTAATAATGCACACTGGTCAGCGGTAAATACTACCGCAAGCTTGGTTTTTGGTATAGTGATATAGTTTGTCTAATTACAACTAAATTGGTTTATATGGAAAATAGTTCTTATTGTTTCGAGATGCATACTTTCATATACATTTTATACCTACATAATATAATTATCTATATACCCACATACAAACAATCGATATATTGTCGTGGTGCAGTGGAAAGCATCTGACTATAAACGTAATGGTTGTGTTCGATCACTACTCTAGAAAATTATAAGGTATATTAAACGATTTTCATATTTTAATTTCTCCTCTCTCATAGGCAAAGCGCGGTTTTTAGTTCCGCGACTCACACGCTATGTCTCGAAAATTGCGTAGAAAGCGGAGAACGGTGTGTCTTGACACTGGGTTCCCACTACTTATCCCGCTACTTGCGGAATACAGCGTGAAGATAAAAACATATAACTGTACATACATGTGCAGATTCGCACAATTATTAAATATGCGAGAACGCATGCATATGCCCAAATATACAAAATATACTTAATATATATGCGATACACATATACAATACCTATGCAACATATTTTGTTAGTACTAAATTACTATCTAATGAGTTAGGAGTAACCGCGTAGGGGTAACAAGGATTCCTTTCACACCGCCCCGACGTTGTCAATTTGTCAGGGATTTTGTTTGAAAGTAGCGACTTTAGTTCCTACTAATACGTTCTGTTTAAGTGCTTCCATTAGTGCTTGTGTTCTTATTAGCTCTTTCGTTAAACTTTATCTTTAAATATTTTTACTTTAGTAAAGCTAGTGTGTTTCTCTAAGTGTTTCTAGAATAGAAGTCTTGTGAATATTTTTCCCTGTAAAATCGTGTTTTATTATCTTAATGAATACCATTCTTCAAAACAATTTTTTTAGGCTTACAATATTGGTATGGATAGAATAGTTCAGAGGTTCAAAAACAATTTTTCTCATGGACCACTCTCAAAATTGTCTGATTCCGATAAACCCTCTGCGCTTACACTTTTTTAAATTCCCATAACTCGAGAAAAGTGTCAAGATAACAATCGACGCAAGTATGTAAATATGTAAGGAAATTAGCAATCATACGAGTCCATGCAAGATTACAAGCACAGGAGCCACATGTTGTATTTTGTATTTGCACGTTTGAACAAGTGTTGCGGACGGCGGCGGCGGCAGTCTCTACACGTTGTACTGAATATGGAAAATGTACTAAATTTTCGTGGAGATTTGGTAGAGGAGTTTTGGCCTCTGTCGCGCAATTTATTTAGGAACACATAAAAATTAGAGAGATTTGAACCCGCGCCTCTTAGTAACCGTCCAAGTGAACCGACCACTAAGCCATACGTCCTCATCAAGCTACGTTGAAATTCTTGTACGCTTGTTACAACTTATTCATGTTGTTAGCATCTCTGTAGGGAAATTTCTACATATTTCGGTTCCCTTAAGGTAATTATCATTATCATTTTGCAAGAGAGAATTTTATTTATTAAATATTTTTAACATTTTTAAAGCAAGAGAGAATGCTACTTTCCATCCATCCATCCATCCATCAGTCTTTCAACGTCCACTGTTGGACAAGGGCCTCTCCTAATTCTCGCCACTCCGTACTTTACTTTACTTTACTTTTATTTTATTGGAACGAAGTTCCTTACGGCAGGCTTGGAAGGGATAGGGATTTCGCTGCGTGACCGAACTGATAAAAATGTGATAGTAAAATCGTAAGAAAAATGCGTGGAAAAGTCAAAGTCAAAGTCAAAGTCAAAATATCTTTATTCCATAAAAATGCTTAACATTTACTTGGACATGTCATAAAGTAGAAAAAAAAAATACAAAACAAAATAAAAACCGTTAAATGAGACGTGCGCAGGCGCGACAGTCGCATACACAGGCGAGTAGTGTATAATACCTTTCTCTTTCTCCCTCTTTCTTTTTTAGTTGATAATTTGAATTACGATGTTTTTTTATTTTAAGTAATTTACTATTTCCTAAAATACTGAATTTCCTAAATACTTTCTTGTACTTAAATAAAAAGTAATCAGCAAAACTTAAGAGAAAAATCAAGAAAACCTACATAAAATTGAGCACGACTTTTTTTGCAATTTGTGTCGATTCTACAGTAGCCGAAGGAACTTCGTTCCTACCTGGTGTCCCACGACACCACACCATTTTTTATTTTTTATTACTTTATTTTTGTTTTTTGTGTTTTTCCACACTTTAGGATATTAACATATTTTCGCGATACGATATGATAGTAAAAACCAAATTTCTAAACAATATAAACACAATATAATAAAATTTCAGAAATTCTTTCCTAAAACATTTTAAAAGGTAGTATCTCCATACCTCCGATAGGGCTTGTACCCAATATGTAGCGTTAGCATGATAAAGCGACTTTAAGAGCACGTGTTCTGAATTAATACCGAAGTATTAAAATTTGATCAACCGTGGTCGGAATATTTTTACCCATTTATTTGGAAACTCTAACAAGTATTTGTCGGTTTCTGTCAGTAATTGTCTTGCAATAGGTAATAATGGTTCTAATGATTATGGCGTTGGTCCCTACTGTTTAAAATGAAAATGTGCTCGGAGCTATAAATTGTATGAGCCTATTGAACTCTCGAGTGGTTGACTGGTAATCTTGAAAGAGTCACTCTTTTTAAGTCTAGGACCTTCCATCCATCATCAGACCAGCTCGACAAGATGTAAGCTACGTAACCCTAAACAAATGTATCAAGTTTTATGATGATTACTAGTAATTTAAGATAATTATTATAATATTATTATTTAATATTTTCACTAGTGACAAAATAATACATTAAATATGATTTTTAACATAATATAAACATGAAAATATTATCAAATTTTAATCGTCTTCCCCGCGTAGGGTCAAAGTGACCCCGAGGGAAATTTGTATACAAATCTAATTACGGTTTAGCATATTCCCAGAATTTTGTTGAACCGGACGTCCGCGTGCGTATTTGTTGTAACACCCTGGAAACGTTTGTTTTGTTATTCACATTGAAACATAATAACTTTCGTAAATCTTTGCTCATTGAATAATTTTGTATTTCATTTTGAATTTTAGACGATTTTGCAGATGTGATATGAGATACAGTTCATAGATTTGGTTATGTAGATACTGTTACCAAAATTACGTATATTATTTATTTAATATTATTTAAATATTTTTTTCATATTTTCATTTTCATTTTTTCATTTTCATTTTAAGTCTAGATATGACTCTCTTCTTATATTTCATATAGAAACTCCACATGTCATATAGAAACAAGGCTTAAATGTATTTATAATGTAAACGATCAAGGCCTTTACAGAGTAGTTGTTTATAAAGTTCTACAACTATCGGCTTTTTTCTTTGTTTTTACAATGTACCTTTAAAGATACGAACATTTATTATATAATATTATTTTTAAAAGATCTATTCACCAATTCTTAAACATATGCATAGAAAAGAAAGATTTTTGTTAAAAGAACTTTATTAGTGTCTTTGTTTTACGATCGCGAGTTACTAACAGTCCAACGCGCCTTCAGCAGACGGAAAAGGAAAAAGGTGTGGTGAGTCATTACTGTGAAAGGGATCCACACGAAAGTATATCCCTTAGTGAATAGAGCGTATATTTATCTATCCTTTTATTTTACTAAAAAAATAAACCTCGAATAAATGCTTTACCCTTATCACATTTATTGAAACAATAGTTTATAATGTTCTGACAAGTTGCCTTCAAAACTGACAGTAGTTTGCACTATGTTTATCAAACTAAAATATTACTAACATTATAAAGATGAAGCGTCTGTTTGGCTATACGCTGTAATGTCAGGAACTATTGCATTAAAATTAATTAAATATTTGTAGCCACATCACATCAATAAAAATTCAGCATATTTTTTTTTTTTTTTATAGTTTACATTGAATTATACTGAGGTCAATAATTTGGAAACTATGTCATTATTTGACGAAAAAACTAGATCATCTTAAAGTAAAACTTTTTTTTTAAATTATTATTCCATCCAAAATTATTAATGTAAAATTGAATCCTGAGCGGATGTTCAACCCCCCACTACCACGCTAAATAAGAAATGTCCTATGTGTTATTGTAAATTATACCTAACATTTTATGAAAAATATGATTCTTTTGATTTGTACGAGTACGTAATTATAAGTAAATAAATATATATCATATTTTTGCATTGAAATGCCAAGAGAGCATTTGCTTAATGATGGTAACTCAAAGGTTAACTCAAAAAATGCTATATCAGCATGCAGCGGCAGCATTAGATTGTGCAATTTGCCAAAATTTAAATGCAACACACGTATATTTCCATTTAGTTGGCATTCACTTGGGCCACTGCGTTCAACCTCATGGTGTAGCCTTCCTTACATGTACCTACATCAAATCAAATATTTAGAATTAGATGGAGAACATTATTTTTTTTTTTTTGAGAATACTTCTTTACTTAACGATATTAGTCCCCGTGGTTATTAAGTTAGTACCAGGGTAGTAACTAGGTTAGTCTTACAGCTGCAAATAACCTGAACGTTTACGACTTGCCAAATTTTCCGCTGAAATTTAAACCGTCTTGACTCATGACAAAATGGGATGGCGTCTGACTAAAACAAGAGAGTTGTGTATTCAATCATTATCCTTTAAATTATTTTATTTGTCGTTCTTGCAGATAAGGCGTGACGTTTAGTTTCGTCACTTAACACAGCGTCGCAAAAATCCTCATTATACTTGTGATCCACGGACTACTGCAAAGTATTTGAAATGTCGGGTTCCCAAACATATCAAAACTAAATATATATACGAAATTATGTTTTAAGTGTTTCCTTTTAAAATTTATAAAAATCGTTATAATCCAAGATCATCTTAATATGTATCTTACCTTTAAATTAGTCTAGATATCTATTGTAATTACATATGTTAGTAGTTAGTTGGTACTTGGTAGCTTAATTAGGCCAGACTGTATCCTTACCTCACAGCTGCTCGCGTTATAGACTTGTTAGTTGCTACTTATGCATGTCAATAGTTAAACCACCACATATGTACATACGAGTATGTACTTTGGCTTAATTAAATAATTCTAAAAGTACTGAGAGTATGAGATTCTTAAACTTATGTTTTATAATATGAATGTTTAAAATATACCTATTTTTTTGATCTGGTAGGTGAGTGCCGTTGCTAAAATTTTACCATTGAATATTTAATAAGTATTCAAGTTTATTATTTATATTATTCAAGTTACCTATGTTTTTCTTCGGGAAGGAACAAAAATTAAATTATATTATTTATTCTATACCCAACAGTTTATTCTTCAATAAATTTTGTAAATATTCCGACTATTCTGTCTGAAAGCTTTTGACAAGCCCATATATACAGTATACGTACTAAATATATTATCAGTAATTCTTTTAATTTAGTAACTTAAAAGAATGACTGGAGTCTCTTAAAGACAAATTAAATTATATAAATATAGAAAATGTATCTATATAAAAAGTTAAGTCTAGCTTTAAGTAAGAAATAATATAATAACAATAAAAAAACAACAATATCTACAATTTCACAAAAAAAATGCAGATTCAAAATGCTTTATAGAATATTCTCATAGACTATATAATGCAGCTTACACAATCTCTTTGTAATAGAGCACAAAAGAACCTAGTCTTGTGTTATTAGAATATTCTAGACATTATTTAACGTCACGCGTCATAAAGGATTTCTATGTTTTGTTTCTTTTGGAACAATCAAAATGGTTATACTTTATGTTATATGTCGTCATATTAACATATAAATATATATTTGTTCTTAATTGTACTTATTCCATATAATAATAGAAAAAAAAATAACGACGGAAAAATATACTGCTATATAAAATGAAGTAAGCTTGTTAGTTCCTACTATTCGTCAGTGTCTAACGTTTAAATAGGTATTGTTTTGAAAATTGAGATTGAAAGGAAATCGTCTATGGGCTTTTTTAAACAGTTTTAGGGAGTTTGTCTCTGTTGAAATAATTTGTGAGCATAGAAATGTACCTAATTTCAAGTCAACCTAATAAAAATACTTTAATATCTAGAATTTATATATTTGAATCAGTTTCCATAAAATATAAGTATATTTACTCGTAAATCACTTTCCATAAACCATAGCCAATAGCTTCGCCTTGTCACTAGAGACAGCAATACACCAGTAAAACGGTTCCATCTATTTATGAAATAACGAAGCGTGCAGTCTGCCCTGTCAGTCACAACCATCATCTGTTTGTCTGCCAGGATACGAGCAATCAACCAATTTAGAATGAAATGCTATTTCTATTGCAATGTCAATAATGACTTTTTTTAATCTTTAGAAATCTTGCGTGTTATTTGGGGGATAAAGGAACCTAGTTCTTTGTAATTCTTGAAGACGCCTATTAGTCTAGGATCTCAAGGTAGTTTTTTATCCAAGTGACGGAACCAAACGTTACTTGTTACCAGAGCTAGAAAATGAAAATAACTCATTCTCCCAGTTGAGAATCGAACTAACGACTACGTTTACAGTCAAATACTGTACTTAAGCACCACGACAGCCTTAAATAACTTCTATTTATCACACCTCTAAAATATAACTATATTTTGTTTGTTACAGATTATATGAAAATGTGCGATTCTGCTATATTCTTCTGTAAAATCTAGTCGTCATGTGGTGTGTAGAGTGTGTTTGTTTGTCACTGAGTGCACGTTTCCTATGAAAATGGAGAAGGTTAGCTGATCGAGGAGTCAGCCGCGCAAACCACGCAAGCGGCTTATTGGGCGCATCATGGTAAGATAGATTTAGAATTGTATTAAATGTTAATTATGTTATTATTTCTGATTTAAAACATTGGCATTTAAAACGTAATATCTCGAAAATTTAACAAATAATTTTTTTTTTTTTTTTGGCAACGGAACTTCTTAACTCTAAGTTCCTTCTACCGTGCTTGCTAATTTATGCGTAATATTATTTTTTTAGCATAATAGTTCAAAAATATTCTGCTAACTTACAACAAAATAGATTTTCATGATACTTGTTAGAGAAAAATATTTTAAAGTAAATCACTGAAGCATACTGAAATCGATCCATCGTAAACTGATTTTACCAGCAGTATGGAAGAGTTTCGGAGAAATCCAATAACTACGGTAATCGAGTGAAAAGTCGCGAATCGAATTTCGTCACTAAAAGTTTTTATTAAAGTTTATTATTATATGGAAACTTTAAGGATAAAAGCAACAGAACGAACGTTATATATCATAACATTTTATTATATCCGTTGTAGCACAGCGGCGCTAACTGTAAACGTGACTGTTGTGGGTTCGATTTCCACTCGAAGAAATGAAATATTTCTTTGCTATGATGTCGAGGCATAGCGCAGCATTGAGTTCTCGAATCCGACTTGAGAAAGTGGGAAATGGAGTGTCTTATCACTAGGTTCCTCTGCCTACCCTGCTGTGTGTGAGATCAGCGTGAAGCTGATATTTGCTTTATACCACACAATACATAAATTGTTCAAGTTCAAAATAATCTGTAAAATAATGAACGCTTCAAATATATACGTTGAATTATAAGTATAATACACTCTACGAGTATACCACGAGTACATTCACTAATGAGACTGGAGTTGCGTTATATATCGAGAAAATCAGTCACGTAATTTATATGGGACAACTTTTTATAGAGCTACGAGAGTATTATGACATGTTTTAAGTTCTATTGACAAATTAAATTAATAATACTAAATTTCAATTTTATATAAGCCGCTTTACGTTTTCTTCCAGATAGCATAAGCAGAGTTAAGTTAAGACCTTCCGACAATTTTCGTAAAAATGCGTGATCAGTGACGTAACTCAACGATACGCTTTTGTGATCTTAATAGACTAGAGGGAGGAAATAAAAATAATTAATTCCTCCGAGCGGAATCGAACTTACTACCGTCGCGTATCGTCAGGCGCTGTCCCATTATGTCACGATAGCCTAATATAATATTTTTATAACATTATTTATAACATTATTTGTACAAAAATTGAATATCAAAATTATACACTGATTCTTATTTTGTCAGCTAGCGTCCTGTGCTATAATTCCATCTAAACTTCTTAATTCCCATTTAAAGCGTAACGTAAACATCGTATTATTGTTTGTATTCACATTTTTAAATTATGATAAAAATAGATAAATAAACTCTATGCTATGGCATGCTTAAAAAAACGTTCAGCAAGAGGGAAGAAATAAATAAAAAGACAATGAAGAAAATAGGTAAACTAAAAGTATATTTACCGCATAGAGGTGGTATACAAAGGCGACCTTGTCAATAAAAGGTTCAAGACAATATGTTCCTGTTTTAGCCAGAATTATTCTTCATTGGGCTTGAAAAAGTATCACATTGAATTCCATGTTGTCACAACTATGTCTCTCTTACAGTCAGGCGACATGGTCTAATATAAACTAAAGTTTTAAAATGACTAAAGCACTTGTTTCTTGCAGCAGGTGTTTGGAGAGTGGGCGCAAGTGGAGGTAGTAGAACTGGTCAACGATGGTTCGGGGTTGGCATTCGGGATCGTCGGTGGGAGGTCCTCTGGCGTCGTCGTCAAGAGCGTGCTACCGGGAGGAGTGGCAGATCGGGTGAGATTATATGTATAGTATACTAGCGATTCGTGCGGCTTCGCCTGCTAAACTTGATGTTATATTATAGCCAAACTACGGTCTATCAACTTCTCCCCTACAATCCACAAAAATCTACATACTAAGTTTTAGAATAGTACGTTGTGTAATTTCAGGTGTGCGTTGTCCACCAGTCAGAACGCAGTAGTGAAAGATTGTTTAAATATTAATAAATTTACAAAGTATTTGACTAAAATATAAAAAAAATACTAGATATATTTACTAACAGTACAGCAGTAATTGAAAGCAAATATGGCACGCCCACACCGCTGTTTACAAAAATGATCAATTAATAACTTGCACTTGATGCGATGCGATTTCATTACTTTGATGGTTTCCGCCGCAGAAGCTAAACATACTTTATTTAATTAAAGCTCTTCTGCATTCCAAAAGCTTTCATCAATATGGAATGAAATTCTAAATGTGAATGGTAAAGTAGATTATGTTTCAGCTAAAGTAGTGATTTACCCTCGTTTTGTTCATCCAGGAAGATGGTGGAAGTACGGAAAAAATTTTTATTGTATTCTCTAAAAAAAGTTTTTTACCATATAGTAAGGGGACAGGGAACTTAATGTTAAGACACTCGGTCAATTATTTTTTTATTTCAACGGTATTTTGTGAATGTTCATAATGAAACCAATAAGCATTTTATCTTTAATTATTGAAAATGAAGAGCTGCGAATGACAGTATCCAAAAGTTACAATAGAATATTCAACGTACGTCCTAAATAAATATAGACAGACCCGAAATCAATACCTTCGTTTGTTACCTGTTGGATATGCAATTCCTATTTCCCAATAATGGCAAAAGAGAAATAGCCTTTTCAGGCTAGTGACTAGTTATACAGAAATTTCAAGCTAGTCAAGTGTATATTCTGAAAATCGTAGGTTTTGGTTGCCTCAGATATTAAATAATATATATGTAAATACATTTTGTATTGTAAAGAAATACAGTGGCTTACATGATAGCAGTAGCAGTAGACAGAGGGAACCTTGTTTTAAGACACTACGTTCCCCTTTTGCCCTTTAAATAATTTGCTTATTCAACTGCATCACCTCGTGAGGCAATTTCGTGAAAACATGTAAAAAAACAAAGCAAAATAGATATAATACAATAGATATTTATAGTTACGTATAGAATAAGGTTATATATAGGTATAACGTATGAAAACAAACACTTTACATAAGAAAAAGTTACGTCAATTTTTGTTTAACTATTCCGACCTTGGCGTTTCTAATAATATATGAATGGTAAGTTCTGGATATAAAATATTATTACATTACAAAACGTAATATAGTGTATTCTTAGCAACAAATAGTGGCCGTCACTGTTAGATCATTTCTTAAATTTTCTTATTTATGTTTATGAGTTATTCATAACAATTATGAAAGAACGAATTTTTTTAAAGTTTTAGGTAAAAAAAGTTTTATTTTCTTAATGTAAGAAAATATCTACTAAATTTTTATATATTACTACAGTGGCACTGATAAATATTAGGTAAACGTACATTGGATCTAAGTAAATAACTAACTAACATTTGAAGATATTTATTCAAATAGTTAAAATTATTTTAATTTATTTATTGTTTAAACATAGTCATTTTTAAACATGAATAGGAAAATTTCCTATTGCACCTCAATGGCAAATCTATTATAAAAGTATGTAGTAGTATAAGAATTCAAAATTCAAAGATAAAATTTAAAAGATAAAGTATAAAATTATGAAAGTCATCACCGAAAGAATTCAAATTAAAGTTTTAAAGTAAGATATTCTCCTGTGTAAAGCACTTTTCTTTAGTTGCTGTAAAATAGCTTAAATGAGTAAGTATTAAAAAAGTTTTTGATAATTTGAATTTACACGATATCGCTACAAGTTTTTTAATTAACCTATACTTTCATACTAACATATTAAAACTGAAGTATTTGTTTACATCAACGCACTAATCTCCGGAACTACTGGTTCGTGGTAATTGAGAAACCATTTTAATATTAGAAAGTGCATATATCAAAGAAGGCTATATATAGGCTATATTATACACGACGCTAACTTATATCAAATTAATCAACGTTTCGATATACATGCAATACCTACTGAATATGTTATGTATCACGCATAGCTTGAAGTTATTTCAGTTAGACCACATGGGCGAAATATTTTCATACCAAAGCAAAAAAATTATATAATTTCGTCTCATTAAATCGAAATTCTATATTTTATATGAAATAGGTCCAAAATATTGTAGTCTTGTAAATCTTATTTAATCTAATTCTAATTTAATTTAATTCTAATTTAACTTAAACCACAGTTATTTTTTATAAATTACAGAAAATTAAGAACAGAGTGAATCATAGAAATGTATTACGAGTAAATCCATTAATAGAAGATTTACAACACTATTATTCTCGGCTATTACAAGGCGTACGATTATTTTCTTATATTCCTTTTATAAATATCAAAGGCGCTGTTTCTCAAAAAAATCTTGAAAATTTCTACTCAAACTGAAATACAAGAAATTCTCCATTTTACATCTAAAGTCAATAGAAAGTTGCAGGCGACAGCTAGTTAAATAAATTATTAGCAAATCCAAGTGGAAAATAATAGTAATTTTCCAATATCGCCTTTCCGACGGTTGCAATCTGCAGTTATAGATTTTGGCACACAGTAATACCTACTTTGCGCTGCTTGAAAATCTCAGGTACAGCTCAAGTATTACGTAATATCGAAAGGAAAGAAATATGAGTAGTGTGGATCTTTTGAGAACGTGCAATAGTTGCATTTCAAATTCAATATGAAAGGGCTGGTTTATGTCTAGTTATGGAAAATATTTTGGACTCTTAGATATTAAATATCTATAGATAGTAATGTCTTATTTCTTTCTAACGTTAACTATTCAACATCAGCAATCAATGTTGATATGATAAAACCAAAAAAGTAAAGCTAAAACGCTTCAGGCTTGCCCGATTACACTTTTTTAACACCTCTCAAAGTTAAACACAACAAAGAAGTATTTAATTTTTATCTTTTTAATAAATTGTATTTCATACAAAAATTTTCTTGTTTTTGTGTTTTTTTAAGTATTTCTTGTTACCCTTTTTGACCTAATATACTTAAAATTATGTAGGTATATTATTTCAATATTGTATTTTTTCTTCCATGTTTTTTAATTAATATCCATTATTTACGTTACCTTATCAAACTACGCTTGTGGGGCAGGCGTTAATAATTGCAACACAGTTTTGTACTAACGCAGTTATTACTGACTTATGTTGCTACTGTAACTGCGACGACGGTTGCTGGTTCGATTCCCGCCCTGCGTAATTAATTATTTCATATTTTTATTTCTCCTTTCCCCGCTGTGGTTCTTACCAAGCGCGCATTGATAAACCGTTGATTTTCGCCATTCAATATGCCGTAATGTGTTGACAATTGGGCGAAATATTGAGAGCGGAGTGTTTTAATTCTAGGCGCCTATTGTGGAGCCGAAAAACCATAACAAATATAAAGGAATATATGTTTTATAACAGGATGGCCGCCTCCGCAGCGGCGACATGCTCTTGCGCATCGGCGCGGTGTGCGTGGTGGGCATGTGTGCGCGGCAGGCGGCGGCCGTACTGCGCCAGTGCGGGGCGTGCGTCCGGTTGCTGGTAGCCAGGCCAGCTCATAGCAATGTTCTACAGCCTACTGTACAGGTGAGCTTAGCTAAAAATATTTATGATAGAAATATATGGATATTTTTCCATAAAATTGTCTATATTATGGAAAAATAACCATATTTTCACAGAACAGGACAGGATTTGAAGATGTATCTGTTTTAGCTTCACGTTGTTTATGCTGCACAGTTTCACATTGCGTTGACTCTGACATTGCGTGTTGAGTTGCGGAGCTTCATTCATTGATTTCTTCGCGATGGAATGGAACCCACAACCAGTCATGTTGTGGTTCACAATCTAATGCCACTGGCCTCAAGCAATATTATGATTATATAAGAAACAACAATATTATGATTGTATAAGAAACAATATAATAATTATGTAAAAATCAATCCATTATAAAACAACAATTTTATAATAAACTAAGTTTTGCTATTAAGAAACGTGTAAAGTTTACTGCCTCTATATATTACAATAACAACTTACACGGTTGTCAACAAACTAATATGGACGTGTGCCAGTACAGAAGTACTTACTGGAAAATACTGGAAGACACTTGGAAATGTCCTTAGTTCTTATATAATATGAGAATATCTGTGTTCTTTTTTTGCCTTTATTGGAGATTTCTAGAAGTTATGGGTTCGATTCACATGAGAGAAAAAGATTTTTTTTTAGGTTCTCGCTCTGCTAATAAGATAAAGAGTGGCTTTGAGTTCTTTTTCAACTCGTAATGTTTATGTAAGACACACTGCGTTCCCGCACATACTAGAGTACTATGTTGATAATTTAATACTTTACTAAATTGAAAAGTATTAAATTATCAATCTTTCATAGTTAATGGTAAGTATGTCTCTGTAAGACTGGTAATATTGATTTTTATAACAAAAAGCGTGAACCCATTTTGTTATTAAAAATATTTTAATTTACATTTTTCAAACATTCAAAATAACATAAAATTGTTATCCTTAAATATTTTATGGAGAAGTGCCTTCCAATAGCGTCTTCCTCTATTTTATCCAAGTCACGTCACAATCTGAGCAGTGAAGGTCAAAACAATAATTCATCTAACATGATTGATTGGATTACCTTTTTACTTCCATGTATCCTGAGATGTATAAAGCTTTGTCGTGCCATTGCCTTCATTCCCCACTTCCCGTCAAGTTCTGGGCATTGCGTGTTCGGAACTTAACGCTGCGTTAATAATAGCGAAAGTAATAAATCTAGAGCAAAATCACTTTCTGTCATATCCATATATTTCTGATATTTTTCTTCGAAATAAAAAAAAACAGCAATAAAGTGTCTATACAGTAGATTTTTCCCCCACCATTTATTTACCCAGGCTTGTCACCAACTGAGCCAATGGTCAGTTACTTGAGAACTTATATAACATTCCGTATCTTGAAACTGAAACGCTTGAAACTTGCTAGGAATATTTGCAAAGCGTAGCAATATTACCTCTCAGGGACTATAAAAACTTACCTACAACACACACACGTCGAGAGAAACGTTTATGGCGTACTTAAGTTAATTAGGCAAGTTAGTTAATTTAGATTTAGGAGATTGTTTTACAAGTGTTTTAGTAAATTTCAGAGGTAGGCCTTGGGGGTAGGTAATTTGATCACGCAGAATATTATATACATTAAATTATATTTTTTTGTTTATGCTTCTTCTTTTTATGTTATGACAACAAATATTGAAAATGTTAGACATTAAAAAAATATTTTAATATAATACAGGGTGGAATTGTCAGCGCCACTTTAAATGAAACCACAGTTTTAACTACTCTATAAAAGCCTAACATAATTCGGAAAAAAAATAATTCTCAAAAATGAAAAAGTTTTTTTTTAAATAAAATAAATAATAAAATTATGGTTTTAAAATAAAACGCCATTTGTAAAGTATAACATAGGCACGCACACACTTACCTGTCAAAGCGGAAACGTTGCATATGTATGTGTGCGCCACACGAAATACAGGTGTGGATAAAAATCGTGAAATGAAAAAAAAATCCTACGTCCGAACTGTTGAGGTACCTTGATTATTTTTTTTAATTCTGGGTTTGAAATATTTTACCCTATATGCAGTTTCAGTAAAAGAAGCGCTGCCTCTTCCACCCTGTATATTTCTTGTTACACCTATTATATAGTTAGAAAAATTATAATATGTTTAGGTTATTTCAGTGTCCCTCCTTCTATCCGCCATATTTTGTAAAATCAGTACTGATTTTTCTCCCTGGTGGGATAACTAGAAAATACTGAGTCTAACGCTAGTCTCTACATACATCTTTCGTCTCGTTCACTATCATCAAGACTATATAAAAAATATATATATTTATTCGTATATTATAATACGTATTAATATATAACATAGAGCTCATAGTCTGCCCTTACGTCTTTATAACTTGTCACGCTGACGTAGAACCAATTACACGCTGCTCTATTACTTAGACATTTATTTGAAATTTGTCGCTAGGAAGTACCTATGTATATATCCCTATAATTTGCTTTGAAATGAAGATATTATGTAGGTATACTAAAACATTATAATTGTGCATTCGATTTCAACTTGGGATAAATTTGTAGATATATATGAAAAATATATTATACTAAGTGGGACCGAAAGTAGAAATATTTTCTTTAAATGGCTTGCGAGGATGTTCTGGCTGCTTAATTGTTTAAGTTAAAATATAGTTTATTACTTTTGACTGATTTTAATAACTGTTGTTGTTAGATTGGCATATAAATCACTGCTTATCGTTTACGACAGATTTTCTCTAACATCTTAAATGAATGCAGCACAATACATCACACTGTGACTAAAATTGATGATTCTGGCTCTAAATCCCACCAAGAAGTAATGTTTAAATTTTTAAACAAATCTATCTTTCTATCTTTCTTCGCTCGAGCGAAACTAAATGCAGCTTTACCATCTTGCTACCAAAGACGCCATGTTTCTAAAATAGACGGGGTAAAATAATATACTACCTATGTATTTTATTATTTTTATGTAAAACTGTGCAAAGTTTCGTAAACCTATATAATTGTGGTTGCTCACAAATTACTCGAAAACTAAAAGTCACATTGAGGCATGTTTGTTAATAATTACAATAAGGCGCTACATTGAGTTCCACTACTCGGCGGAAAGTAGGGTATGGAATGTTCTTACAATAGGTTCCCTCTACCTTGCTGTGTGACCTTGTTAAGCGTGAAACTGCAGGTATGCAGGTTACAGCGTAAAACAAAAAATATAATTATTATAAGAAAAGTGAAATTCCACTTTCTATTAAACTCTCATATTTATAGAGTACGCCGACATGTCAACTGATGCGATGCAATTATGTAGTGTCTGATACTCGTAGCTCGGACGTTCATTTGACATTCGAGAACACTTGCAATGGAAACTTATATTGGTTGATATGAGGTCAACTCTTTATATAGGTACAGTGCACCTTATTTTTATTATTATCTTATTAGGTTGACAGTGAGAGGGTTTTTTCGCATTATTTTCCATTTTCCGCAAAATTTCTGGACACATTTATGTGTTGAGCGTAAATTAACATCATCTTTGTCTGCCAGGGGGAAAAATAGAAATAATTTATATATTAATTCTCTGAGTAGGGATCAAACCCACAACTATCGCGTTTAGTAGACCAACTCCGACGGCACTACGACACGATATAATACGATTTTCTTAAGTTTAATTAATATTTACAATTTAATTAATAATTCACAATTTCTTTCCTACACCTACATTACAAATATAGAGCTGAATAAAATTTATTCTCATAACGTTCACGAACAGGCGAAACATAGCCATCTAAACGTAACGTAAACATAACTATTAAATGTTATTTATTTATACTTAATTTAACCTACTTTCACGCCTCGATGCCTTCATCGATCATCGTAAAAATTGGCACCCGGATAGGTTCTGACGTTATAGCGTTGAATTTTACCCCCGCGAGATCGGGACCGATTGGAAAAATATTTTCATTTATAATATTACTTCTTGAGGCAGTCGTGGCGACACTGTAGGTATCTTAGTGAAAACGCGACGAGTTTTGGGTTCGATTCTCACTCGAAGAAATAAAATATTTAATATTTTCATTTCTTCGCTTTGGAAACGAGAGTACTGAGTTTCGCCACTAGAATTCGGCAGAAAGTGGACGTGAAGAAACGGAAGTGTCTTAACGAGAATGGAGTGTCTTAACACTAGTTTTCCAGATTCCCTCTGCCTACCATGCTGTGTGCAGGATGCTGTATCTCTAGTCTAGTTAAAACACACAAAAATATGGAAGCAATTCAAATTACCTATTTAAATAGTAAAACGCAAGCATTAGAGAAAGTTGAAAAAAATGTTATAAAAAAATAGGAAAAAATCATCGACAACCGCGCTCCGCTACTTTGTTAGAGTTAATTAAGTGGACTGTAAAATGAAATTTCATACTTTATCTTTTTAACTTAGCTAAGCACGTATTTGGTTGTAGTTTTGTGGTTTTATTTTGGACCGCCCTGTGGCGGGAACGTGGTTATTTTGTTTCTGATTTAGCATGTATTTTTTGTGTCGTGTTTAATGGCGTGGAAGCGTAGAAAAATAATAAGTAATTAAAACAGCTTCACACTGTATCCCGCACACAGCAGAGTAGGTATAAGAAAACCTACTGATAAGACACTCTGTTCTCTAGTTTTGCATTGCGTGTTGAGTGGCGCTTTGCCTCGCGACCAGAGCGAAAAAAAGAGATATAAAAATTTAAATAAATATTTCATTTCCTCGAGTGGTGATCGAACCCCCAACTAGTTGTTTTTACAGCCAGACTTTGTGCCCCTGCACCACGACGGGCCCCTAAAGAAAATAACAATAAAAAATAAGTAATTATACTTACTATCGACAAACGTTGAATGTCGTTTTGAATATAGAAATTTCCTTAGTCTATTCATTTTATAAATGAACACTTTTCAATAAAAGTTGTGTTTTTTTATTCTTCATACATCAATCGCCTTTTGCTACGAAAGCAAAAGATTAAAAAAGATTGTAAATGGATTCTCGTATCTAGTGGAGCGACAGCATAGTATTTAAGTATTTTTTATAACCAGACCAGAAAATTATCTAGGAAAAAAACTTAGTATATGGAATACTCACAAGTTGGTTTAAGCGGGTATCTTTAAAAATGTAAACTGCATAACACATGCAGTAACTGCTTTTAATCTCCATCTTTCCTCTTCTACTAATGCTACCTTTGAAATAAATTGCAGAAATAAAGTGATGATATATTTTCAATATCCGATTTCTTTTTTAATACGATTTGAACTCTTAACCACCGCTTTCAGTTTAGGCACATGTCTGTTGCATTCCAGTGACTTCTTAGCTTAGAATATTATACATAACTGTTAATAGATACCTAATAATGATTTTGCATTGATAAAATCATTGAAAAAATCGAACTCCCTACAACATCAAATACACTAGAGACAATGAGAATGAAAAACCTGAACTGACTTAATTAGCATTTACAATTACGAATTTTGCACTTCAATCGTCTTTCAAATGACTTACTGTGAAAAGCGAAATTAATTAATGCCAGTAGTTTCCCAAGTCGAAATTAAGTGGTTTCCACGTAAACTGAGCGAGATCGTATGGAACAACATTATACTCGTAGTGGATGGAGCACACTACAAGTTTTCGCATAAATCTCAGCTATTCAGCATTATGCTAAGATCTAATAGTGAATAATTATAATGAGGTACTTTATATGTGTTTTTATTCTATAACTTCATTAAAATAATTTGGTAAATTTATATAATTTTAACTTTACATTTTACCACTGAAGGGGAAGATAGAGACAACGGATAGCTCCAAACGGTCTCATACGTGCCCTCTGTGGAGTCCTCACGTTTGTTACGTAATTTTCTAGTGTTATTGATAACGTATTCTCGAAGATCAACCAAAGGTCTTGCTCTACCTCTCTTACCATTACAGCTGCTTCACAAATCTATCTTATTTTAAGTACAATAAATATCTGAGTGAATATCGAACCACATATACTTCCCTAGCAATGTCTTGAATTTTGCGGTGCAAGGGGACCGGAGTATCTTAACACTAGGTTCCCTTTGCTATATAAAACCATGCTATATAAAATACAGCGTGGAGCTATAATAATAATTAACTTTATAAATCCATGCGTCTATTTTATTTTTAGTCGTATACATTTTATAAGTAGAACCACTATTTTTAGTAATTGTTTGTTTATATTAGCTGTTTTTAAACCAGTTTCTATAGAATAAAATCATTTATAACGAAGTAACGTGAACATAAATCTTGCCTTTTAAAGAACTGTTTTAATTCGATTTAAATTATGTTGTAATATTACTCATAAGGTTTGTTAGAACTAATTGTATTAGTACATAAATTGACAGAAATATATATCTGCTCAATGGTTATTTTATTACTTCAACGTGAGTACATAACATGAATCGGTTATTGTGCAGAGGTACAGCATATGACTGTTAAGGCAAGAAATAAACGGCGGCGTTAAGTTCCGCCATCTCTAAACTTGGACAGCACACTAGTCTTACTGGTCCTAACACTAGATTTCCTTTGTCCACCCTGGTAGATCCATACGTATTCTTTTACGTTTCTTTAATAAAAAAGACTAATATTATTCAAATATAGTCATATTCAGATTAAAATAAATAGAAATGGAGTTAATTTTTAAAACGGATGGAAAGATACTAATTACATACTAAACACAAAATTATTTAGAAATTTCCTAAGTGTGAAATAACATTTTAAATATGATAAAAAATATATATGAATAATTGTAGTTCATTAATTAAAATAAATTTGCTACAATACACAATTTTAAATAATATAAACCACTTTAAAGTTATGTCTTTTCAAGTAATTCACATTAAAACAACGTGAGACAAGGGTACAAGAATCTAGGCGTAGCAATTAGTGCACGCTAGAGCTTTAGCCCGCTTATAAACGAGGATAACAAGCCTCTCGTTTAGAAATCCTTATTTATTTCTGTTTTATGGTGGCATAAATAAAAAAAACGTAATATAATGGGATAAGTATCTATTTATGTATCATAAATGATTGTGAGTTTATTTTATTTGATTGTATGGTTGTGGGTTCGATTCCCACTCCGGCAAATAATATGTTTTATGATATATTCTAAAAATCAAATTAACTTAACTTAGAATCTCTGTAAATTCTGATATAGTTGAAACAAATTGAATTACGTCACTTTTATTTTAAATTTATGATAAGGTTTTGGTTGGATGAAAAGAAATTAAAAGTGGAAAATATAGTGATTTATCCATATATTGCTGTACCATTATATTTATATTTAGTTAAATAAGGTTATCTATTCAATACTGAGACGCGGGTCACTGGCGTGGATATAATGTTTCTGTTTAGTTCCGCCTAGAATTCTTTGTTGAATAAATATCAAAGCTATCGTCTTCTATTATTTCTTATTTTAAACTGGCTTTTTGAAATACAAAAGAAAACATTAAAGATACTATAAAAACCGGCGAAGTGCGAGTCGGATTCACGCACGAAGGGTTTCGTACTGTTATCTATAAAAACGGTATAAAACACGTTTTTTTGATAAAATATTTATTTTATTCTGTTTCTGAGTATTTGTTGTTATAGCGCAACAGAAATACAGCACCTGTGAAAATTTCAACTATCTAAATATCACGGTTCGTGAGATGTACTCGTAGGCTGATATAGAGATCATTTTTAAATTATTTGTACACCAAGTTTTTGTCAAAGTTGAGTGTTGGTTTTGGTCCTTTTTAATTATGGCAAAGCTCTAGCTTGTGGTGAGTTGGTTGTAAATCTTTTCTTGTTTCTTTTCTTCTTTTATGTATTGTTATTGCACTGAAGTATTAAAAATAAGATAATTGAATAAACTATGTATACTGTAATTATTATAATGTAAAGTCTAGAAACATATTTTATAACCAAAATTTTCTTTTCAGTCTCTAGGCGCTTCCCAAGCTCCTATAGTACCGTCACGGTTACTAGCTGATCCTATAGAACTGGAGCGAGGCTTGGCTGAAGCTGGCCATGAAGGATTTGGAGCTTTGTGTGAAGATACCACACCGCCGTCACCACCACCTACTATTATAGAAGAACGATTGCATCATCGAGTAAGTTATACGAGTCTACATATATAAGTAAAACAGAAGTAGAGAACATTTTTGAGATGTGTTTGTTTTACGCTGTCCCAATTTGTTGTCCAAATGGCACGTCGATGTTGAGGTACAGTTGTATGTTGCTTAAATGACGGATGATGAAGATCGTTCAATTTGTGAAAAATATAATTTTATTATCCTTATCCAAAATATAATTATTTTTTTGTTAATAATTTTACCAGAACTATAACAAAGTTTCTTATGAAATATATATATTATGCAATATGCATTTCGTTCGTTATACACAGAATATGCAATAATTTTATGCAAATTGTATGAACATCTCATTATAATATATTATAAAGTTACTTGAAGAACTATCTTACTTCTTACTACAAAAGCAAGCAAGTCTCAGTAAAGTCTCATTTATAATTCTATAGAATTTAAGTGGTAAAGCGAGTTGTATGATAGTGATTTTCATAGTAATGTAAAAAAACTTTAATATTTGAACAATTTCGTTTATAATTAAGGGAATCTGCTTACTCAAATTGGATTCTGAATTTTTTTTTATTTTATATTTTTGCATTGAGGATGTCGTTGGCCTTTAACCATAAACGAGATAGCTGTGAGTTTGATTCCCACTCGGAAGAATGAGTTGTTTTCGTTACCCTGCTCTGATAAACAAAGCATTATAAAACTAGGTTTCCCCAAGTCTATGTGCCTAACAAAGTATGAAGAAAACATATTTTCAAATAGAATATGTCGATTTGTGCTAGGTATTTCCGGCTTAGTTAGACAAGGCAAAACAAATGTAGGAAATGAGAGACAAATAAAACGATTCATCACTACTCGTAGATTTTCACTCGTAGATTTTTATTATTATTATATTTATTATTATTAATTTATCTGCTCTGGTACACCAAATGTAGTCTCAACAAATGGCAAAAAGTGGAAAACCAGAATGTCTTAACACTAAAATTACATACACTACATTCGTTTCACGTCAAAATTCGTGAACTACACGAAAGTAAAGAACTACTATTTAATTTTTCTCTATCTTTTATAAATGTAATACATTTTGTTCATAGCCAGTAGCGTCGATAGTAGCCGTGGTGCCTCGTGGCGCTCTAGCACCGTCTCCTCGACCTCCGCCTCTTATCAT
Source organism: Heliconius melpomene melpomene (assembly GCA_000313835.2). Classification (NCBI taxonomy): domain Eukaryota; kingdom Metazoa; phylum Arthropoda; class Insecta; order Lepidoptera; family Nymphalidae; genus Heliconius; species Heliconius melpomene. The sequence continues at coordinate 126,385 of HE671617.1, read as the reverse complement.
CACACCGGACCCGCAGCCACCGCCTTTGAGGTGATATATTGATATTCTTGTTTTATATTTTATATTATTTATGTGAATGAAGAAAACATACTGATTAAGTATAGTATCATTGTTTGGCTTATTATAAATCTACTTTGGTAAAATTTATTACTTTTGGTTTGATATATTATTCTGTTTTCGAATCTATATACCTTTTCTTCTAAAGTCGGTTAAATACAAAAATTGTTTACTGACCCGTTACATTTGGCCTCATATTTAGTATACAACGGAGCGAAGGTCAATCCCCGAGACTCCCGAAATAGCTGAACGTTTAATTTCACGTACTTTTGTTTGTTTCTTGAACTCCTAAATATGCTATTATGACGGAGTTTTATGAGTTCTTAAGATTAGACGATTTTGTTTGTTTTAGTGAATATATGTATGTTTAATTGTAGAAACTTTTATTCTTTATTTTAATTTACTAATAGATAAAATTTTAAGATAAGCTCCTCCATGCACTTTTAACAGAAGGGATGAGAAATACCTACTTAATAAGTTTTTACATTTAACATACAAAACATTTAAAACAATTTTAACATCTTCCAGATAGATTTTTCGTATAGCGTAAGTGAACACTGAGACCTGTATTTATAGACTGCTCAGATTTGATTCTGAGATCGATCTCAGAGTTGAGAGCGGTTTAAAAATATATTTTTAGAGATTCTAGGCTACTCTTTACTACGTAAAGTTAGCTTATAATAATAAAATAACTTTACGTGGTATTCGCCCGCTTAAATCTGTTGTAATATTATAGTCCAATATTCAAAATCTTTACAATCAATATGGTTCGAGTTCTTCGTCTTCTTAACGAGAATGCAAAAATTAATAACCCTCCCTTAGCAGTCGGGAAAAATCTTCAATAACATTTGTCTAAAAATAGAAGCTAACTTTACAGTCAATACTTTTAAAGTGTTACTCACACACTAAATAAAGAAAAATATTTAGAAATGTACACAAAATTTGATCGCACTGGGACTCTTTTACTCGCCTCTTGTTTACCGTCCAAGCGCTTGTCGCCAATTAAGCTATACGATATTGACTTGCCAAGTGGAAATTCTCATACGCTTGTTACAACATACTTTTTGTTGTTAGCTTTCTAAACAACAATCTTCAGTTACTTTTCTTTTTAACCGACGAAAAATCGGAAGAGATTTTCTTTTCGGGACGATTCTATTTTTTATGTTTAAACTAGGATATCTTTTTACTGAGTATTTCAAATTTGATAATTCTGTTTGCATTGGATAAGGTATACTCCAGACGTGGTCCTATATAAAAAGTATATATATGTATGATAAAAAACTGTTTTGCAGTTTTAGAAAAAAAATTAAGAAATACATAAAAAAAAATCTTTAGGTAATATCGTTTCCTTTTTTATTCAGTGGATAACTGACACAAAAGTATTTTCTATAGCTTTCGTTAATTACTTATAAATTGTTCATATTACTCTTACCAGGTTACCATTGGACATGGCAGTGCGAGGCACAGGCGAACCGGAAACATTGAGCTACGAGGTTGAACTCAGTAAGGACTCAGCACTGGGACTCGGTATTACTGTAGCTGGATACGTTTGTGAACAAGGTAAGAGAAATTCACTGAGGTTTTTTTCTTACTTAACTCTGTATCTCGCATATAGGAGAGTAAGGTAAGGGAACCTAGTGTGAAGCTTATTCCCTACGCTAACTAGTAACTAACTAGTGTCATAATTAATATTATCTTCTTAATCATAATTTGATTTAGTTATTTTTTTACTTCAATTTATACAAATGCTCTCGCTTTAAAATTTTCATGTACAATTTACATATACTATATTAAAATTTGAACTATTATAACTATAAAAACTATTATTAGTCATTTATGGTACAGTTGTAATAAGTTAAGTGAACATTACATTGCAGAAAACATAATAAAGGTAAACATATAAGACGGCTCTATTCATAATTGATTAAACAAACAGGATATTTCCGCTAACAGTAGGGAGAGAGGAAAATCTAGGTAAATATATCACGAAGGTTTGGTACAAAATATATATTTGTAAAATATATACATACGTAGAAAATTCTCGATTGAGTCACAAAAAAAATCAAAATTAATTTATACGTTTAGGAGCTATGGTTCCATATACAGACTTGAATTTTAACCTTTATCAAAGATATTGCGTAAGGAATGATAAAGAAGAATGAGTTATTAAATGTAATAGATTCGCTATATTTATTCATTAATCCAATATCTCTAAATAGAGAAAATTCTTATAATTTGAACGTTTACGTCATATAAATTTTTTATTTATGTGCCAAGCGTAAAAACAATATATTGGAAGCTAAGAAAGTAAAATATTTTTCTCATAAATTAGACCACCACGTAATCTTTTTAAGTAATGGGCATTAAGGCTGCCTTGCGCTGTGTCTTTTCTTTATAACTTCATTTATTACCTCCGACTCTCGTACAAATAATAAAAATAAAGTATCTTGGCTTGTAAGTGACTTGGCATACCTACTTAAAATTCGAATCAAGGAAAATGTTTATGTTAAAAAATATTTACTTAGCAAAAAAAATATGCTTCACGCTTTTTCCAGTATAGCTGGGTGGACAACGAGAATATAGTGTTAAGATACTCTGTTCTATATTTTTCGCTCAAATAACATTGCGTGTTAAATGGCAAAACTCAACCCCGCGCATTGTCCACTAGAAGGGGAAATGAAAATAAGTAAGGCAAAAATATATTTTTGTCTGGTAAATTCCAGATTACTCTACAGTTAATTAATAGCGATAACTAAATATGCTTATTACGATCTACAGATGCATATTTAGAAGATAATTTGGCATAGTTGCGGAGTCTGACTATACATGCGATGAATATGGGTTCGATTCTAATGGAACAAATTTTTACCTTTATATTGATAATTATCAGTGTCCATAAACTAAGTCCAGCCTTAAATTATTAAATGTAAAATAGGCAGAAAATGAACAAAAATATTACATTTTCACTAAATGAGTGAAAAACTGTGTGCACCTTAGATAGGTAAAATCTGAAAAGCTATCTCAAGTACATTCTTGTATACTTAGAGGCTTCAGTATTGAGGTGTAATAAACCGTGGCTGATACGTTCTTGAGACTCACTACGTAAACACTTTACGATTTTAAAAGACGAATATATACGAATATATAATACATCTATCTTTATTATGTAACAGATGTAAATATTATACATTTTAATGACATTACTTAATTGATAATATATTTGTCTTGGCGACCGTTACGCTAAGTTAAGCACATTTTTACTACACTAGGCAGTATTATAATGGCAAGAGCTTTGAAAAATAAAGAAATATAAAGAACTACATAAATACAAATACTTTTTATACACATTTGCATTAAAAAAATAGGTCAACTTCACGACTGTGTGATCATTGCGGCTACTAGACCAATATCTCGAGGCGTTCTTTGATAAACTCAGCAGTGGTTATCTCCAGCTACGAGGAAATAAGGAAACTTTTTAATCTATTTTAAACTTATTATGAATTATGACTTCTCTCTAAGTATTGAACATAAATCTTAAGTATAGATTAAAAAAGTTTGCACTGTCGAGTTTATTTTCACGGTAGAATTCAAGTGTAGTTTCTTTAAAATATATTTGTAGTTGGATATAATGTTGTTTAAATATACTAAAGAACCAATAGTTATGTCCTATAATTTATAGTTAAATAATTTTAGAGTGTCCTGTCACTCCGTCTTTCATTTAATTTTTTTTCGGAACACCGCGCACAAATTTAAATGAAAATCTACGTTTATTTTTTATTATTTTTTTAAAACTACAGGTTTAATGAATTGAGGTTTGAAACAAACTTCAGTGAGTGTGGTGCTGATGAATAGGTTTTGAAGTGGATCATTCATTAATCGCTTTCTATTAAAAAACTTGAGCGTCTAAAATTTAACGTGTTTTATATTAAATAATATTATATTGAATTATAACACAGACTAGGGAATGCATATCACCTTCGCGTGGATTTTGTGATCTTTGCCACCTGATTTCTAACATCCATTCTGAAAGAAAATTTGATGCAAAATATTTCCTCCGTGATTGTGAGATTTTATGTGTGGACGTCAGACCACATGTGTGAATGTGAGGTTACATGTGTGGATGTGACATCACTTGTGTGTGTGTGTGAGTATGAGATTACAGATACAAAAGCATGGTAAATGGTGGTGGTAATAAATCTGGGAGGAATCTTGACAGAAACAATAAATAATATATTTATAGAAAAAAATATAGAAAAAATATATAGCACAAGCAAAGAGCCTACTTCTTTCAACATTATAACTTTAGAAACATATTTCATTTAAGCATATTTTTTATCTGTACAGAGGAACTGAGCGGAATTTTCGTGAAAAGTATCAGCGGTGGGAGTTCCGCGGACCTGTGTGGGAAGATTCGAGTAAACGATCGAATTGTAGAGGTACGTACCTTTTTTTTATAGCTCTGGGATATAGCGTACCACATAGCAGGATAGACAGAGGTAAGTTATCAACCAGATGTTAAGACACTCTGTGTCCATTATACACTACTGTTCCCTACTTTTCGCCGAATTAGAGAGACATTGCGTGTTGAGTGGCGGAACTTAAAGCTGGACTTTGCTTCGTTACCAGAGCGAGGAAATGAAAATATTAAATATTCCATTTCCTTGACTAGGAATCGAATCCACAACTTATCGTGTTAGCAGTTGCACGCTAGTGCCACTGTGCCATGACTGGCCTCAATATCACGATACGTGCTCATGAGGTAAAATCAAATCTTATATAAAAACAAATTTACACCCAATAACACATAATATCCGGTATATCGCCGGTCTCGGAAACGGCTAACGAATTAATTTGCAGCCGCACGCGAACGGAACTTCGCCAATCTGTTTATACTTTATACTCGTGTTGAGCTGTTTTCAGACTTATTTACTCTACTTTTTTAATTAAAAAAGTTTTGATTTTATTCACTATAAATAAGTTATTTAAAATATTTTGGTTTCGTTAGTGGAAATGTGACATTAGTCCTCTTTTATTGGAATGGAAAAAAAGATTGCATATCCTTTTTTAAAATCTCAGAATGAGACTACTCAACACATTTGTAATTTTAGGAAATATATAGAAGCAGATAGATTCAAAACTGCATGAATAAACTATAAGATGTGTATACGTCGAGGTATGTATACGTTGAGATACTTTAGAATTTTTTTCAGCTTCAAAAAAAATCTATGATTCTTTTATTCGCTTCGCTGTATCCATCACAAATTAGGGTAGGTAGAGCGAATCTAGGAATTTAGTGTAAAAACACTCCTTTCCAATAAAATATTTTTCGCTGATTTCGAGGCATTGCACTCAATAAGTGGTGGAACTCAACACCGCTCTCTATATTGCTACCAGAGCGAGGAAATAAAAATATTAAATACTTCATTTCCTCGTGCATGAATCAAACCCACATCAATCGCATTGAAATAAACTATATTTTCTATTAAAATAGTACACTTCTATACATTTGTAGAAACAAGCAACTTTTGTCAGAGGCTTTACAATTAAGAACGACACATCCTCACAAAGTTCCGGAGTCATAAGCCGCATAAAGGTCTCCCAACTTCCATCTAAGCACACAAAAGAAAGTTTAAATTGCGAATCTGTTACAAATTAGTCTCATATAGCGTTTAATAAAGGCAATAACGTACGTGTTATTGCTTGATATAAAGTTTGATATAAAATTTGGGTTGAATAAAAAGTTATGATCCTTTATTTATATTTTCCGACAAAGCAGCTTTGCGCTTTTGTTAAAATAAAAGATAATGTGAGAACATAGAGAAAGTAGTGTTGAGACACTCCGACTCCGACTGTTACTGTCGAGGCATTACGCTTTGTCTATTAGAGCTAGTGGGGAAATAAAAGAATTTGTACATGAACACTCGGTGGTACCGAATGGGAATCGGACTCACAGTAACATACATACACACTCTCTCCTACTACACCACAACGGATTTATTTCATTGTAGATACTTAGAAACTAACACTTATATTCTCAAAGATGTATTTATATAAATTAATAAGGCAATTTACTTTTATTACGCTTCGAAAGCTCTGTAATTTTTCCAAAGCCATTCCACAAAGACATTGAAGTATAATAGTAATCTAAGAAATTCTTGGATAGTGCTTAATAAAGCATTAATTTAATGGTGCGCTTATAAAGTGCAGCTTACAAATAGGTTTATACAGTTTAATTAATTGTACTATTCTTGTACAAAAGGATACGCAAAGTTTTAATGTCAAAACGGCGGAACTTAACGCCGCTTGTTGTCATAGTAGACTGCCTCAATTATAAATGAGAAAATTTAAGTTTCACTTTCAAAGAACAACTACAGAACGGATTTAGATGAAACTTTACAGTAATATAGCTTATAAATCAGAGTTACAAATAGACTTAATTTTTTATAAATATTATGAAAAGTTTGGTTATATTATAATAATAAATTTAAACGGGTGGAGCCGCGTGTTAGTTGCTAGTATATTATAATATGAAAATTTACATTTCCAGCATGTTGAGCTACAAATGAAAATATTTCAAATTGCTGCTAAATTGATATGAGTGGGTTTCGGCCGCGCGTTCGTCGGTTTGCTGATGCCTTATGCCTCGTTACTCACTCACTTACTATCTACTTAAGTACATTTAACTTTATTTTTGTTGGCGTTTTCTGATGTAAGTTCGTATATTTCAAGTAGTTTAGACGTGAGGTTGGGGATTTAAATCTAAGATTTCTTGTATCTCCTCAATCTAAAAGATAAAACATTTCGTTATATTGTAACTGCTTCATTAAGATAACTTCTCCACTAAATTACATACACATAAATACACAATATAATATATATACTCATAAACATTTTACATTAAAAAGTATATATAATAGATGTAATATTAATATGCAAAAGAATTATTTTAATACGACCCTAAAACTAGTATAGCGTTTGTCATAAAAATGTTTTTGCGGTGGTAGTTCCTTTAGCTGAGTAATTTCAGGCATATTGCGTGCTCTCACTGTGTACGGCGAGCTTTTATTAAACTTTCGCATAGTAATGTTTTGTATGTTTTTTATTATTCACCGGATGAAACTGAGCTTTTTCAATATGGACCAGTTATTTTAACTTTTGTTCGTTAATTTACTTTCTGTTGATTCATTTTTGGGGTTCCATACTTTTTAAAGAAAAAAGGAATTCTAAGTTCACTTTGTTGTCCGTCTGTTTGTCTGTCTGTCTCTGAAAACTATACATTTGTGATACTTCTAGCGACAATTTAATGTTGCATATACATTTTCAAAATAATATTTTTGTATTTGTTTTCATATATATAGGTAGGTATATATAATGTTCTTAGAAATAAAAGACGAAAGGTTCCGTTTAACATATTAAGACGTCTGGGTTGGCGTTTAAGGGGCCCTTGGGGCGCGTATAAAAAGTTAAGTCGTCACTTTAAAAGATGCCAAGATTGTAACGGGTGTTTTTGTCATCGTCCCTTAATATAATATCAAACTTTTTTGTGATAAAAATGTTTTTTTTTGTGTTTCTGCTTTCTATACTATTCTTGATATTAAATTATTTATACCATTTTTATGGTTGTAATCATGTAGAAATGATTCTCGGGAAGCGAAACTTACGAAGTTCAATGATTAGGCCTTTCCCCAAGTGGACCATCGATCAGGGTCAAAGTTACCAGGAGGTCACGCTGGATGAAAAAAGCGTAGGTCCAATCGTCGTGGAGATCGTTTAGGGAGTTCTATGTCCAGCAATGGACGCACTAAAGGCTTAGATGATGAACCATGTCCTAATAGATCTTATACTTCACTGATTGACCTCTTTGGAGGCACATTGAAATGCTTAAATACGATTATATAAGTGCATTTTTATTATAGCTGCGGCTTCGCCCGAGTGGTCAAGAGAAAATAACTAAGAGTTGTTTATGTTACACTCTAAGTTCCCTAGATAGTTCTGACCACAAGTACAGAACCTACACCAAAACGTTATATATGTGGCGTTTCTTAAAACTTAATATCCAACACAAAAAAATCTATTAAAAGCGGTAATTCCTGAGATAAGCGCATTCAACACAACATACAAACTGCTCATTTTTATCATATTAGTATATATAAAAAAAAACATTAAACTAAAGAGAGAGCCTCAGTTCCTATTTTAATCTTTATATAGTGAAAACAAAACGTAATGACATTTTGACCTAGAGAAAGAAAAAGGAAGCAATATCTTACTCTGGCAGTGCAGTGTTTGCACTTGCACAATAAACAGTGAAAGAAATTCATTCCACCCGCAGCTGTTAGAACATACAAATAAAAGGAAAATTTCAACTTAACTTTTGAAATATTTATTAAAAAACTACTATTGATTTGAAGACGCCATTTAAATTAAACTTGTTTTCCCTTGTATGAGTTACGATCGGGATATTTAATATAAATGTGAATAGTTCATTTTCTAATTGTTTTTGAGGATTTGTGAGGTTGGATATTTGTTCCCAGAAAACTACTAATAAATAAATGGATTTAGGTCAAACGTTAACATAGTTTGAAAATCACAATAACACATAGTCTATAATTTATATATAAAAATTGTATAATATAACATTAAGCATAAACTGGCGAAGCCGCGTGTGGGCTGCTAGTATTACATAATAATATTACTTACACATTAAACTATGGGACAAGCCTTCTGCAAGACAAAATATGACGTTGAGTTCCACCACTTGGTACACTATGTACTAGGTGTCTTATTACTAGGTTCTCTCTGCTTACCCTGTTATATGCGGGGGATTTATTTAAAAAAGAATGAATAGGCTGATATGGTCTAGTTGCCATAATATCAAAGATACATAACTTGTGAAGTTTGCAAAAAGTACAAATGTTAATAGCAAAAGAACAAGGGCGAACTCGGTTGGCATTTAATAGTACTCGTAGTATTGATAATCCTGAAAAGGTCAGCTTTTAAGCATGAGGACGCCCTTAGAGATATGTCGTGACAACTGCTTGCTTGGCGCACCATTTTCTCTACCCTCCGTCTGACCTGACATGGATTATAGTTAAGAAAAATACAATAATGTTCTATGTTTCGCTATATATAAAACAATATTATAATAATTGCCATTTCCTTTAAAATATTCATAAAAATAGTTCAAATACATGATATGAATTTTAAAATTACTTAATATAGTAACAGACATATTCCAACTGCGTGTACTATATTTTATTGTCATAAGTATTTTTTTAAACTATTGAGCAGAATTGGACAATGCGCTCGAAATTGCAATTTTCAGTGAGCCCCTCTTAACGTAGAGTAGCGTCAGCAAAAGCACAGTTTTAATTTATCATCTACAAGGTATCTGTTCTTGACTTTACAGATTTATATTACATTTAATTGAAATGGTAGTTACATTTAATAAAAATTGTCTAAATTACGCATTATTAAAACGTTCCGTATTGTACACGAAAAACCTGAAATTATTTGTATTCGTATAGAAATGTTTTTTATTTACAGATTATACAGAATATATAAATTTCAGCGAATCTTTACAATTCGATATTGACAGAAAAATGTTATCATTAACAAAAGTAAAATGAACAATGTATTCTCTTCAACTTAGTCTAAAATGGAATCGTATTTTAATATTTTTCAAAATATTGTACGTACTGTATGTAAATATTTATTTATTATACACCATAAACGATAACGAAGGCGTTGACGTAACTACCCATTTCAATTGTAAACACGAGGGTTGTGCGTTCAATTGAACTTTGAGAAATATATTATTGAATTTATTTCGCTGTTGTCAAATAGTAGACCACGGCGTTGAGTTTCACCATTGAACATGCTGTTTCGAAAATTAGTTAGTGCATGGAGAACAGAGCGTTAAGTTTACCTGCTTTTCGTTCATTAATTCGTATATTAGATATTTGCTGTTATGGGAACGTATCGTGGTATCATGATGCAAGTCAAATTGTGACAAACAGACAAATCTCAGGGTCATTATGTAACATAATTGTAATAAAATAAAATAAATGGACACATATTTTGCATATTTTAATTTATTTTTATATAAACACAATTTTTCCAAAGTATTTGAAATAAAATTTTAACCTCTCACAAAACTGAACAATGCGCACAGAATTGCAATTCAAAGCGGCCATGCTCAACTCAACGACTCTAGTCTAGAGTCAGCAAAAAAGTGATTCCATTTTTTCTTTTAAACTGCCAGTAGAAAACTTGTTGCTAATTAGTGACTTTTCTATGTACATTTTATGAGATTTTGCATTTTGTTTGATACTCTATGTTAAACTTAAGATATAATAAATAATAATAATATTATATGTTAAGTTTAATTTTGCCAAATTTATTGCTTTTAACGTCTCACGTACTTTGTAGGTTAACCCTACAGAACGGACCGTATGTATGTACCAATCTGCTTACGATGTTAACCAGTTAAAGAACTGCAGGCTGAGTGTTTTAATGCATTAAAGTATTGTGACTTATAAGACAAGAAATAATTAAATGATAAATTATAATCATTTTAAATTTGCCGCAAATTCCAATGATAAAAAATATGTTATAATTAAGATTATACCATTAGATAACACTTTACGTTTACGTATGTAAACAAACGTATACTTTAACTTCAAAAAATAAAGAATAATTTGATAGGTAAATTATGACCATACCACAATATACTTTTTATGCTGACGCTCCCCACAATTGATGCTAAGCGTCACGTCTGCGCGACCTCGTATCGTCTATTTCGCATACTGCCCCTTTATTGTCTATCCTATCCTTGCGATTCTATTCTTTTATTACTTAATTGCTTAGTAAGTTTTTGTTGTAGTAGGACATGTTATATAATTTACTTAAAATTTATATTTAGTTTTTATGTTATAACTCCATCGTGGCGCAGTGCTATAGTGTTTGACTGTAGGGAACTTGTGGGTTCGATCCCCACGCTGACAATGAATCAATGACTATAATAAAAAAAAAATTTTAATCCTTCGCTCTGGTAAGTTAATATATTTTTTATTCAGTAGTATAAATTTATATTAGTTCAGCAAATTACATTAATGAAATTATGTTTTTCTCGATAAAACTGAAGGTTATTTGAATTTATTGTTTAATCAACGTAAAAGCATATTACATACTTACTTAATATGAACTTACGTTAAAGCCGACGTTAAGGTAGGGCGTAGTTGATTAATTATAAAGTGATCATTGATAAACAAATAATTGATAAAAAATATCTATAATTGAAACCATTAGTTTCGAATTCATTTAAAATATGTTCACGCTGTATCCCTCATTCCCTCAGTCTACTCAGCAGAGTAGACTGAGGGAACCTAGTGTGAAAACACTCCGTTCACCACTTTCCGCCGAAATCTGGTACTTGTTTTGTTTAAGTTAGTTAACAAAAAAAATTGTTTAAAGAAAATCTGAGTAAACTATTAATTAATTCCCAGGTTGACGGGGTATCTCTACACGGGGTTACTAACCATAGGGCGGTGGCGCTGCTGCGCGACGCCAGGGGACCCGTTGTACGATTAAAGGCGTTGAGGTATCTTTTTGGTCGTGTTTATATTTGTTAGTGATTGAAAAAAAATCTGCGCATGCTGTTTCCCATGTACAGTTGGCAGGCAGACAGAGTAGTAGGAATCTACTGTTAACACTTCGTTCTCCACGTTCCTCAGAATCTTTCGAGATTTTGCGTGTTGAGTGGCGCAATCAACGTTGCAGGAAAATTTCCTCCTGTCCTCGAGTTGGGATCGAACCCACAATCATTCTGGCCCCCCAAATTAAAGAAAAATATATTTCTAAGAAAAAGATATTTTAGGTATCTTCGTGGAGCGGGGTTTGAACGACTACAAAAGGCGCTCGCAGCTCAAGATGGACGTCGATCACCCATCGCGCCTCCCAGTCCTTCTGTTACCTCCCTTGCCAAATATAGCTTTAGTGTTGTAAGTATTTGTGTTAATTAAAATTTTAAAAAAAGAGTTTAAACTTTTATACTAAGGACGACGAGTCGTGGCTGCAATCTTAGGATATTTTCTGATTTTTGATTATTTTCTTTCCGCATGAACAGTCCGTAAAAGTTAACAGTTAGAACTATTATTTTACTTGGTGCTGAATAGGTGTTATAAAGTTTAATCAATATAATTATGTAAATTAATTTTTACTCAGTGTAGTTATTTTTTCAGTCATTTTAATAAAATTTTATATTATGAAAATATATTAAATAAATAATAAAATACAAAAATAAAGTATAGAAAGTGTAAAGTAATTTAAATTATTACATATTTAGCACAACATAAATATAGTATCTCTTATAAAAATGAACAAGCAAGTTTTTATTACTTCTAGTACGACGAATCAACAGTAATAGAAGCTGAACCCGACTCGGAAATCGAACCCCACCTCCCCTCCCCTACATCACCGTCTGACGAAGCAGAGATCGTTATAGGGAGGGACGACGATATATCAGAGCGCGAGACACGTCGTATACAGGACAAGTGGCGGGACATACTGCGTGACGAGCCTGACTGGCCTGGGCATCAGTTTCAGTATGATGTTATTGTAAGTTATTTGTGTTCTAAAACGTCAACCCGACGTCACCGTCCGACAATGCAGAGATATCGAAGGATTTTTTATAATCTATCCTAATATTATAAATCTGAAGAATTTATTTTGAAGACGCAAAACTCAGGATCTGTTCATTTGTCTGACTCAGGTAGTTCATTTGTCGGCCCACTGTACTTGCGATCAGAGTTACCCTCAGAGACTTAAGTATAATGTGTCATGTGTCACACACAATTCTTAGATATTCTATGCTATTAAATAATCGGGGAGGCAAGTAGATACTAGTAATAATAAAAAACTCCTGATAAACACATTTACTTCAAAATTGATCAATTTCCAGGTGGGCACAATAATGAAGAACAAAGAAAGTGGCTTAGGCATTTCCCTAGAAGGCACAGTACGTGTGGTCGCAGGAAAGGAGGTCCAGGCCCGACATTATATTAGAGCTATTGCACCAAACGGACCCATTGCTAAGCTGGGACTGTATAGAGTGGGCGATGAATTATTAGAAGTAAGTATTAATTAAATTAATAAAAACCTAAGAAACTCTTATATTATAGTAGATACTTAAAATTTTCAAATGGTGCAGCACACGTTTAAATAAATGTTTATTAAATATTTACATAAATGTTAAAGTTGTTTATTGTAAATAAATAAATATATTTTGGTATAACTTAATTGCAGGTAAACGGCTGGCGAGTACTAGGAGCGCATCACGTGGAAGTAGTAACTCGACTGCGCGCCGTCAAGTCACCGGTACTTCTGGTGGTGGTGAGGAAGCGGAGTGAGCCGGAGCCACGTGGTGATAATAATTTTTCTAGGGTAAGTTTGTATGGAAATTAAATCGTTGGGACGGTTAAAGTTTGTAACTTTATTAATTTTGTGTTTCTTTTCTGGAATTTTAATATAAATTTATTTAAAATGTTATTTATAATTTTAAAGGCATTAAGGTAACTCTAGGATCGCAGGTCGATTCTCAGTAATTTATTAAGAGGAAAGGCATTTGTGACAAAAAAATATTTAGATTCTTGGTATTATTAACTGAGAATAGAACAACTACAAAAATGAATATAAACAATTAATACCTTATATTAATTATTTCCAGAACAGTATAGTGGGTGGTAGTTTACAAGATCTACTGGCACCACCGCAAAGACTGATAAAGGCTAAGTCCGAGAGTTCAGTCGCATCTCTATGTAGCGCTACTACTGTGCTGTCTGCTGGACATAATCATGATGGTAATATGTTATTATTATTGAAATATCTTATAAATTGTTATCTTATTACTTGAGATTAGAAATGAAAAGAGAAATTTGTATATAAAAAAAATATTTTAATTCCCCCGCTTTGGTAAAACATTAAAAAAGGTGAAGCGTTAATTGCCGCCTTAACGATCGTCTATACTAGATATCTGTGTACAGTTTCCGCCTAAATTTATAACAGTCAACAAAATATTGAAAGCCTAAAGATACAAATATGTTTTTGTATTTGTCCTAAAATTATCATTTTTTTACAGAATTCTGTACAGATGATTTAGAAAGAAACAGATCTAGGTCACTGGAGCCGTTGAGTGGTCTAGCGATGTGGAGTGATCAAGTCGAATATATTCAATTACAAAAGGAGGATAGAGGGCTGGGCTTCTCCATTTTGGATTATTTGGTTAGCATATATTGTTATAACCTTTACTTATATATAAAGATACATACATAGCTTCACGCTTTATCCCTAGCGGGGTAGTCAGAGAGCACGCTGAAAGATGCTGAGATAAATAAATTATGACATTCAGATAGGAAGTATACATGCGATATCGACTCGAGTAAAGCCATTCAGATTAAACAATGGTTTCTATTTTAACTCGAGATATATTCAATTAATAGATATATTACAAAAAAATAATATTTATGTAAACTGTATAAAATAACCTATATTCATTTTGTTTAAAGTTAAAATAACTTAACTTAAATAAGACTTAACTTCCAAGTTCTTCCTTCCATTATATACAATAATATTTCCCTCATTCTCCCCCAGGACCCATCTGAACCCGGTAGCTCCGTCATAGTAGTGCGTTCCGTAGTGAGCGGTGGTGCGGCCGCGCTGGACGGCCGACTCGCCCCCGGCGACCGCCTCGTGTCCGTCAACGGCATTGACGTGTCGCGGAGTCCGCTTGCGACGGCGGTTAGCGCTATAAAGAATGCTCCTAAAGGTAATGTATTGAATCTCCAGAATGGTTATGCTCTCCTGATACTTTTGTTTTGATTTTCTTCATTTAATTGTAACGCCCGGCGACCGCCTCGTGTCCGTCAACGGCATTGACTTATTGAGTTCTAAATGTAATGAAATGTAATGAAACTTCTTATAAAGTGATGTTAGTGCTACAAAGACGAATATTAGAAATTAGTTAAGTTTTAGTTTATTAAACCATATATGATATTTTATACTAAAACTGATTTAGATTTTTTATTTTTATTTTTTAGTAAATACTTATGGGAATGAAATCCACAACCACCACACTTACAATCAGAAGTTGTCACACTGTTCCTTAAAATGTATATGTACCTAATTTATATACCTATTTGTATATAATATAAATTAGCTTATATAGAGTAATCTATTATATAAGCAATCCAGTATGTACGTAAAAACGTTTCAATTCAATACCAAACAATATGTCGTAAATAGCACCTACCTATTTATTTAAATATCAATATTTTAGTTTAATATTGTATTGTTAGCTCTTAAATAGTTAGTTCAAGAAATAATTTTGTAACCAGTGTTGAATTGACTTTGCTACATTGAACAAGGCTTTTGGCGATATAAAGTGGATATAATTAAATAAATAAAAAAATCCTTAAATTCTACATAGAAAGAAGTAATATTGTTTGTGAGATGCGTGAATTGAATTCAATTTCTTTATATTAAAAATATTTATATTGTTGAATTTCACTATCTTATCTCGATAAAAGTAAAGCAAGAAGAGTACAATTGGAGGTTGTATTTGTGTTTCCCACATTTAACGATACGATAGTGACTGTGCAAGGTTAGTTTGCTGTGTTGATGATGAAATAATTACATAACAGTGCATAAAGGAGAAATTGTAAGAAAATGCTATTTTCGTTTTACAAAAGTGTAAAATACGTCTCACAAATTCAATTCATGTACCAAATCAATATAATAATAGATAAGCTCCATAGTATCTAAAAAGGTCTATTTCTTTCCAGGTATAGTAACAATAGGGGTCGCGAAGCCTCTTCCTTGCAGTACAGTGGTCGGTGGTGAACGAGCAAATGGTCATAGCATGCAAAGTAGCCAGGTCAGTACATTAGGTTATATTATACAAAATATATAGGTCTGTTAAAAAGTTAATTGTGTACGGAAATCGTTTATCGAAGTAATTAAATATGAATTTAAATACAATTAGTAGCTTTGAAGATGGACAGATCGGCTGATTTCAAAGCGATTTCTAAAGGATGGTCATAATTCTGTATATTAAAGTAAGCTAGGCACTATGTGACATAAACATTTACAAATATTCGTTATTTAATGTAATGAATACTTATATATTCGTATGTATGTATAACCTGCAAAAATGTTAATCTGGTCTTGTTAAGTAAGAATTTCACAATTTCTAACTTCGGTTCAATTAAAACCGGATGACAAATGCTTAAACCAACCACAATTTTTAAATATTATTTTATATTATTTATATAAAAACTCATATTTAACGCGTATTTATTTACCAATATGATTATTTTAATTTAATAAGTGTTGTGTGATTGTACACTGAGGGGAAACGTAAAGTAAGTTCATTTGTTCTTACGCTTTTTACTTCCGCTTAGAGCAGTATTTATTTAGAACAGCATTTTGATATTATCTTATATTCTCAAATAATATATCTTTTGTACAGTAAAGGGAATTACCGCTCTAAGAATTTAGCTTAAATTATTTTAAAAAGATTTTTTATTTTATAGTTTCCCTTTAGTGTACAATGAAGTTAGCATGCTTTAGTAGAATAAGGGTTGAAAATATATTTTGTTTTCATAAATAGCGTAATAATATCCATACCAAGCAGTCCAAATTGTAAAATGCTTATGTACTCTATGTTGGAGTAGAATATTAAATAATTTTAACATTTATTTTTTAACATTTTATCCTTTGTTTTAACTTATTTTTTTTATTATTATTTCAGAGATTGGAGTACTTCACAAAGATTCTTCGCCTCATAATGTCTCTACATCGCGACATAATGGAACTACAGTTACAATGTCAAGATGTGATCGACTCTCCGTTCCGCGTCCCGCCCAAAATAAAAGCGGAAATTATTATGAAATGACAGGAGAAACAAGAGAAATATATGAAATATATTGTTGATATTGAAATTTTAGAAATTAGTGATAAGCCATGAGTTGTTATAAGCAAGTCGCAAGTTGTGTTCCCGTACAATGCAAATATTTTGTTAACGTTAAATCACAAAGCATTTAATGTTTTTAATTTTGCAGTGGTAGCAATAGTTGTAGTGAATAATAGGATTTTATAAATAAACATGTTTGTAGAATATTAAGTAATAAATATGAAAAAATACAAAATATATGAAAAAAAAAAACTTTGATACGTAGTATACTATATAAATATTATATAGATATATATAAATAACATACAACATAAAGAGCTCATTTTAAAGATAATTATATTTACAAGATTTTATTTGACTTGCCGTGTTAGTTTATGTGTTAGGGTATGTGAAATCTTGTAAAGTCAATTATACCCACTGGCCAGTGTCTGATTGGGCTGGAGATTGGATGACGACTTCAGTTCTTAAGACAATGAGATTACATATAATCAATATTATTGTTAATCCAAAATGACCGCCACAACAAAATGGCGGACTACGAATGTTTGCTACCTAATATCTAGCCCCCGTGTGTTAACCCACCAAATAGGTATTAGTACCAAATGAAAGGCCTTGATTTGTAAAATATAATACATCACAAAAACATTTAGAAAACTTGTTATTAAACTGACTCCTCTCGAAGAGGAGAAGTCCGTTCTCCTCATTGAAATATTGCTCCTGCTTTGCGGGAAAAAGCGTGAAGTTTAGCGTGACGTTAAGCGTTTTTAAATAGCTTCACGGTTTTCCCGTTGAATTGAATATAATCACAAATAATTAAATATTTGATTTATTTTCTATTGCATTAGCAAAATAAATCACGCTCTCAAAATTATCGTGCTAATTTTATATATTTATTATATTATATTAAATTAAATGTTATTAATAAGGCTTAATAGATGTCCTGCCAAAGTATCTCAATTATAAATTAAGTATAATAATACATATATTTATTTAAAATAATTAATTGGTTGTGTATTGAAACTTAGCAATCGGTGTGTAGTCAATTTTTAAATGTGATAACTTAGATTGATGTTATTTATGACGTTTATTAATAAAAGAACATATTATATGAAAAATTATTAAGGTTAAGCAACGCTTTTTTTGGTCATATATAGATGGGATGAATTTTAAAATGTAATCTTCATACATTATTTTTAAAATAATTTGATAATAAGTATCGTAATTTTGATTATATACATATTATGTTATTGGCATAAATATTATGTTCTATACACAATACATTACTTAAATGAAATGAAATTCAATGAAAGTTCAATGAAAGTTTTCTTCTTGGCAATTTATTTAAATGTATCGATGCCTGCTTGTAAACGCTAAAATTTCATTAGAAAATTAAAATTCATTTCATAATAACAAAAACAATTGAAAAAAAAAACTTATAGCTTAATTAGAGAGACAAGCCCCAAAAAGGAGATAAAATAAGAAAATACATCCTTAATCTATATTTTATTGCAAAACCCCCAAAACGCATTTAATATAAAAAAAAGTTATTGAATTAATTCGCAAACAATTATTTATTATTATTATATAACAGGTAAAAATCAAACATATCATAGAATTATAAGTAAAAAATATAAAATAATAAATGTTAATTATGACAAATTAAAATAAATAAATAAATTTATTCACGCATAAGTGTCCACGAATATATATTTAATTAGAATTAATAAATAAGTTAATGTTGTAAGACTGTTTTGGAATGTTTAAAAGATATTTTTATTATATACTTATAGAATAATTGGCATATGAAATAATTTTTGTATTAAATTATTTGTAGTGCATGTTTATTTTAAAATAATTTAGTTATTGTGATATCTTATTTTTTATTTTTATAGAATTTAGTTATTATTTGTCCACAAAGACTTGACTATAGCGGGTATAACTATTCATTACTTAATTTTATTTTGTTTTTCTATTGTTGCTGAATCCAAAATACTTTTTATTTCTATAAAATTAATGATAGTTTATCGTAAGTATTTGTTAATAGATGGTAAAATATTTTTGATGTTTGTTGCTTACGAGGCTAAAGCACTTGAATGTTACTTGAAATGCTTTGTTGTGTGCTCAAATAAATGTTTTAAAAAATGTTTGCTATTTTATTTAATATTTACTAAAAAAGACAATTATCATATTATATCATGGCCCAGGGGCACAAGTATGTGACTGTTAACGCGACTGGTTGTGGGTTCGATCCCCACTCGAGGAAATTAAACATTTAATATTTTTAAATCTTCGTTCTGATGTCGAGGCAAAGCGCGGCGATGTTTCCACCACTCAACGCAGTGTCTCCAGAATTCGGCGGAAAATGGTCAACGGAGTGTCTTAACACTAGGTTCCCTCTGTCCTTCTATGTGCGTGTTGTTAATTTTTTTTAATTTTGGACTTGTATGTACTTTCTTAGAACGTAGACGGGACTTGAGTCTGCGCACACACAGTTTACGTATACAAAGTCTGCTTTGTAGAAATCTTTGCACATTTCTAAATATTTTTTTATTAGTATGTGATTAACGCTTGAAAAATTTTTTCTATAATGTATACGATAATCATAATAACCTGTGTACTGTATATGTCGATGTATTTATACTAAATTTAATTTTTTTCCTTAGGAATGTGTGAATTCGCTGGCTTCTGATGATCACACAGGAATGGATTCTTTTCATGAATGCTTACAAGAATACGGCGAAGGCTTGGAAGTGGTGCAAATACTCTTAGAGCCTGAAGACTCATCTATAAAAGATGAGGAATTGTCTGCATTAGCTGATATCAGCTATGACGATTATAAAAAAGACACTATAAATGAAAAAAGAAAAAATTCTAAAGATATCAAAATTGAAACTGAAAAAGTGAATGGTGTGACAGATTTAAAGTCATCAAAATCCGATGAGTCGTTAGATGACGATATGACAATGACTGAGGATGACGTTATGTTAGGTCCCAGAGAGCTAACTATAAGAAGCAAATCAGCCGATAGAAAGGGAACTGAGGAAAGATCTCTGTCAAAACAACAGAGCAAAGATCTATCCACTTCAGACGAAATGGTTTTTGCGGTTACCCCAACGGGACTAGAAAGGATTAGTTTCGAAAAATATTGGAAGGAATGCGATGCAAATAAAGATAAAAACAAAAACGGCGAAAGTTGGAAAGAATCCATTAATTCACCGACCGCTTCGGACACCGCAAGTTTTTACGACGCCAGCACGAAAATTATCGTTCAGGAAGAAAATAATCTATTGTACATCGATCACGAAATTGACGGTTACGAAACATGTTTAGAAGACGACCCGTCTCTAAAGTGTACGGAAAAAAACGATCATAAAATCAACGGAGATACTGAGATCAAAGAGTTAAATAAACACGATAAACTGGCTGTTACAAACAAAGACAGCGATATTTGTGCCAAAACAATTAACGAACAGAACACTGCCGATACTGTTGATGAAGTGTCGTCTTATGGCCGCCCTTACGTGGAGGAACATATTATAAAACAAATGAAATCCTTAAGAATAGAACCCTTAAATGTAAACATAGGAACAAAGAAATTAAAAAAGAAAAGTCCGACGAAACAGTCCAAAAGTGAACGTCGTTGCGTCGAATATTATAACGACCAAGCCGAATGTCTAAAAGAAATAAGAGAAAAAGAACTGGAGAAAAAAGTAAAAAATAGACAAGAAAGTAAATTAGATAGTAACAGTAATACTTGCAATAAAATGGAGAAGAAATTGATTAAAAAACAAGAACAAAGTGAAGATTCCGATTTGGTCCCAAATTACGTAGCGGACTGCCATAAGTGTTTTTTAGAGAACTACGCGTACGAATTAACTAAAGCGTATATAGAAGAAGCTACAGATTGTAAATATTGTGAAGTTTTAAGAGACATGTTAGATGTGCCAAAGACATTGCCTAATAGGCGTCGTTCTGCCCCAGCGTTGGTCAATTTGGACAGCCCTAACTCAGAAACCGAAGACGAGGATTATTTAACTGTCCCCGTTTCAAAAGATAGGAGAAGATCTACTGGACCATTAAAATTTCCTGTACCTTCGCGACGATCTAGGTAAGTGCTATATATTTTTTATTATTCAATTGTTGTAAATATCGAATTAGCCTGTTAATACCTATCTATGCATTAAGTTTGTAAATGCTTTATTTATTATACTTTTTATTTATTTCAATTTTTCTTCGCTCTGGTGTCGAGGCAAAGCGCGGCGTAGAGTTTGCCACTCAACGGGGAGTGGGGAACGGAGTGTCTTATCACTAGGTTCCCCTACCTACCCTGCTGTCAAATTCAGATCAGATTGACTAAACTGTCTCTAGTAAATTAAATTAAAAATCCATTTATACTTATCATAATTGGTAAAGAAAAATATACAGAGTGGAATTGTCAGCACCACTTTAAATGAAACCACAGTTTTAACTACTCTATAAAAGCCTAATATAATTCGGAAAAAAAAATAATTCTCAAAAATGAAAAAGTAATTTTTTCAAACAAAATAAATAATAAAATTATCGTTTTAAAATAAAACGCCATTTGTAAAGTATAACATAGGCACGCACACACTTACCTGTCAAAGCGGCAACGTTGCATACGTATGTCTGCGTGACACGAAATACAGGTATGGATAAAAATCGTGAAATGAAAAAAAATCCTACGTCTAAACTGTTGAGGTACCTTGATTAATTTTTTTAATTTTGGGTTTGAAATATTTTACCCTATATACACTTTCAGTAAAAGAAGCGCTGCCTTTTCCACCCTGTATAAGTACGCTACTCTGAGAACCATAATAACTGTATTAATTAGAAAGTTTAACCACGTTATCACGGCGTTATTTAATTTTTTTAAAGAACTTAATACATACAAATTTATTTAACTTTGTAATTCTCATACAATCTGATTACCTTACATAACTTACCATAAATCTGCTTTAACTAATTACTAATTTACTTTAATCTACGCACTTTAAAGTGCATGTTAAATCATTCTCTTCGATTTATGATACAATATGAACTACAGTCGTTAATTCGTTACAGACAGCTAAGAGCCTGAAGCCTGTATAATTCTGATTACATGTCTAAGGTTACCATTAATCCTACTAGATCGTCGCATAGTAGAGACGAGAGAAAGCGGTAATACGGCAAGTCGAGAGAAATTAATTGGTCTCATCCGAGTAAAATTAATAAAAAATATGAATTTTACAGGCTGGAAAAGGCTGGTTGCGTTCCGCATATGCCTACCTGGTATAGGGATTCTAGTGTTAATGTAATGTCACTCCGTTCTCCGCTCACCGCCCAATTTTCGAGAATTTGCGTGTAGAGTGGCAAAATTCAACGCCGCGCTCATCTCAGTACAAAAATTCTTTTCATCGAGAAAATGAAAATGCTTTTTTCAAGGGTTAATCGTACCTTCAACAGCTGTGTCCTCACTCCTCACATGCTGTTTTTTAGCTTTTCCTCATATAGCAGGGTAGGCGGAGGGAACGTTGTGTTCGGACACTCCGTTCCACACAATTTTATGTTGTTTCCTGAGCGAAGGAACGAAAATAAGTAATACATCGAACTTACAACCGTTTCGTATACAATCTCACTCTATATTACTGCTATCTTCAATATTCGTCCTCACGAGTCGTCACTGACTGTGACGTTAGAGTTACTGAAAACGTGATACTTAATGCGATGAAGCCCAACCAACGAGGACGGACATCTTATTGTAATTTTTGTGATTTCGTTTATTTATTGAATTTTGAACCTTATTTTATTGGAATAGAGTATGATTTTTGATGTCTTGGTCTGGGCTTGATACGTCATTAGCTTTACATTAGTCTTAGATGCTCTTTATTTTGTAGTTAAAATGATAATTTTAATATGTCGCCGTTTTTAATATGAATTACAATCATTTCTTTATAGTCACTAATCAGGCATTTAGTTTACTTTTTAACAATGATATTATGAAATTGATTACACTCAAAAGTTAATTTTACTTCAAAACCATACATTTACTGAACAATTTTTAAAATTAATATCATATATCCCCACGAGGACTCACCATTTATCCAAATTACTATAATCGAAAAAGCTTAATATACTTAGCTTTTTAATTCTTAAGGGAATATTAACCTTTTATAGTGGAATTGTTTCATTACGGTAGTGAGGTCGATTGGTTAGTGCTATACATTAAATTTATGGCAAGTTTCAAATTGGCTACTTTGCTAAAAAGCATCACGGAATGCGATTGTAATTTATATAGAAGTTTATAATGAATATTTTTTATCTATATACCAATAAATAAGGCTGTTGTGACGCAGGGGCACAAGCGTGCGACTGTCAACGCGACACTCGTGGGTTCGATTCGAGGGATGATATATTTGTGATTTTCATTTCCTTGCTTTGGTACTGAGACAAAGCTCGGTGTTGAGATCCGCTATTTAAAACGCATTGCGTCGATAATTTGGCGGAAAGTGTGGAACGGAATTCATCTCATAATGGAGTGTCTTGACGCTAGGTTCCCAGGTCCCATCTGTCTATCCTACTATATGCGGGATAAAGCGTAATATTATTAAAAAAATAGTAAACAAGGATATGGATATCCTCTCAAATTGCTTAAAGATATTTTCGTTTCCCCGACTTGGTAGATGAAGCGCGACATTGAGTTGCACCACTGAACATATACGAAAATTGGAAACTGGAGAACGGAGTGTCTTAGCACTACTAGCCTATATATTCTTCTCTATGCGATGAAAAAAATTATACAATAAAACATTGCCGAAATGTATATAAACTTGTCTTATCTCTATTGGGATTTAGGCAATTTAAGGCAATATCACATTATCATAATAGCCATTTAGATATGATTAGGTTATTCCGATGTAATATACATTTATATTGATCTACCGTCATAATATAATTATGGAATTTGAACGGCCAAAGTTCGGCGTTAGGTTGCGTTAACCAGCACACATTTTTAGGTAATTTAAACTGAGTTATATGAACTTAAAACATTTAAAATACAGTAGATGTAAAAAAATATTTCCTAATTCTTATACTTCATACCGCTGTAGAGAAAAATGGTTTCGTAAAACCTTATTTTTTGATCTGACTAGCCTCTTAAGACACCGTATCGAGAAACTTCCATTTTCCACTTTCCACCGAATTCTAAACGCATTGCGTGTTGCGTGGAAGTTAACGCCGCACTTTACCTCGTTACCAAAGCGAGGAAATGAAATGATTAAATATTTAATTTTCTCGAATGGGAATCGGACCTAACACCTGTTCCCTTTACTGTCATAGGGCCTCTATAATTTTCACAATTCATTATGTTACATTTTACTTAAACTAGTAATGGCTTAGAAAACCTAGGTCTTATAAATATATACATATTATTACACAATAACTCAGAAACCTAGTAAATGTACGTTAGGTCAAATAGAGTAACCGTCTAGAACAAACTATGAAGACGGAGATTAAAACAACAAGTTAGGTCTTTAATAGTGATGGAGAAAGCAATAATATTTAAGATCGATATAAAAGTAATGCGTTCTGTTGATATTGAAATTTTAATAGAGTTCGTTATTATGATATGCTAATACTATTACGGTTCAAGCTGTTATTTCTATTATTTAGACGAGATAAACTTGTATAAATAAAATAGTCTTTAATATTTAAACTAGAAGCTAATTCAAGTTCTTATTAAGTTATTTACATTGAACAACATTACGTTCATTGAGGCCTTTGTGGTTCAGTAACACAGTGCAACTGTAAACGCGATGGTTGTGACTTCGATTCTCACACAAAAGAATTAATTATTATCATTTCTTGTCTTAAAAAGATATAAATACTATAATTTAGAAGTAAACGTACATAAACAGAATCCAGTCGGAGACTTACAATATCATATGTTTGTCTCTTAATACCTACTGAGAAGCTGTCGTCTGTATCAAATGGATAACGCGTGGTAATTGTTAACACAACAATTGATTAATCTAACTTAAGACTCATTGATTCAGCCTTGGCGATTTGCTGAGGTCGAATTGAAAACGTTCCGGGAAATCTCGTGATAAAATGCCATATATTAGAGAAATTGAGGTTAATTTATATAATCATTTACCTTAATAATATTAGTATGCATGGTATAGTTGAGGCATATGTATGTTATACCATATATTATAGATACATATTGGTTGTGGGTTTATATCCAACTAGCTTTTATTCTCATGATAAAATGATTAAGATGATGGAGTCTTCCTCGATGATTGGATAGTCTGACACAAATATACATTATAAATTCGAACTAATAGTTCCTGATATTAGTGTATTGAACCAAACGAACTCTTTACTTTTATAATATCAGATAAGTAATGCTTTTATTTTTCTTTGTTTCCCTGCTCTGATTAGATTTAATTCGATTTTGTTGTGATTCCATTATTAATAATTTATTTTATAAATTTTTTTCCTCCTCTGTCCTGCATGCAAATTCATAAGTATCATGTACTATCTCAGGTGCCAATTGCATCACAACTACTCCAAATCTTGTCAAATTTTGTGGAGGATCCAAATGATTTAACTATAATTTATTAAATAAAAAATCACATCCCTATATAAAATAATATCGATATCACAACATCACTAAAAAGCCGGGTAATACGTCTAATTGAGTTACGGTTAACCGACCTCACTGGCTCATTGCGGGTGGACATCTTGCGGTCTGTCGACGTAAAGGGCTTTCTAACTTTTTTTCGGCAAAATCATAACATTTTCGGTTGTAACCGGGAAATGTAGTGTTATTAATAAATTCTGGTAAGTTTTTTTTATGTAGAATTTTTTTTATCTATGTTTTTTGTCGCATTGCAACTTTTTTTGAACACTATTGTTTTGTTTTTTGTATTCTTTTAAAATCATAATAAATATATTATTAATTTTCTACGCATTTTCTCTTTACACAAAGATTTAAGTTATTATGTATATATCGCATCCTCAGAACCAAAGTGTACTACTACTAAATAATGTATTAAAAAAAACCTCAAAATCACAGAGATACAAAAGTTTGTGTAGAAAATTTTATTTAGGACACTCATACTCAATATATTTTCAAATTATTGTTAAAAATACTTTACAAGATATTATAGCCTATGTTGCTAATTCTATTCAATTCTCATTTAAATCTATCGTATAATATCGTGAGGCCGGTCGTGGCTGTATAGGCGGCTAGTTGTGGGTTTAGTCCCAACTCGAAAAAATAAAATATTTAATATTTTCATTTCTTCGCAGCGTTGAATCCCGCCAAACGCGCCTCGAGAAATTGGCGGAAAATAGGGAACGGTAGTGTGTTAATGGTAACAAAGTATCTTAATATTAGGTTCCCAGTTTCCCTCTGCCTACTCTGCTGTGAAAAATACAGCGTGAAGTTAAAAAAAACCAATGTATAGGAAAAACAAAGTACCCACATTTATGATATAGGCGGAAACCTGAAATCTGATTGACATACTATTTCATTTCGTCTTATTATGCGGGTGACTATGAATTAAATACTGGGGAGTGTGTCAAGTTCAGCTTGCAAGAAACTAACTAATACGGCAAGTTATATTAACGATTGTAAAAACATATTTTTTTCAAAAATAGTACTGTAACAATACCACTCGTTATATTTTGTTAGCACACAGTCGTTCACTAATCCTATTATAACGCCAACGCTGTATCGAGTAGAGTGATTACAAACAGTGCAGTAGCAATGTATACGTACTATATTGTACATATGTAGATATATATATCGTATCGTCGTATTACTTCCCATTCTTTTTCATTAATGTGTGTTGGTTTTTTTTTTTATTTTGCTTAGCGGGTTAGGGAGAGGGAACCTAGTGGCGAGTCCCTACGTTCCCAATTTTTCGGGACATTGCGTATTTAGTAGCATAACTTAACGCTGCGCTTTATGAGAAGGGAAATAAAATAATCAACCGAGAAATGAATTGGTTACCTCCGTTTGTGTTGTAAAAAACATTTCTCTCCTTTGCTTCTATGTTCATAATAAACTTTATGTTCTATAATAAAACTTTTCCAAGGAATTTATTTCATCCGCAATGTTTATCTATCTTTATAGTTCTTACGCAAAACAATAAAACAAGCAAAAATATACCTTTTTTTTTCACAAAATACATAATTTATTTGTTTGTTACTTTATTATTACTTAGATAGTACAACTTTTATTTATTTATAGTTTTATTTACAGGACTACCCAATGTTATATAGGATATACAAAAATGTTACATAGCAATATTTCACATAAGAGACTAACTACTGACTACTTAGACAGAGTATCTAAGGTCACCCAATAACATTAATTGACTCATTCTCTATTACTTTTTGAAAATTCTATATTTTTTCCGTTCCCCCTGTGAGAATTTCGAAAAACCCTCCTTGCGGAAAACATTCTCTACGGCACTTGTATGGAATCTTTTTAGCCAAAATTCCTTGGTTAAATTTGTATGTAATTCAATCACTGAGTAACGGAATAATTTCATATGAATATATTGATAGGTATGCAAAACCTAAACTAAATTAAAATATCAATCGGATGATGAAAATTGTTTATCCGGTGCACTGAACTCCGGTGAACTGTATTATACGATCAAACGACGCTATTAACGTACTATCAGAACTTCCTTTTATGAAGACATTCTAAAGTTTTCTTAAGGAAGCTCAGTTATCACATTCATTCTCTAAATTTAATACTTTTCGTACGTATAAGTTATTTCTTATCTCTACATTTTCAGTTTGTTTCATTTAATCCGAAGAAAAATTAGAACAAACATTTTTTTCACATTAACTTTTAAACCTTTTAACTTTTTTTAGTCTCAGTAACTTTTAAAGTTAAGAAAAGATTTAAATGGAACAGTTCTTTGTTTCGTATTAGCTCAATTATCGCGGAAAGCTATATTTGTGTTTAGAGTTACTGTTAGCACAACTCTCCAGTTATTTCAGTTATTAGGCAAACCCACAGGTAAATGCTACTGTAGGTAGGGGTAGGTAGAGTTAGTTATATATTTATTATATTAGTTTTTTGGATTTGAAGGTATAATTATTGCGTATACAATTGAAAAGAATAGGCGTGAAATAAATATCCAAACCAATAAACGGCGTCAGAACGGGTGATAAGTTCTGAGCAGTGCCTGGGACTTGCCAGAAAAGTGTAGCCATTTACCTCCAATTCCTTTTTCTATGAAAGAAAATCTACCAAAACACGTGGGACATGCGCACTTTCGATAACAACCGCCCATCACGGCTTATTTACGGTGAATACCCGTTATATATGTAAATAAGTAGCAGTAAACAATATTTTCATGTCAGTTTTGGGCAAAAATGTCGCCCTTTTAAAATTAAGCTGCAAAGTTATCTTCTAGTTGGATATTCTTGTTCAACATAAAGGGTTATGTAGAGCCATAGAAAAATGTCTAAATTAATTAAAAAAAAAACAAATATAATTAAACGGTAACTTCCTACAACTGATAGGTAATAACATTTCATGAGGTATCATTTCATACTAGTAAGTGGGCAGAAGATGGGCAAATGTGCATCCGGTGCATTGAACAGCGAATTATACGCTCAGTCGACGACGAGCGCTATCATATCGTCATTTAAAATTTAACTCCTTGAAATATCTGAAGATTTATTATAGACATAGTAAAGTGTTTGTTTTGTCATTTTACTTAAAATCTCATAATGCAGGAAAAAGATATAATAAATAGTGTAGCTAAAATAAAGTAAAACGATCTCACTGTTTTCTCTGTCAAAAAATTAAGGAGATACGAAAAGATACAATTTTGTATTTTTTCCCCTCTAACGGCCTCAAATTTTAAAGGCTAAAAAACTTTCCATAAATTGTGAAGAAATTTATAAATATTTAATAAGCTTATAAATATTCCAATATTCTATGATTAAAATACATTTTTCTAAGGACATCTTTGTTATTAAGGTCAATTCTATTGTTCGCTCTAAGTCAATTCTTAGAATTTATGTATAACTGTTTTATATGTGAATTCAAGTGACAGGTGAAAAAATGTCACAGAAGAAGAAATACATGGAGCCGCCGTAGTGCAGCGGTGTGTGACTAAAACACCCAAAATTGTAAGGGTTCAATACTCATTTGAGGAAATAAATTATTTTCATTTTCTTGCTCTAAGGCCAGTATTTATGAATCGCTCTTAACTCTGAGATTGATCCTGAAGTGCCGTTTTTATTTGAATATCGCCACTCTATACGCAATATCTCGGAAAGTGGGTAGCAAAGTCTTGACATTAAGTTCCTCTGCTTAGGCTGCTTTATGCGTGAAGCTGAAAAAGGCAATTGTCTCTTCGTATCTCCTGGATGTTTGGAATAACAGATATGATAGAAAACACTGTGATTATATACTTTTGAAAGTGAACCTATCAATTGAACCACAAAACCAAAGCTACATTCGAAATAATGATTAAAGAATGAATTATCTAATTAATAAAAGAACTTTAGTAACAAAAAAACTTTGTAGAGGAAGTAAATATATAATGTTCATATCTGCTTATACGAAAGTAAACACCGCACCTACATACGAGTATAGTTGTGTTCGCTGAATCGCATCGCTGAGTGATTGCGACGCTTGCCGTGTACTGTTGAGTGGACAAATGATTTCTTATTTATGCACAAAGTTTAGATATGGAGAACAAGTTAAAGTACATTGTTGTTAAAAATACTTTATAAAAAAGCAATTCTTGCATTAAATATTACATAAAATATCATATTGAGGTCGTCGTAGAGCAGACAACAATTCCAGATTCCATTCTCAGAAAACTTCAATATTATTCACATCATCTGGATATGTGGCACTCCACTACGCAGTGCGGTTTCGTAGGAATTTCCTTCCACGCAACTGTGAAATGGTCTACCTGCGGCAGTTTATCCATGGATGCGACATGGATATCTTAAAAAAGAAATTAATAAAGTGTTATAAAACATTACAACCATTTGATTTTCTTAAGTCACAATAATTTAGTAATAGATTTCTTTATTCTGTTTCTCATTTATCGGTGCGTTGGATCTAAGCCAAAATATTTATCTATTTTTTTAATCTCTTAGGACATTCATCTTTATCAAAAGTAATTTATTAAGGACACATATATATATATATATATATATATATATTCTGTTTTATGCTTATTTCCTGTATTTTGTATGAGAGATATAAATAATGTATTTTTCCTGCTACGTTACAATTTTTAGAAATATTTCATGTGGATGAAATGCAAATCATTAATTTAATCTATGATAAATTTAAAAAGTTTAGAACTTTATATAAAGATGTATTCGCATACTAAGGATAGAAAAACATTTAGAAATGTAAGTATAAGTATTTGAACGTATAGGGCCATACATCGAGTTTTACATACGATTGTTTTTTGTGGATTCTAAAAAGCGCAGGTAGTCCAGCTCAAATATTTTCCGTTCTAAATGAAAGTAAATTTGTATATTTTTCTAAATACTAAAAGTGAATTATCGATATTAAAAAATCTTACTTGTATATTTTTTCTATGTCAGTCAGTATGTATGGAGCTCTGTTAGTGTAGACCAATAATATAATAAACAATATTATATTATGAATGTTATAATTTTTTTATTTGATTGTTTTAAAGCTTTTTCTTAGCGATAGTTCTCAATTGTACTCTGAGCAAGGACGGTTGAGTGCACTGTTTGAATAACTTTTGTATTTCCAATTCTTCTCCATACCAGTTTAATTTATACACTAAATTTTAATTGTGAATGACATTTAATAAATTATTTTATTTTAATTAGTCTTGTTAACATTAGATTCCTTATGCCGTATGCGAAAAAAGTGTTAACCTTCTTTTTATTTTTTCCTTAACTTATAGTTATTCAGTTTAAGCTTATTTCAGCCAATATACATAAAAAAATGTATCTAAGCAATCGATTTTATTTATTTTAAAAAAATTACATTTTGCTCCCAGTTTTCAAAATATTGCTTGTTATGTGGATTATTTTTACTTACGAAATTAAAACAGTAAAAATATATTCATTCCCTCAAGTAGGATTCGAACCCATAACCATAACCAAATCACAGTCAGACGTTGTGCCGTCCGGGCTCAAAATATGCATTAGTAACTTTATTCTTAAGGTATAAAGATCCCGTTGATTCAGTCTTCTTTGGGTACTAATTTCCTGCCAAATAGGTATTTAGTAGGCAATTTTAGGTGTAACCCAAATCCGTCTGTATCTAATGAGACCCGGAATATGCACTTTCTTTTCGTATAAACTTTGCCCATGAGTTGTAGGTATATTGTTATTAGAATTCTACTATATAGTACTTTTCTATGATGAATTTTTTTATTTTTTATTTTAGGCTTATAATTTGAGGCCATTGTTTAAATGCGATGGCTGTAGGTTTGATTTCTTTGACTCGACCTTTCAATACACTTGAGAGAATGAATTATTATAATTTTACATTTTTTTTCAATTTCACATTGAATTCCGTCAAAAAATATAACGAAATCTCCAAAATCGAACGCGTAATGGGGAACGGGGTATCTTATCTTAACATTAGGTTTCTTTTGCCTGCCAATGCTATATGAGGCATTTTTAATTTTTCAGTTTTTATTTTCCAAGAAATCAAAATTGCTAATATGTTCTAAAATATTTACTTTACTCTTGCATCTACATATCGTAAGAAATGTAGATGCTAAGTGTTATAATTAAATTACCGTTTTAATTAACTTAAGCTAATAGGCTTAAACAACAATGGACCGCATCACGGTCACGCGGCTCTAGAAAAACTATCCACGCTACATTACTAAGATTTCTTTATAAAATGGTTGTAAAATGTATATTTTTTTTGTATATATGTTTTTTTTTGTTTATATGCTCTCATTATTAGTTACCGACTCCAACTTCGTTTCCGTGCATTTAAAAACTCATTTTTCTGTTCCCGTAAGAATATTGAGAAATATTTTTAGTGCTTCTCTATGTTCCCCAAGTAACACATGACAATCTACCACGCGAAGTTCGTCGGTTTCGCGTTGTCGGTCAGTCAGGTGACCGGATCCCTTCGTTAAACTATACTGATATTTATTTAACATTATTTGGTACCATTAACTATACTAAAATAGTAATTAATAACGTAATCACTTAATAAAGCAAAAAAGATTTTATTCTTTTAGAAAAATGTTTACTTCTACTCGGCTTTTCCTGTGTATATCTCGATCCATTTACGTGACAGAACTAAACGCCGCACTTTATCGAACAGAGCGAGGAAAATGTTATTATGCAAAATAAATTGATCTACTCATTCAAAATTGAACGTATTTGTTTGCTAATCCAGCTCGCCATGTGAAATCATTCAATTGTCGGGAGTCTGGAACTAATCGAGTGTATGTTATATACATATAAATATATATGCTATCTTTGTCCGTCGTTACAATATGATGCAGATGTTTTGAAGCATCATTCAAAAATAGACCAGCCGTAACGCTGGGGCACAAACGTGTGACTGTACACGTACACGCGACAGCGGGTTCGATTCCCACTCGAGGAAGTGAAATATTTACCTAATATTTTTATTTCTTCCCTCTGATGTGGAGGCAAAGCGCGGCTTTGAGCTCCGCCACTCAACACGCAATACATTCAGAATTTGAGGAAGGACGAAGTTTCTTAATGGGACCAGTATTAATACTAGGATCTTAAGCTCCCTCTGCCTACTCCACTGTACGGCGTGAAGTTAAAAAATATCATAAATACTTAAAAATATGAAATACTATAAATAAATAATAAATTAGAGTTTTAGTACCTAAGCTTAAAAATATGTAACTTCCGTTCTCTCTCCATAAATCTCTTTCCTTAACAGTTACGCGCTACCAACAATGACGGTAACAGTGTCTAAGGACCGACGGGAGGGTTCCGGTCAGCGATGGGGTCCACCTCGAAGAGTCACCTTGAAACGACGGCCAGGAGCTCCGTTGGGAGTCAGTATAGTCGGTGGAAAGGTTAATATTATTGTGGAAATTAATTAATTTGCTGCTAAATTTTGACTGTGTTTAAATGCAACATAATAATAACTTTTGTTCTAATTTATTTTCCTTTTGTGTTAGGTCGATATAATCGCAAATCAGAATGGGGAGAACGGCAGCGATAAGGCAATTTTCGGGATCTTCATTAAGAATGTTGTACCAAATAGTCCGGCGGCTCAGTGCGGGCAGTTACAGGTAATTTATAATGAACAAGCAAAGAAAAATAATTAATTCCTTTTGAATATCTCTATTAACCTGAGAAAACAAATTCCAGTTAATTAAGTATTCCAGTTCAATATAAATTAAATAATACAAAAATAAGCTGTAGCTTCTCTGGTGTTACACCAACAGGTGATCCATACGTGAGTTTGCCTTGTTTTTTCCTTAAAAACTTAAAATTTTCTAAATTTAAATAATGAATTAATAAAAACAGACAGGCGACAGAATCCTAGAAGTGGACGGCGTTTGCGTAAGAACAGCGCAGCATGAACGTGCCGTAGAACTCATTAAGGCGGCCCGGGATGCTGTCACTTTGACCGTACAAAGTCTTATAACTTGGGTAAGAAATATTTATTTAATCTAATAAATATTTACTTAATTTAATACAATCACGTAAATGTCATGCCATTTATTTGTCTAGAACACGGATTCTTCAGATGACACAACACCACCAACGAAGCCTCATCCTCGGCCAAGTTTCAAGAAGACACCCGCGCCTAAACCACCACAACATGATATAAAGGTAATATATAGATTGGATACAATAAAATTGGAAAACTTGCTCTTTACTTATCCTTATGTATATAATTCCATAAATTCTAATTCCATAAATTCCATAAATATAAACACATAATTAAAAATTTTCTTACTGTCCTATCTCTAAAAATAAGGGCTAAATTATATAAAATAAATTACTGTTTTTTTTATTAATTACTGGGAACAACATTACGTTTTTCTTCAATTTACACTAAATGAAATTATATATTTGAAATACCATATATACGTTTATCTACAATTACATACATAATTATTATACAAACATTTTCCTTTATGAAATGATTTTGCTTTACAATAAATACTGTATTTACATTTATAAAACATCATAGTTAGTGAAGTTATGTTCAATGAGAGCACATTAAAATACAATATGCTATTCATAAGTTTATATTGATTATTCGTGACTAGAATAAGAAGGAAAATCGTTTGTTTTTCCAGTTACTTTATAAAACAATCTTAACGCCTTTAAAATAGTTATTACCATACACGAATGAAGCTTAAACCCCAATTGTGCTAAATATCCCACTCCTTAGAGAGTAGGCAAAAGGAACCTTAGTAGGGGAAGGGTAATGCTGTTAGAAACTTCGTTTCCCATTTTCAGCTTTGTCACGTGTAAAAATTCTTATATTAAAAACAAAACATAACAACACTACGAATTCAACAGATAACAGTAACATCGGAGCCAGAAGTAGAGAAAGAGTTAGCAAGAGAAGCAACGGAGAAGAAAACAGAAGTAGAAGAACCTAAAGTGAATGGAGAACAAGAACCTCCTAAACGAGTATACTCAGACTCTGAAAGCAGTGACGAGGAAGATGAAAGAGAATTACAGGGCAGGACTTATTCGGATAAGGGAGTCGAGGTGACTTTTATTTTTTATTATATTTTAGTTGATAATTTTTATCATTTGGTCAATTAAAAAAAATATATATTCTATATACGTTTATTGCTACATTAATGGTTGTTGATTTAGATTTATAGTAAAAAATCATTCAGCAGCTTGCGTAATGAGTAGAGTAAAATATTGAGTTAATTTCAGCACTTACAATAATTTAATCTTTCGATTATGAACGAACCCACAACCCTCGCGACAGTCTATCCCACTGCACCACGATGGCCTTAAAATATATATAGCTTACCAATTTTCAATATAACAAAACAAAATACAGCAATCAGGATGTAACGGTTTGCTTTTCATTCATCCATCACAAATGCTGGCTGATTCAAAGCATTTTAAGCGTAAATTTGTGGGTACCAAATGAATTTTGCGCTCTGTTTTGTACGCATTTCATATATATTTTTAGTTTCATAAGTTTATGTTTTTTCCATATGTTTGGGATGATGGATTATTAATTTGATTATAATAAACAAAAGGTCGTGAGTTCGATTTCTTACTAGAATGAATATCCAACATTTAGAGAAAATAATATATATACGAACCGTAAAAAAATAAATAGATGTATTTATATAGATCATTTATGAGATCACTAAATTGAAGGCTATATGTATAGATTTTGTGTAAACTTACTAGAACAATAACAAATTGTGATAGTTATTTATAACATTATTTACGTATAAATCTGCATTACCACTGGTTGATATCATTAAATCATTATATATTAGTAAATATCAACTGCATTACAATCCGTTGGTTCAAATATGTAATACATTCGTGGGAAACTAGTTAATTTTAAACTACGTAGTTTTTTATATAAATATAGCAGGGTATAATATAGCGAGGTAGGCAGAGAGAACGTAATATTAAGACACTCCGTTCCCAATTTTCCTCCGAACTTTCGAAACATTGTGTGTTGGTTGGCGGAATTCAACACAGTGCTAATCATTATTGATACATACATATACTAATAGCAATTATATCTTCTAGATCGATAGAGCATCAGCCGGTGCTATAAAGAGGAGTAAAGAAGAAAAAGAAGCAGATACTGAAGAAGAAGATGAATTCGGCTACACAACAAGTAAGTGGAAGGATACATTATTTGCATTCGTTAATTTTTTCCTTTATATACTACATGTTTACTTTTACGCTTGTATTTTGGAACATAGTAAATGATATTTATATTATATAGGCTTTAAATTGATGTAAATGAACAAATTGAAAGAAACTTGAACTCTTTCTTATATAGGACCTTCTGAAAAATTTGTAGACTAGCATACTTACGAAATTATTATTAAATGAAGCGCACTTTTTGATTATATTTAATTTATAATATATTTATTTAATAGTGTTACGTCTTTAACCGTTTCTATAATATATTAAAAAAACATATTTGACACGTACCTATATATCTAGCAAATCGTACCATGTCAAAAAGTTTACAGGATAACGGAATAAGCACCAAGATGAGCCCCATTTTGCTCTAAAAAAATACAAATCCATTTTTATAATAAAAATTAAGATAAAGTGTTTTAAATTGATAAAAAATAACAAATAAAAATACCGCGCTTATAAAACAATTACAATAATATTTACTTTAGTAATTTACGAAATTATATTTTGCTTCGATTGAATTGCTAAAAACAAAAAGACGAAAAAATTTTATTTTCAAGATAAGTAACATTATCAAGGCCACGTTTCTATTGTATTGAAATAGAAAAGCACGTGAGTGTACGTGATGGTCGTGGATTCGATTCCCATTCAGGGAAAATAAAAAATAAATTCTTAGCCTGGTTGTCATTGTGTTTAATCTTTTAGACAGCAAAGTTACTAAACTAGACAAAAAAGTAAAGAACGCAGCAATACCTATATCAGAAAGTTTTAGTATAGTATGAAAGAAAAAAATATCAATAGGTACTTCATTGTTGAATATTTCATGTATTTACTACTTGAATGAATTATCCACAGAACTCATTTCCCCAAGAGATTACACTAATTAATTGGTTACGTTGCTAGTAAGAAAGACGGTTTTACTATTATTTAAAGTAATTGGTTCCGCATATTATCATAAAAGCATATCGTCATATATGTATAAATCGTCATACATACATTTAGTATGACGACAACAATATTTTAGAACGTTTATTGGCTTCCTTCTATATATATTTCTCCCGAGTGACGGAACTCAACGCTGCTCTTTGCCTTCTCACAAGCAGGAAGAAAAAGAAAATTCCTGCGAGTGAGAATCGAACCCACCACCGTCGTTAATTTACACTGAAACGCTAAAAACCATAATGTTTCCAATATATTGAAACATATTTACCCTTGACAAGAGAACAACCCGGAACACCTGTACGTATCGGCGCTAATATTAGAACAACGATTCAATAGCGATCGTGGAATTTGCTAGTGAACTATAAATATTTAATGCTGGAATGTTCTTTTTGGATGTATTCAGTAAATGTGAAACCCATGATATTATGTGGGACTGGGGCCGTGGCGTTAAACGCTTTGCCTATCTACTAATATCACGAGAAATAATACTTTTTTCTCGCTAGGTTCTATCCTGCTGTAGCTTCCCGCATACAGCAGAGTAAATGGTGGGAACCTGGGAACCTAGTGTTAAAACACTCCGTTTCCCTCTATCCGCCAAATTCTGGCGGCATGTGTTAAGTAGCAGAAAATAACGCCACGCTTAGCTTCGTTACCATAGCGAGGAAATGAAAATATCAAATAGTTCATTTCCTTGAGTGGAAATCAAACCCAAAGCCTGCCGCATTTACAATCACTTGCGCCACAACTGGCCTCAAAAAACATATATCTAATATAAGAAATATAATATTTATTATTTGATATAAGAGTAATTACAAAATACGCATAAAAATCAATCGCGAAATGGAAATATTACAATGAAATTTAAAATACAATTCATAACAATAGAATACAGAAAAAGTTTATTTCATAAAACAATAACATAGAGATACATTTGTTCCATTTTATTTATTTCTGTTCAAATGCAATGAAACTCTCGAAGGGATAGACCTACTTCCACTTCACTGGCTGAACTTAAGGTTCACGACGCACAGTATGATCTCAATAAGCTCATTCAGAAAAGCTTACCTTCTATAAAATATAAAACACAAAAGTTTATATTGTAATACATATATCAGCTTCACGCTGTATCCCGCATGTAGCAGGGTGGGTAGAGGGAACCTAGTGTTAAGACACTCCGTTCCCTACTACCGCGTAATTATCGAGGCTTTGAGTGATGAGTGGCGAAACTTAGCGCCCCGCTTTGCCTAAGTACTACAGTGATGAAATGAAAATGTTAATAAATAATAATTTATTTATCCGAGTAGGAATCGAACCCACAGCTGTCGAATTTACAGCCACGACGGTCTCAAATATATATTAATTACGTTAATGAAAATGAAATATATAATATTTTCATTTTCTCGTTCTGGTCACGCGCCTCGTGACCTCGTGAGTACTTAACACAAGGCAGAATCTAAAAAAATCACAAAATATTATGAAAACTAACTTACTTATCCGCAATTAATACAATAGAAACACATAAAATATGAATACTATACAACTTTACAGATACTTGTACCAAATATTATAAAAACAAACTTCCGAAGAGTTCACATGAACTTATAAATATATAATAACAATATAAAGTGACTCTGTACTTGAAAAGCTCCAGAACAAATAGCTTCCTTTCTATAACAACAGTGAAGGTGATTCTAGAAACATTGACCTACCAAAGTCAATGTTGTAAAAAAATTGTAGCGACGATGATATATAATACCCTCTACGGGGAATAAATTATTTTCATTTCCTCGCCCTGTCAATATCTCGAAAATTCGGCGGAAAGTGCAAGTGAGTACAGAGATCCTTAACTAGGTTCCCTTTGTCTCCCATGCACTCTACTACACTTCTTACATTCTTGTAAGTCATATACTCACGATAGATGTATATGATTACACTCAGAAAAAGATTTGACCGGCTTTAAGCGCATAATTGTATTAAACCACCAAGAGTGCTACCACCGGAGTGTATTCACACTAGGTTCTTTCTTCTTTCAACACAAAAAAACGTTTTTTACGCTGTATCCCGCATATAGAGCACTAGGCAGAGAAAATTATAAAAGAGGGAAATAGGAGAGTCGTAGAACTGAACGCCACGTTTTCTTTACTAGATCAGGGAAATAAAAATCTGTAGATATAATAAAATTGTAACTGATCGCTGTTTGTCAAGTTCATGCACGGAGTTGCGGGTGAAGACTGGTACCTATTCAGAGAACCCTTTAATGAAATTAAAAAAAAAAACAATTGTTTTGCTCTATAATAATGTATCTTTTCACTTCTGCTTTTTATTTTTATTGTTATTATTTTATTGATTATATTATGTTAATACAGATGAATACATATTTTTTTTATTAAGTCCAATGTATAAAAGGCTTTTTCTTTCCAAAATTTTCTAATTAATGCTTTTTAAAAATATCGATATATTATCGTAAAATATATATTATTAGACTATCGACAATCAAGTAAACCGGAATACCATCACTAGTTAATCATCACCCAGCACTAGATATCGATTATAACCGTAAGTCCATTACAATTTTAAACTACTACTACTGCGATACTACTCGATTTTCAAACTCGATTACTCGAATGTAAATAACCTAAAAATATCGATATATCGTAAAATAACAAACGAACTAGTCCTAAATAAATAACCAGTCCAAAGTCAAGTAAACCCGGATGCCATCATTAGTTAATCATCGGCCAGCACTAGAAATCGATACTTAACGTCTATTTTCATTCGAAGGTCAAACAACAGGTGTTACCGATTTATGAGACTAATATAATGGATTTGGAAGATTTTGATTTATTAAATGAGAGAATTAACTTTTTGCGGAAGAGTTGTGACGGTTCTGCAACTTATTTATCCGACTATCTTACTAATAATGTAAATGTGAAAGATTGTGAGTATGTATGTTTGTCCGTCTTTAAAGCTATAACTACAAAATGCATTTCACTAAAACTTAAAATAATATAGCGTATACAACCGAATAACTAGGCTATTTATGATTTAAGGATTTTGTATAATTTAGCTATAATATAACGATAAGTTTATGTGGGCGAAGCTGCGTGTGAATCAAAGGTTATAATTTTATTTTATTTAAGAAAATAATCATAAAATACACATACATTTAAAAAAATATCGATACTTTATTTAAAAAAATATTGTAAAAAATGTTTGACGTAAAACATCAAATAATTTTAGTTTTTTATGGAATTTTATTAAAAAGATGATAAAAAGACTTACGCTGCATCCCCCGTATAGCAGAGTAGGTAGCTGGTGTTAAGATACTCTGTTCTCCATTTTCCCCCCAATTTTCGAGATATTGCGTGTTGAATTGCTGAACTCAACCCTCCGTTTATCTTGTTACCAGAACAGTTTTTAGAAAACATAAAATATTTGAACGTAGCGGGATATGTCCAAGCACTCGGACCAACTAAGCCATATGTTCGCATTTTGCTATGTCAAAATTTTATATGCTTGTTACAACTTATTTTTGTTGCTAGCTACTTATGTAAAATTAATTAATAAATATCTTTTTTCTCTCGCCAAATGATAATCCCAAACAATTATCTTTGGGTAGCAAAAAGTTGTAAAAATTTTCCTACAGAAACCTTTACTCTCCAAAATTTTTATTTCTTTCTAACAAATATTTTTCTTTCCACCGAGTGCGAACTAAACCCGTGACTGTCACGTTTACAGTCAGACCCTCCGCCCGGCCTCTACATATTGTACATATTATCAAACAATCATGTAGGTCAAATCAAACAACATAAATATACGGAAATCTTGTCGTACTTGTATATTTTTGCACGCCATTACCCAAATAATTTAGTCGTTTACAACAACCCAGCAAACATAAATTTGCGGGTCACTGAAAGTAAATAGAATTTGTTCACTATTTCTCTCCTTATCGCCTTCACGATAAAGGTCATATTCAATTGTCAAAACTGCATATTTACAAAGAAAATTGAAGTTCACTTTAACGAAAGCTCACACCGTAACAAGTACGAAAAGAGCCGATTTCTTACGAATCAAGTTTTCCATTGTCCGAAAATTTCTAATCTAAAATCTACTTTAGATCAACGTGTTAAGGTTCAATTTACAACAGAATAGTTTTTAAGTAGTTTATTTTGTTTTCTTTTCCCTTTTATTACAGTCATGGGATATTAAACCGAATTAGAAGGATATAGAATTGATTTTTGATGGTTAAGTTAGATAGTTAAGTCCTTATAGTTCGTTCAACAACGGTATATTTTCTGCCACACGTGTTTAGTTTTTCAGTTACGCGTCAGAAACAACGGGATGTGCACGTCTTTCCGTTTATAAATTTTCAACTTTTCTTCCGTAAAGTTTTTTTTATTAAGGACAAATGCTTTCATAGTTTTGTGAATTCAAAAAAATAATTTTAAGTGTACTATATTTAAATGGTTGCTGTTCAATGTGAATAAGTGTGTGTGACGTCAAATGAATGTTTTAAATGAATTTAAAATGATTCAAGATAAATTTTTAAATCGTCTGATGTGTTTTGTATTCTAAGTTATTCGTTGCTAAACTTAGATTCGGTGAATTTCTGGAAGCTGTTTAAATAAATATATCTATACATTATTTATTATAATTATACATACTATTATACTGTCATGATTTAGTTAAGGTCGTCATTGGGACAGGGCCAGGGACAGAGTTATAGGATCGATTCCTATTTAGGGAAATAAATTATTTTAATTTTCAATGGAACTGTCTTAATGGGAACGGAGTGTCTTAACCCTCTAGCCCATCTTGCCCATTTTATGACATCACAAAGTTAACTGACTTTTGCGGAATGTGTAGAAGCAGATTAACAAATTCTTTCTGCATACCTGCGAAATGCGAGATGTTGGAGATGCGTACGCGTACCTATAAACAAAGTTTAAAAATAGCTTCCTTATAACATAACACA
Organism: Heliconius melpomene melpomene; assembly: GCA_000313835.2. Taxonomy (NCBI): domain Eukaryota; kingdom Metazoa; phylum Arthropoda; class Insecta; order Lepidoptera; family Nymphalidae; genus Heliconius; species Heliconius melpomene. The sequence continues at coordinate 84,575 of HE671617.1, read as the reverse complement.
AAAGAAAATGCTTGTTTTTGACCTTTAAAACGTTGAACTCAAGTAACTAGCCACTTTATAATTTATACCCCGATTACGCAATATCAACTTTATATTTACATATTATAGGAATATTTTAATATTAATATAGTAAATAATTATGTGAGACCGTCGTGGCGCAGTTGAACAACGTCTGATTATAAACGCAATCGTTTGAGGAGTTCAATTCCCTTTGGTAAGAATTTTCATTTCCTCGCTCTTATAATAAGATAAAGCGCGGCATTAAGTTCCACCACTTAACATGTAGGTAATATCTCGAAAAATGGGTGAAAAGTTGGATCAGAGTGTGTTAACACTAGTTCCTTTCGGTCTGAAGGGGTCCTCATTATTGCAGGAAAAAAGATTGAGGTGAAAAAACTATTATACAAAAAATAAATGAAGTATTCTGTGAAATTTAAATATATAACAAACAACATTATCTCATTTATTTTCGCGTAATTAAATAAAATTATAAATAAATAAGTGTATCGGTACAGTGCTTTTTATGATATTTTTCTTATTGGTTAGTAGTCGACCACAACTTTATTAATTCTTTTATATGGGTAACTTTGTTTTTTCTCCTTTCCATAGAATTTCAATGAATCTTATCTTAGTTCTCTTCGTACCACTATATAGGTAGGCTTCATTTTAATTTTACCTTTTTTTAAATTCAGTAGCACCGTCTGTGGGTTGTGTGTCAGTTATAGATTATTATACGCGTAATTACATCTCACAACTACTTCAATCCTTCCTTTTTAAAAATACTTAATAAATAAATAACCCAGCTTCACGCTGTATCTTGCTCACAGCAGGGTAGGCAGACGGAACCTAGTGGCTCCTTTCCCCACTTTCTGCCAAATTCTGGAGGCGACCACCAGAGCGAAGCAATCGAAATATAAATTTAAATAAATATTTAATCTCGAGTAGGGATCGAACCTACAATAAGTCGGTTTTACAGTCACACTTTGTGCCCCTGCGCCACGACCGTCCTCGATTTCGATTCAAAAATACTTCAGAAATATATCAACGTATTAACGTAAAATCCTTCTCAAACATATATATTTTTAACGAAATGACATTCATAAAATGTGAACTAAATGATCCATACAACAACCCAAATGCCTATTTAGTATAGCGCAATAATATGTTTGTTACGTCAAAACATATCTTATTATTTAGGCAATAGAGTCTATTGAAAATACAGCCACTTAACCTTTAACAATTATATTATATACTCTATGTATATATAAATAGAGTTTAATTTACAAACGAGAATGTCATTTAATTGAAAGCTCCAAGAGCTTCAGCCCGTCATAAAGTTTACATCAAGCCTAATACATTTAGTTCATCATTTAGTCATTCATTGACTGGATTAAGCTGTAAAAAACGTTTCAAGGGTACCTTAGAAAATTAATAACGAAAGTATAATGCCTGATTGTAGACGCACCGGTTGTGGGTTCGATTCCCAACGAGGGGATTGAATTGGAATCGAACCATATTAATTTTAATTTCTTCCTTCTAGTAAAACAAAGCGCGGTGGATTTGAGTTCGGTCACTCAATACGCAATATTTCGAAAATTGGGCGGTGCGCAGAGAACGGAGTGTCTTAACTCTACGTTCCCTCTTAATACCTTACTCAACACTGGATACTGCGTGAAGCCACAGAAAATGAAAAAAAAAAATCTAAAATGTACTGCATTTAAATAAAAAATACTAGAAGCGTGGAGATGAAATAAACATACTCAATATATTTTTATAGTTAGCTACAGTTCTGTTTTTTAAACTATTTTGTGTAAATATGAAAATAGTTACTTTGTAGTTTACGATCTCAGAGGTAATATAACAATATTGCTGGTTAACGACAACGTGTTTTTTCTATGTATTGAAATCATTTGTTCGTGGGCGCATCTCGATATGTTTTCCTGGAGGGGGCTTCACTTTAGTTTTTAAATGATCTTTGTTTATAGAGGTTTTTATTTCTTTTTTTTCAGACTTCATTTTTTATTGGTAAAAATTGTGGAGTGGGCACTAGACTATTCTAGAGTGGACAAATCTCACCTGGCCCTTCTATTCCTCCCACTTTTAGTGATTTCACCCATTTTAAGGACTTTACATGTTGGGCGACAGAACTTAACAACGACCCTATGAGACCGCCTATAAAAACAAAAATATATATAAAAAAATGTCCGAATGGGAATCAAACTATCCGATTCAACTATCATGTTCACAGTTAGACGCTATCCCATTGCGGTGCGTTACAATTTTACCAATGAGAATTTATATTGTAAAAATATTTCGATCGTAAACGTTTTGTCTATCATTAATATTTTGATTACCTCGCTTTGGTAACAACGCAAAGCGCGACGTTATGTTCCTCCACTCAATACACAATGCCTGATCCGATGGAAAGTGAGGATCGGAGTGTCCTAACACTAGGTTCCCTTTGCTTACAGAGTACGTCGTCATTTTGATATAGCGTGAAGCTGAAAAACAAATTTTATATACGTAACAAATATATATGTAAATCAATTTAAATAACTATTTACGAATTTATTTAGAAAAAAATATTGAAATTATTATTTAAATTAATTTACATATTTTACCCACTACTGGTGTATGATGAAGGCCGGTAGAGAAATATTGTTTTATATAAATTATACGCGAGAAACGTTCGCACATGTTACATGTAGGCAATTTGTCAACAAAAAAGATATTTTTTATTAGAATAAAGATTTTTTTTTTCATGTGTATATTTTTTGTTACCGTTGCAAATTGTACAAATGAACGTTTTGGCATTGAACACTGTTTCGTAATGTCTTTTTTACAAAGTTCTTATAAATCGCGGTGTTTAGATCCGCCACTTATCGCACATCCCTTATTCGGGCAAAAAGCAGAGAAGGTAGTGTCTTGACACTAGTGTCAATATATTTGTATTTTAGTTGATAGTAAAAAAAGTAGTAGGTACCTACTGTGTTTGTAGCAAAAATACTCTGTTTAGCACGCTGACGATAACAATTTATTTTTGTTGGACTATTAAAGGACGGGACATGTAGACATGTATGGGAATCACGAAGAGATCAATTTCCAAAACTTCTACATAAATGGGAAAAGTACAAGATTAATAAACAAAAAGTCGAATAAATTTTCAATCTACAGCCATTTTTATATAAAGTTTCATATAAAAGTTTCATAGTTAGTTATTCATATTTTTATGTAGGTGCTTACACTACTTTAAAAGATCTATACAACCCTCATACAATAAATAATATATCAACTGAGATTTGAGTCCATATCTATGCATAGCTATGCCACAAGTAGGTACTCCATCAACTCTATATTCTAGTCGACAATATACTAACGTAGTATAGAGAAGGCACTTTCATCAAAATCAATAGTACATTTATAGCATTCAGTATTATTCAATTAATCACAATTAATTAACCCGAGTATGAAGTACTTGAAATAAACTTATAATAGCCTATATATTTATCAGTTCGTATATACTAATTTTGGAGACATTGCTCAATAAGTGGCGGACGTCAACGATATAAGATATTTTTAACCGACTTCTGTAAGAAAAGGAGGTTACCAAATCGACTGTATTTTTTTTTATAAAACTACAGTATCATCTAAAACAATCTAAAGCTAAGGACAATTTAAAAAAACAATATAATATATTACTGAAAAATATTTTATTTTATAAATGTACAACAAAAATACATTTAAATTGTCTTCCATTAAAAAGTAAAAGTTTCCGTCAAAAATTCTTAAACTTATCATTGGATATTAAAAGAAATTTGTGTATGGTAATTTATTATTCAGCCTCGATTTTAAGTCAGTAAGGGAACGAATGTTAGAAATTCATATTTTAAGTTTTTAAGTTTAATATAAACTAGCACCTTTGACTTTCCTCGCTCCTTATTTTCTACACTCAACGCGTAATGCCACCAGAATTCAGCGGAAAGTGGGAAACGGAAGTGTCTTAATGGTAACGGGAGACACTGTTCTCCACATTGGGTTACCAGATTCCAGTTCCCTACTACGAGCAGGATACCGCGTGAAACTAAAAAAAGAAAAATATTTTATTGCACAAAATAAATTAATGATAATTATCCAAATTATGTTTATTTAACATAATATTATTTTTTAAATAAAAAAAACACATCAGACGATTTTTCAAAACTCAAAAAAAAATCTATTTAATAGAAAATGACCAACAAACCCTAAGCATATGACAACAAAAGACTAAATATAAAAAATAAATACAAGCCAAACTCACATCTATGTGACGTGTAAATAAGACACAAAACGGCAAGTTGACGGCGTGCGGGGAGTGCGCGCGGAGGGCGGCGCGCGCGCGTGCCTCCCTGCGCGACCTGGAGCCATGCCCTGAGCGTGTCATGGAAACTATATCTGAGGATGCTGAGGCGGAATTGGAACTAGGTAAATACAAATGGTGGAATCTTCATGAAAAATTATTAATGTTTATAAATTTATAATTAATTTTGTGTAGGGACGTAGATAGAATGGAACTAGTGGTTTAAAATTTAACAAAAGGTATAGAACTAAGTGTCTTAGCACTCTGTCTACTTTGCTCTACGCAGAAGGTTAAATTTTCAAACTCCAATCAATTTTCATTAGCAAATTCATAAAATTAAATGAGTAGACTCGCTTCAGTTAACTTAAATGTTCCAATGGCTATTACCCTCGCAAGTTCGCGCATACATTTAACCGCGTAAATTTCGTAATAACTCGGTCTATTGAGGTGTAGTTCAAGTGTATTCTAACTGCTTGTGATATACTAGCTTCGAATTCGGGCTGCGCCCGCTAATGGATATAACGAAGTTTTGTATGACAATCTTAACTCTGAGATCGATCTTGAGATGTCGTTTTCATTCAAAGATATATCATTTTAATGTGGATTATATCGTAACAATTTACGTAAGTCTTGGTCGAGTAATTTGCTATCTAAAATTATTTTTTAAAAATTTGAACTAGTAGTTCCTGAGATAAGCGCGATCAACCATATAAATTCTACAGTTTTATAATATGAGTATAAAGAAGGAATTCAATTGTATTGAGAAATATCTGAAAAACAATGATTGTAGTTACACTCCACCGTGGAAAAAAGGCGTGAAAAATTGCTCAATTAATAACGGTTCTCGCAGAACAAACAAAAGTATTATAAAGTTTAACTAGTAATATATCTTTCTGCTATTCTTTGAGTGATATTTTATATACTTGTATCAGCGCACTATGGGAAATCGAGGTCTGTATCAGATCAAAAATCGATAACTTTTTTATTTGCTAAGATAAACAATTGAAATTTTGCACAAGCATAAAGTATGTAATAGTGCGTTAGGTGAAGTTCAGATATTATACTTTTATTGGAGAATATATATATAAAAAAATAATGAAAAGAAAAGTTTTCAGTAAATAATAGTAAAAATTAAAGGAATAATAGTAAAAATGTATTATTAAATTAGTTTATTATTATTCCAGACTGCTAAGGAAGAGTTATGTTTTTCGCGCGTATTTTGTATGTATGTATGTACGTATGTTTGTATGCAATATTCTTTATTACCTTGTATCTCCAGAACCGCTGAACGGATTTACATAATTGAGGTATCGTTATATTCGCTTTAGCAGCCCAAGTGGTCTTAGGCAGGTGACGTTAAAAAATAATAATCATGGCGGCTGTGGGACGCCATTGGACTTAGTGAAAAAAAAATTTTGGTTTCGAATACCACAATATGGGTATCAAATTCAAGAGCTCAATACGAGGATTTAAAAAGGTATATCATGATTATCATTACCATAATGAATCCTAACAAAAATTTAGAAAAATAAAAAAATATTTATACAAAAAACAAACACCCCGACTGCATAAATATGAAAAGAAATTAACAAGCCCAATAGTTTATTAGGATGAACAGTCGGGACCTATAAGTAATTCTTCAATCAATAAAATCTTTACCAGGAACCTCAAATAATTTAAAGAGGTGCTAATTCTTCTCCTATTGAACGTAAACCTGCACCTTCAATGTATGGGAGTAATAATTCAACTCAATTCAACTTAAAAGTATTCGTCATTTTGAAATTTAGTGAAAACACTTAATAATCAAACGTCTGTTAGTAATTTTATTACTAATTTGTAATAGTTTTTTTAAATTAATTCACTCTTCATATAATTTCATAAATGAGGGTAGTGTGAATAAATGATCGTGCAAAATGCGTGCAAAATGAAGATAAAACGTCCTTTTATCAATAAATAACAATAATTTAATGGAAATTTACCGCACTCTAATCAATTAAATAGTAAAACATTAGAAACTACAATAGATAGAGTTTTCGTGTCCCCTGACTTGTATCGTAGTTTTCGTGATAACTTCTCAGTCTGCAGGTCTCTGCAGCTGATTTTTAATAAATGTTATTTATGAATATCTGGACTATAAAACAATACCAAATATAACGCGTCGGGAGACGTCGGTAACTGTTAAAAGTCTCGATGAACTTTAAACACGTATCTTTTTTCTCTTCACTTATTGTTAATATTTTTTATTAAAATATAGTCACGATATCTACAATATAATAGTTGTTTTAAAATCTACATACTATGGGCTCTTCAAAAATATATAACACTTTATACCTACTTGCACATTTTTTTAAGGAAATTATGTTTAAAGTATCAAAGTAAACAACCTGAAATAGACATTCTCACGAATGACATTTTTTCACGATGAATAAATATATATTCCAAATGTAATTCACGAAAAAATAATACATAACATTAAAGTTCCACTATTATACTATTAATTAAAAAAAAAATAGTGCGTCAGGGACGACTTTGAAAAAATGACTTTTGATCTGCTGTTGTTCTACCATTGTCCATAGTGCAGCGTGATGGATTTTGAGCAATGTCGAAAGTGCATATAAAAAATATATTGTTGTAATTTTATATTTAGTTTTATTTTTTTATGAGACCAGTCCTGGCGCAGGTTCATAGACTGTAAACGCGACAAGTTCTGGGTTCGATTCTCAGTCGAGGAGATAAAATATTTAATATTTCTATTGTATCGCTCTCGTGTCGAGGCAAAGCGCGGCGTTGAGTTCCACTCAACGCGAAATGCAATTAAAACGTTAACTACTTAGAAATTACAACTTAACTAAAAATAATAAAAAGTCACGTAAAATATGAATAAAACAACCTATTTCTATATTCTAACTCACAGTGTATAGTAAATAACGACACCATACTACACAGACGATAGTCTACGCGAGTATCTATTATGAGATAGGTTCAAAGAATTGAAAAGATCGTCGTGGCTTAGCGGCATCTGAACGCACGCTACGGTTATGAGTTCGATTTCCACTCGAGAGAATTATTTATTTTTAGATTTTCACTCTGGTAAAAAGACAAAAGTTTGTAAATGGTACTTTCGCATTATTACATTTTTTTTAAGTTCACGCTGTATTCCTCATAATATTAAGGAAGGCAGAGATTAATATCATAATACTAGGTACTCTTATACCGTTGTTTCCGTTGTATGCCAGAGCGAAAAATAAAAATAATATAAATTTATTGAATCCCCGTTGTGCACTGAATCCATACCCGTTGCGTTTAAATGCAGGTGATGTGCCACTGCACCACGATGGTGTCTATATGCACTAATACACATTTTATATATCTGTATGTCTATAAATGAATGTGAAACGAAATAAATATCTGCATATGACAGCTCTTGCCTTTCAGAGACCGACTAAAAGCTTTGACTAACTCACCTTGTCACAAACAGACAGTACATTTAGATAAACCTAATAATGCTATTTATTGAGAATTACCTTTTTAGAATTAAATATAACGTACTTCAAGTTTAATGTTTTTTGTAATTTAATACTTGTTTTTATTAACTGTAATTTTTTAAAGTTTTAATTTAAATTAAATTTTAAAAATCCAATCTCCTATATCCCTATATAGCCCCATTTATATCTACACACTTTTTTAATTAACTTATAATCTATACTAATATTAAAAAGCTGAAAAGTTTGTTTGATTAATTTCACTAATCTTAGGAACTACTTGTACTAGCTTGTACTAGCAGCTCGAATAAAAAAAACCATTTTGTGTAGAATAGCTCATTTATTAAGGAATAAATAAATGAGCTATTCTACACAAAATGTATAGGTTATATGACATAACGTTAATCGTTTCAATGCTACCCACTGTACTTGGGATCAGAGTTAGTCTCGGGCTAGTAATCGTAATACTCGTAATGTACAGAGTCCTATATATTTCCATTTGAATACGGTTCTCATTAAGATACTTCCGTTCCCCACCGAATTCTGTAGGCATTGCATGTAGCGGAACCTAACGCCGCGTCCTGTTAAAATAGTGAGGAAATGAAAATTTTAACTATATCATTGACTCGAGTGGGAACCCACAACCTAACGCGTTTACAGTCGCTCGCCAGTGTCACTGGGCCACGACTGGCCTAACTAATAAAAGATAGTTGAACTGAATGTGACATTATATTAAACTGTCTAGACTCTACACAATGTAACTTGAATCAAGATTTCCATCCGATGTCAGATTAAAAAGCAGAAACTTCTGATGTTATAAATATATTGACGTGAGTAAAAATGATCCATAAATATGTCAGAACTACTGAGAGGGCACTGACACCAGTCCTGACGTCCAGTAGAATAAGATTGATTGTGTATTTTAGCTTTGTGTTGTGTAAATAGAATATATAAAAAATATTAAATAGATCCTGTTGAGTTTCTTGTCGGTATTTCTCTGGTCTCAGACAGTATATTTAGTGAATTGGTGATAAATTATTTGACGTTCAATAAATGATGCATGTAACATTTTATTTCTTATAGAAACTCGAGGCTATGCCACAGCACAGTGGAACAAAGACTGTAAACTCTACGGTTGTGGGCTCGATTTCCTTTCAGAGAAAAGAATTATTTTGATTGTCTAGTTCCGGTAACAAGACAAAGCGTTTCGATCACTTCTGGGTAAAGTGTTTTCCAGAGACTTCAGGGAAAAGATAAAGCTATACATTGCATCACAATCCCCTCTATCTTTAGGTGATAGTCAATTAATCAATGTCAACTGTCGCTTTAACAGCCTCACGCTTGTGCGTCTGCCCCACAACGGCCCCGTATAGATGATAGATATACATATGCATATTTTCTTCAATCAATGATAGATATAAATCTTTCCAAAATATATGAACTATGTGCATACTTCAAAATAAAAAAAAAAATAAAAAAAGTAAAGAATCATGCTACTTGTAGCTATAATTTGGTGGAAGACGGCACTAATGCCGATATCGTTTGCAATATGGCTGAAAGGTGCGGTGATGTATTGAACAGTGTATATACGAAGAAAACGCTTATATAATTAATATTATTAATAAGAATATATCAATTTAAAATCTTTATTTTTCTTATTTATAAAAATATGAAAACTTTTGTCGTGCTATTTGAAAATATACAATTGCACAAGTTCAATTCTCATATGGAATTATGTTATTATTTTAAAGTAATTAATATAATATAAAAATAATTTCGTAAATATGTTTATATTTTAAACTAATTATCTGCGGCGACGCCCTGTAGTAAAATCAAAATTAGCAGTATTTTCTGAAATTAGCACGTTCAATTAAAAAAAACCTTCAGCTTTATAACATCTTAATTTCGCGTATAGTAAGATAATGTGAAGTGTATCACGAAGGACCCAATGATTTTTCTTTAAATAAAAAGTAGTGATTCAAAGTAGTTATTTTTACCTACTCTATTATACAAGCTGACGCGGGAAGGGAAATACATAAGATACAAATAAGTGTACTTTAGCATATTTCTTTGCTATGTACATAATTTATGCGCTGCAAAACATAAAAAGATGAATTTCATTAAAATATTGAATGCATTTTAATAAATTTGCAAGTTACACCGTAGCGAGCTTAAACGTAAATTAAGACTCCAAGCTACAAGCTGTACACAATATACATACACACTTTACCTAGGGACTGTCGATACTGTACTACTAAGAAGTGTAGTTTAATGTTTTTTTTTCATTTTTTTTCATTGTTATTTAGATCTAGGACCTTTTTTGAGGCCAGTCGTGGCTCAGAGGCACAAGCGTGTGACTGTAAACGTGACTAGTTGTGGTTTAGGTTCCAACTCGAGAAAATTCAATATTTAATAATTTCATTTCTTCGTTTTGGTGTTGAAGCTAAGCGCGGCATTCAATTCCACCACTCAACACGCAATGCCTGCAGAATTCGACAGAATGTGACGAGCGGAGTGTCTTAACACTAGGCTCCCTCTGCGAATTCTTCATACATTAGATGCGAGATACAGTGTGAAGCTGAAAAAAAACCTTTTTTAGGTAGATATTTCTAAAATATCGTATACACTTTAGTAACACAAGCAAAGGTTTACGTTCATTATAAACTTTTAATGGTCGGCTTATTCATTAACAAAGGATTCAAAGGAAGGTACGAGTATAATAAACTAGTGACGCGAGCGCCCGGGAATTGCGAGAAATGTTTTGTACGTAATCTATATTAATTTAATATGAGTTTTTTGATCCCGTTTCCCCTGTATGTAGGGACGTGGCATTTTTTTTGTTAATTAAAAAACAAGTATTTTCACGTTTTTCCTCCATGGAACGGTAGGCTAGGGGAACCTCATGTTAAGATACTTCGTTCCCCACTTTCTGTTGAGCGATGGAACTCAATGCCGCGGCTGCTCTACCAGATCAATAAAATGAAAACAATTAAAATGTTAATAAAAATTGTTCTATTTTCGGTTTCGAACCTTTCGCGTTTACAGTCACAGCACAGTCACAGTCAGCTTATGCCGCTGCGCCATTACTGGCCTCAATATTTTTGAATTATTCAAATAATTCAATAAACTAAAAGATGTATCAGAATATTATTACGTATATTTAAGGCACTTTTGTACTCAACAGTACCGTTTATATGAGTAATGGAATCAAGATAAATGGATGAAGTCAATTGACTTCTCAATATTCGTATACAACCGTTCATTTAATCTTTCTTTGACAATAATTTTTAGATAAATATTGTTATAATGTAATATAATAACGATAAAATATGTGGAGACGGTCGTCGCGTAACGGCACTGACTCAGCGCGATGGTTGTGAGTTTGAACCTCGCTCGTGGGAATGAATTATTTTTATTATCTGGCTCTGGTTACAAGACAAAACGCGGTGTTGAGATCCGACTGCCAAGACACATTTTCTCGAAAATTGCACGGAAAATAGGGTACTCTCAGCTTACTCTGCTATATGTGCTACGACGGCCTTACAATATCTATGCAAAAAGCGGATAATATAGTACCTAACATATCTCCCTGCTCTCTTCTAAACAACGTTATGAACGGCTAAATCTTCTGTTTCTTATTTATTCCTCTCAGAATATAAAAACTTAGGGTTTAACTATCAAAAACGTGTAATTAATTTTAAATACATTACCATAACATGCCAGATCAGCAGTGTCCAACAATTTCTTACAAGATACGCCCGCAAGTTACTGGTATACTCGTATATAGGTCAGGCGCTCTCAGTGCCACTCGCTACTTGGCAAGGTTTCCAAGGTAATTTATTGAATTTACCCCCAAAATGTATATAGTTATCCTTTTTGTTTCAGATTTAATTTCTAAAAGTTTTGTAGATGTGTTGGGTAAAACTATTTTTGACACCTTCTTGGATTCTTTGGGGCTTCTCTGGATAATTATAATCTCGTTCTCTCGTCTGTTTATACTATAATGTATGTATGAACGAATGAGTGACTGTATAGACTTTTGACAGTATTGTTCATTTGGTGCAACAATGACGTAGTTGCAACCGTCGAGCTGTGCTGCTATTGACGCGACGGCCGAATCGATTTTGATTTTAATAATCATTCTCTCCCTTTTTTCTGATATGACATAATGATGTCATAATTGGATAATTGTTTATTGAAATGTCAATAAACAATTATCCATCTAGGTAGGTAGATAGAGGTAATTCTATGTCATCTAGGTAGAGTAGGGGCGGTAAATCTATGTCTAATCCACAACCAACCTAGAGCCATCAGTATTTAGGCATCCTTGCCAAAATCTATATATGTAAGTAGCCATAACTCGGGCTTACTAAGTTTTATGATACAAACAATCCATTAATCATGGCCAGTTTATAGATCATACAAAACGTCATATCGCATTGTGATATAATACTCTCCGCCCTTCATATCTCATTTTATTATATCATGGAACTATTCGTGGGATTAATATTAACTTTTATTTGGCATTTATGGCAGAGATGCTGTCGCGGCTAAGCGGCACAGCCTTTGATTGTAGATCCAGCCCATTTGGTCGTGGATTCGATTTCCAATCGAGAGAATGAATTAATTTCCTCGCTCTGGTAACAAGATCCTCGTAAAGTTAAAGTTTTAAAACTCAAAACGCATTTTAACACAAATTTTCCTTTGCATATCCTGCTATATGCGGGATACACATTGAAGTTATTTCTTTATTTTTTATGATGGAATTTCGTGAAGAATTGTGTCAAGACAAAGGCCATCGTAGCGCAGGAGCACAACACGACGGTTGAGGGTTCCCTTCACACTCTTGGAATGAAAACAATAATATTGTCCTATCCTCGCTCTAGTAGAGGCAGAGGGCAGAGCTAGGGGTTGAGTTCTGCTACAGAACAGGAAATGAAAATACATAATTTCCTTGAGTAGAAATCTAACCCACAAGCTGTCGCGTTTACAGTCATTCGTACAATTTGCTTACAAATGTTCATTCATTTGTGTTATATTTGCACCATTTCCCCATTTTTCGTCGTAAGCATCTAAAACATGGGGCTGTCTTGGCACAGAAGCACTAGGATAACTGGTGTAACTGTTACCCGACGGTTGTGAGTTCTATGCCCACTCGGAGGAATAAATATTTATATATTAATATTTCCATTTTTTCGTTCTGCTGCGCTCTTCCGCAATTTAACACGCAATACGTCAAAACTTCGGCGGTACGTGCCCACGTACCGTCGAATTGTCTTTCCTCTTTGTATTGCTATAATGCGGGTTACAGTGTGAATTTGATTTAAAACATGGCAGAATAATCTATCAATATTAACTTATTTTAAAGAAACAAATTTAAAATAAAACCAAACCAAACCTTTGAAAAAGGTTAAGTTCTCTACATTCACGAGGGTATCTTAACATATTTTCTGATCATGCTATATCGATTTCATCTTCTGGCTGGAGAGCCATAAGAGTCTCCGAGAGCGCTTGACCCAGAAACACTTGGTTAATCAAGATCTTGACAAACGGTGGATACGTACAATATGAATAATAAAATAATTTTTAATTATTTTATAAGAACCCTTGTAGAATATGTATAATTGGATCTATGATGTATGAATAGACCGACTACCAATTATTTTGTGATTAAGTAAAAAGAACCGCGTAGAAATATACCTATGTAAATGCTAAGGACACCGCCATTGAGGAATGAGTGACGAAATATTTATATTTAAAACATTTTTTAATAAGTTACGAAAAAACAGCGTTAGTCACCGCTTACCTCAAAAAGCAGGAGATGAAAAAAATACTTTGTAACAGTAGTTTTAAGACATACCGTTACCCACGCACCGCCCAAATTTCGTCCAAAAATTGCCTCTTCAATGGCAGAATTTAACGCCGCGATTTCTAATGTGAAAATCGAACCCAAACCCGTAGCGTTTACAGTATGCTGCTATGCCATAACCTTCTCGAAAGAAAATAGTCCACTTATAAATCATAGTATATCTGATACTGATCTCATGTTATAAATGAAAAAAACTTATATTACTTACAACTGATAGCAAACTTCCAATACTTTGGAGGGTACAAGTTTCCGAATCTGCCTCGTGATCTGCACGTACTTGAATCGGTATTAGCTAAAGTTGTTGGCAACATTTATGAATCTATTACTGTGTCATGTTTAATATATGACAGTTGAGTGTTTGCTAAATATGAAAAGTTTCAGGAAAAACACGTGTTTTCAAAATCGTACGTGAATGTAAGTTTGTTTGTTACGCTTTCACGCCAAAACTATTCAACCAATTTTCATGAAACTCTGTACTCATATTCTTAGAGGTATTAGAAAGGATATAGTATAGTTTTTTGTTTAAAAAAATATAATATATTATCCTTTGGCTATAATATAAAAATAGACATAAGCGAGCGAAGTCGCGTTTTAGTCTCTAGTATTATAATAAACTTTCATTTCATTTCCATGATAAAATATTTAGAATAGCTATTTAAGATTACTTTTACTTTAAGTGGTATAGCAGAATAGGCCATTACCTACACTTTTATACGTAACTCGATTTTCCAAGATAGTCCTTTCAGATGAGTTTATTATATATAAACTAGTTTCGTCCCGCCGATTTCTTCTCAACTATGTCATTTGAAACGATATTGGATAGTAATTTAATAAATATTTGAGCAAATTTTATGAAAGAACAGTTATGAAGAGTGAGGCCGTTATGTTGCAGTGGGACAGCGTTTTACTGGTACTACGATGGTTGTGGGTTTGTTTCCCGTGCTCTGGCAACAAGACAAAGCCCGGCGTTAAGTTCCCCCCCTTACCTCACCAATATCTCAATAATTACGTCAAGGGTTATGTTTTCTCCGCCTACCCTACTTATTTGAGATATATATAGGGAGGAGCTAAAAAAATAGTGATATATTCCATAGTGTACAATTTACATTATGTATCATGGGTAGAGTGATTGTACTAACAGCGCCATTTGTTTTAGTATGTTAAACCCACAACGTTGCATTTCCATTGCGCT
>HE671617.1:15216-69569 GCA_000313835.2 Heliconius melpomene melpomene | reverse complement strand
AACCCGCAATCGTCGCGTACATACATGGAATATGTTTAATTTATCCACGATGTCGGCATCAAACTACGAATGAGCTATATTCTTTTATGATACTTTTGATTGTTCCAACCCAAAAACGTGGCCTTGTTTTTAGTTAATAAAGTACCTAATATTTTACTGTCGTATTAATATAACGTCTGGATAAACATACACAGTGTGATTATAATTGATGCATATATATTTATATTAAACCTTAATATTATATATATACCTACTAAAAATAAAAAAATATAAGATAATATAATAAAAAATAAAAATAAAAAAATATATCTAATAAAAAAAACAAATACCTTTCAGATTTTTTTCGCAGGGTCAACACAACCTAGTGTTAGGTCACTCTTTTCCCGCTTGTCGCCCAATTTTTGAGTCAATGATTTCTGAACGGCGGAATCCAAGGCCGCGCTTTGTCTAGCTCAGCAGGGAAATGAAAAAAATTAAACTTAATCATTCCAACAAGTAGGAACCGGTGGTTTTCACAAATATAAACATTAAGATGTTTAAAACAAAATTGCTGTATATTTTATTTTGAAATATCGACAAAATTAGAGTAAAATGAAATAGTTGAATTTCTATCTAACAGTACCAAATAAATATATTTTATTTAATACAAAGCCTCGATTAAACTAAAGATAACGACGATCAATAGTAGCAAACAAGCGCCATTACATATTTATGATAAATTATTAGATAAGATAAAAAGGATACTTTAAATACTAATGAGAAGTAAAGCTTGAGAGATCTAACATTAAAGTTAATTCTGCAGATTTATATTTAATATAGTCGTAAATAATAAAATACCTTCATCCTAAAAATAGCATATTGGAATCTGAATATTGTATTTCTTTATATAGTTACAGTTTTAAGGTAAGAGAGGAATAGAAAGGAGGAGTGTTTATATGCATTATGCGGAACATTCGAAACATAAGACCGACTCGCACTTAACCGAGTTTCGCTTATCTACTAAAGCTAAAAAACTAAAAAAACTTAACAAATAATTTCATACAAAAAAAAAGAGTGAAAAGGCGACCTGATGGCACTACAAGAGAAAATTCATATGCAAACAGAAATATTCGTCTCTAATTAGACCTAAGAACTATTTGACGTCACTGTATTGAGGCTTTATTCAATTTGTACCACTATTTGATGTATGATTGTGCTTAGGTGCCAACAAGTCTGTCATTAGTATGTACAGAGCTGTATATTTTTTTTGTAAAAAATATACAGCAGCTAAAAGTAGTAAACATTACTGTTTTATGGGAATGGTCGTAAGTACGATTTCTGATTCCGTTTAAGTATAATTTCTTGGTATAAATGTAATTGTGTTCTTTTTTCTGCATTTTTACAGTGTATCCTACACATAGCTACATAATTAAGTAGATAGAGGGAGCCTAGTTAAGGTTAAGAGATTAAGACACTCAGTTCTCCACGAATTTCTCAATTTTTAAGACGACAACGTGTTGAGTGGCGGAACTCAACGTCGCGCTTGGCCTGTTACCAGAGTAAAAATATAAAAATAATCCATTCCATTGCGTGGAACTTGAAAACACAACTGTAGCGTTAAGAGTCTCGACACCACGAATTAGAAACGTTGACATACTCGTATAATATTTTTTCTTATTTTACCATATACATTTATATTTTAATTTAATTTCCAGATAAAATCAAGAAGAAATATGCATCGCTCGGCGACAATGTGGTTGTGGTCAAGTTGGAGAGGTCACAGAAGGCCGGCCTCGGCCTCAGTCTCGCAGGACACAGGGATAGGAGTAAGATGGCGGTTTTCATATGCGGCATGAATCCTGCAGGCTCTGCTGCTAAATCATCACCGCCTATCAAAGTTGGAGATGAGGTCTTGGAGGTGAGATTAATATAATGTTTTTTTGTACATTGTTTTATCTTCTTGGGGAAAGGTAAAGAGAGAGAGAATGATATGTTAATATATTAAGAGTTTATATTGCGATTTTTTCTTTTTTATTATATTGCATCGTTATAGCGTTATATTATAGCATAGATTTGTATAATGTACCTAGTTTTAAAATGAAAAGTATTTATTTTTGAGAATTTTTTTTATAAGCTATAATTAAGTTATAATTATTTAATTACTTTAACGTACACCTTATGTTTAAAAATATTCAGACAAAGCCTACGCTTTGTCTGTACTCATTTAATTTACATTATTTATATTCTGTAATTTTTTTATCTACATCTCTATTTTTAATTTTTTTATCTAATATCTTCTGTAATCTTTTCATGTCATCTTCTGAACTCTATAAGTCATTCGGTTCTCCAGTTACTTCATCTTCGTCTTAACATATTATAATTATTATCTTTTTCCCATTAAACCCCATTTTCTCGTCGAATTGCCGCGCTTGCCTCGTTACCAGAGCGCGTTTAATATTTCAATCACCCAAGTGGAAATGGAACCCACAACCGTCAAACTACTAACTTACTGTCGAACGCTGAGTCACTATACCAGCCTGCTTCTCTATATGTATAACATTTTATATATATATATATATATATATATATATATTTACATCTTACATCATTTAAAACTCGTTCAGTTATTGCAACCCTCTAAGTGTGTACTTAAAAAGCATCGCGTGACAAAAGATTTTTCTCGTAGCGAGATGCCATTTATATTCTTGCACTGGATTGTAGCTACATTGTTCTATAAAGTGTATACTTACTATAAATATACGTTTTAAACTATCTGTTATATAAATATTATTTTATTTATTAGATAATGGTTGTGAGTTAGATTTCCATTTGGGGAAATGAATTGATACAATAAATTAATATAGGCCACTCGTGACACGTGACAAGCGTGTGACTGTAAATGTGTCGGGTTGTAGGTTCATTTGGCACACGAGGAAAATTAATAATTACATTTCTTCGCTTTGGTGTCGGGTTCGGTTCCGCCACTCAACAGGCGATGTCTCCAGAACTTAGCAGAAAATGGAGAACGGAAGTGTCTTAACACTAAAGTCTCAGGTTGGCTCTGCCTCTTGCTGCACCTGCTATGTGCGAGATACAGCGTGAGGTGTTAAAAAAATCAGTGAAATTAAAAAAATCCTCATTCTGATAAGAAGATAAAGCGCGGGGTTGATCTCTGTATTCCCTCAATATCTAATACCGCAGTAAGAAAGAAACGGAATGTCTTAATATTAGGTTTCCTCTGTCTACTCTGTTATATGCGAGCTATCATCATACTGTATATGAATCTGAAAAAAAAAATATAATATAATTAATAAATATATAAATATTTACTGAAGTGTTATTCAATACTTAACATTATATTTACATAATGACCACAATTATAATAAAGAACAAAAACTTTACAAACACTTTATTTCCAAATTTAGCTTCAAAGAGATGTTTCTTTTTCCATAAGAGAACAAAACAATTTATAAACAAAAGGCGTTGAGGGCACATTTCTCTCTAGGAGCGAAATAACAAAAAATTGTAAACGATCTCCGCAACATTGAAGGTTTTTGTTAGGTCACGAGTAAGGGTTCCTTCATAATCGTGACCTTAATTTTTTACTAAAATAATTGAATTTTCATTAAAAAATAATAATTGCTACTTTTGTTTTCACTTCAGACGCATAAAATACCAAATTATTTATCATTTACCAAAGGTAAATGATTTTTTTTATATATTTGCCGGCTTTAAGACACAGTGTATTGGGTGGCGGACTTCAACATCTCGGGTATTCTTGTTGCCAGAGCACGTATGTAAATAAAAATAATAGATTCCTCTAAATAGAAATCGAATTTAGAGCCGTCGGATAGAGGCAATCGAATTTTAATTATTTAACAAAGTTAAATCTTTCTATTTTATATTATTCTGTGCTAAATGTCTTTTGAAGACAACGTCGTAGTTTTCAGTCAGAAAGTTAGCTTTCATATAAATTAACTGGATTGAAATTTACGGTACGATGAAGTTAGTGCGCTATTATTAAAGCGCAATTTAAGAATATAATTAATAATTATTTTCGCCACCATGGCACAGTGATACAGTTTTTGGGTGTCTCCGTTGTGGTTGTTGATTCGATCTAATTAGTAAAATGAATATATCTCTTACTAGCGACCCGCCCACGGCTTCGACTGCGTGGACTACTTTATTATTAATTTCTGTCTTCATGAGTCCTATAAGTGACGTCCATGCAAAATTTGAGACTCCTAGCATTTGTAGTAGCGAAGTTTCATATGAACTTTCAACTCCAAAAACAATCCCTTAGAAGTCGAATATTACAAATTCCCGTCTTAGCGAGCACCTACGTTCTATAAGTAACTCCTATGCAAAATTTGAGATTCCTAGCACATGTAGTTTCTGAGATTTCGTGATGAGTGAGTGACCTTGCGATTTTATATATATAGATTAGTACGTAAAGGTTCAAAAGGTCGTTATCGATTCTCTTTGCTTAGCCTGATATGCAAACCAACAAGATAAAACCAAAATGATATCTTCTTCGAATATTAGTCAATATAATGAATATACTACACACAGGAATAGAATACGATAGAAACACAAACAATAACGTCCACAGTCGTCATAATTAGATCAAAAGTAAATAAATACTGCCATTCAACATAACGCTTTACTCCTGACATTTGGCGCTCGGCCAGCACTGTAGAGAAATGATCTTGGAAATAAGGCGGATGACTCTATTAGTGGATAGATAATTACTCAATTATTTTCATATAAAAATGATAAAATTCCTTTAGATATTTTTTTGATGGGATTGAACCTGCACCTATTAAATGTCTTGTAAGCGCTAATAAATACTAGAAGAGTAAATGCTCTTTAGTTAGTTTGGTTTCAAGCTATCTCCTATATATATCAGGTTAGGGAGAGGGAACCTAGTTTTAAGATAAATAATTTATCAAAACATCGCTACATCTATTAAAAATTTAAATTGTTTTTCGTGTTGTCAGTTTTTGGCGAAAGTCAAATTTCACACATTCTTTGGGTCCGTTACACAGAAATATAAAAAAAAAAAAAAAAAACCACACTTCCGAGGGCGGGACAAGGGTCCAAGCCATCGGTGGCTAGGGCTCCAGAGAGAGGAACCGCCGCACAATACGCGCCGTCTCAAGTATTACTGCCTTCTGTATCCGGTTCTTGATCCAACAGCTAAGCGATAGCCTCTTAAGGTGTTGGTCGAGGCTTTTCGCTATTAAACCGTTAACCGAAACCACTATCGGCACAATGATAGTCGCATTGACATCCCACATGGCGGTAATCTCATGGGCTAGGTCCAAATATTTAGATTGTTTTTCTTTTTCGGCCTTCACGAGATTTTCATCATGTGGGATAGTAACGTCAACAATCACTGCGCGGCGCGCCGCTCGGTCTACTAGTACTATATCAGGTCTATTGGCAACAATATACCTGTCAGTAATAATAGACCGATCCCAGTAGAGCAAAGCACAGCTATTTTCAAGAACCGACATGGGATTGTACCTGTAGTAAGGCACCTCCAATTCTACAAGGCCATATTGAAGAGCAAGTTGCTGGTGTATTATCTTGGCTACTTGATTGTGTCTATGCAAATACTCGCCATTAGCAAGATGAGAACAACCAGAGACAATATGTCTGAGGGACTCCCCAGGTCGATGACACGCCCGGCAGATGTCGATAGTGCCATCTTTCATAATATGTCTCTGGTAGTTCCGTGTCTTGATAACTTCGTCCATAATTGCACAGACAAAACCTTCAGTTTCTCCGAAAAGATCCCCAAACTGTAACCAAGATAATGATGAAACAGTATCCACGTCCTGGCCCACTAGGGCTCTATGGAATCTACCATGCAGCTCCTTGCTCTTCCATACAGCCATGCGATCAGAAGTAGTAAGTACTACAGGCCGACGCCAGTTCTCTTTGCCCAAGGAAAGAGGAGTAAGGCCTTTGTCAACTGTTACCACATCCTTGTGCATATCCACGTCAATCTTGAGAAAATATTCTCTAAGACTGCATACCTCGTGGTTATGAAGGTTCTTGACATTCAAAAAGCCACGACCTCCACACTTACGCGGGATATACAGTCTCATTACAGACGAACGCGGATGGTGCATTCGGTATGTCGTCAACAATTTACGTATTTGGCGATCTACGGAGTCTAACTCAGTCTGTGTCCATCTTACAATGCCAAAAGTATAGGCTAAAAGCGGCATAACCCAACCGTTGAAAGCACGCACCTTGTTGCCACCAGATAAAAGGCTGCCAAGCACTTTTTTCAGGCGGCTAAAGAAACGCTCCTTCACCAATTGCTTTATGCTCCGCTCATCAATGGGTCCGTTATATTGTTATAGTGTTAGCTATCGGAAACAAACGTATAAACGATTCTATTATAAACATTGTATTTCGAAGCTAGTGTAGTACATTTACTATGAAAATTTAAATACATTTATCTATTTATATTTTTAAATATTTTAATTTTCACACAAGATTATGGTTGCCATAAATCGTAAAAGTTGAATATGAAAATCCCCCAATAATTGTAATTGAAATAACTTTGTTTTGATTAATATACCTATAAAAAATGTAAATACAATTTATTGTATTAAAAATGAGTTTTACGTAATGTTTTCTAAAAAGTATAAAAAAATTGTTTCCCACTCAGGGAAATTACTATATTTAAATTGTTTTTATTTCCCCGCTAAATCCAAATTAGTTGTAGCTAAACAGGTAGTGACTCGACCCTTTGTGTAAAACGGAGAACAGAGAGCCTTCTCTTTGCCTGCTATTTGCTGGTACATGGGAGAAACATGACAAGGGTTATAAGGGTTATAAGGTCTACACAAACTCTCACTCTAGACAAAAATACTTTTAACTCCAACAAAATTGTATCACGGTAAAGTTTTTAATGTTTAACTTTCTCTTTGACCTTTTTGATTCGTCGAAAAAATATTATATTTATGGTTTCTTAAAAACAAGATCTATATCTTAATGCATTAAAATGCCTATATTAAAAAAATACACCAATTTCAGTCAAAAGTACCACATTAAACTATTTTGGTAGTCATTAAGAAAAACAAGTTTTCAAGGGCTATAAATATACTGTAATTCCGTTTAAAATTAAAAAAACAGCTTCACGCATAGCAGGGAAAAGGAACCTAGTGTTAACGATTCGTTCCCCACTTTCTTTTGTTTGCCTAATTTGTAGATATTACGTATTAAGTGTATATATATACTTCACGTGAATTTATATTTTATTACAAATCTTCTTAATTTATTCTATTACTCTAAAATTTAGACTAATTTTGACTGAACAAATTTGTTTTTCTTAAAATTAGCAACGACTAGGATTACGGTTTCTAGCAACGGAACCCTACTCTACACAGTTATATAAAATATAACAAAAAAGGATATGCCGAATTTAAAAAAAAATATATAATTAGCCGAACTTATTTTTAATTTCGTTTATTATTTTTAACGTAAAAGGCCGCGTCGTAAAAATGTAGTTTGTAAAAATAATTTCTTTCTTACACCAAGTACGTAGGAGACATCATGTTAACACAATTTTTATTATATCTTAAAATGTATTTATTTTTACAACTGCGGTGATACAATATGGTGAACAAACCTTGTATAGGGAAGGTCACGATTATTTTCACTGAAACAGCTTTTGAAGCCTTTGGTGGTACTGTGGAACTGCACATGACTGTAAACGACATGGTTGTGAGTTGAAATTCTATTCGAGAGAATGAAAATAATAGATTATTTTAATGTCTCTGATAGACAAAGCGTGGCGTTGTGCTCTACCATTCAATAGTCAATACTCAATGTCTCAAAAATTGGGCGGAAAGTGGGAAACGGAGTGTATTAACATTAGGTTCCCTTTGACACTCTACTATTAAAAAAAGGCGTGAAGGTGTTAATTTTGCGACTTAAAAAAAAGAAATACTTCAGTCAAGTTTGTTTTGCCCGTTCCTCAGAGATTTGTTTTTCCCGTTTCTTTTTCAACTGATAATAGTGACTTGAATCTCAATAAGTTGGAGATAACTCGTCTTTGTTTTATAAAGCACTTTAGCTCAGTCAATACTTTTGTAAAACAATCAAGAATTGCAAGTATAAAACTTCTTCTTTTCGTTTCTTCTTTATGTTATCGCTTAAAAAATCGTACTTATAGCAAGATAGGTAGAGTGAACGAAGAGCTTAGACACTACGTCCTCCCTTTTGTGCCCATTTTAGTTAGGTGGCGGAAACTAACGCTACATACCAGATTGGGGATCCAGATCCATCCATCCATCCATCCATCCAGGGACCAGATGGAAATGTAACTAAACAATACAGATACACCGTGCAGCTGATTTATTTATTTATTTATTTATTTAAATTCTTTTATTTTTCCTTTCTCCTGTAATTCCCTTGAACATTGCTTCATTGGAAAATGTAAAAGTAGTTACTTTTATTCACCCTTTATGGTCACCGTCAAAATTTTTTGAAAGTAGTAAGAGGCTCAAATTTGACATTGGACGATCCTATATTTGTAATAAAAATTTCGATATGCGCTTTAAAATCATACCAAATTTGTTAAAATAAACTGTTGTCATAAAAATAATTACATTATTCCTTATTAAATGTAACTCAATTTGTATTTTTGTAACTTTTAAAGATAAGATTTAATTAAAATAAAACGTAAAAAAAGTACTTAAAGTAAAATCACAAGTTTTATATAGGTACGTAATATATACATATAGAAAAGTAGTATAATAGTTATTTTTATATCCCTGCTCTAATATGAAAAAGATTGAAATGGAAATTTTGAATGAATGTTTTTCTTCAAAGCATGGCGTTGAGTTCAATCATTCAACACCCAATTATTTCAGGCGCAAAAATTGAGCTGTCTTAACACTAGATGCCTCTCCTAACTACTATATTGGGAATAAAGCCACAAATTGGCATCAAAATCCTATTTTTCTATTATATTAACCAATTATAAAAATTTACAAAGATTTAAGGTCTTATATGACGCATATCCTTATTAGCACGACAAACGTGACGTAAACGCGACGGTTGTGGGTTCGATGCGAACTCGAGGGAATGATTATATTATTTCAATCATTTCTTGTGAGTAAGTAGTGTCCTAACACTATCTTCTCTCAACCACATGTGGAATGCAGCGTGAAGCTATAAAAAAACAATTCTTAAGTCATAGTAATTATCTCAGTATAGCATTCGTATCCTAACAATGTTTATTGCGAAGAGGCAGGCGCAATCAAACAATTACGTGCATTTACATACATTAACGCGGATCTCGGGCTGCGGTCTGGCGGTCGGCCAAGGATCGACTGGCTGGTGGTCTAAGCATCTGTTTATAAAACACTTTAAATATTTTACTATAGACTAAAAGTTATTTTTGATCTACATATACTTGATTATTATAAGTTATATAGCTTTATATTTAAAAAAAAACAGAGCAGAGAAACAATTAAATTAAGTTGTCCAAATAATGAAAAAAAATCATTAAATGGAATTGAACCGTGAACCATCGATTTATATTCAGTCTTATATACATTTGAGGGATATAGCGTGAAGGTATTTTTTTAAAAAAGAAATCACTCATATAGCTTATCACTTAAAGAGCTAGCGTGTTTGAAATGGGCCGGGAAACTAATCCAGACGAACTATTCTCGTTTAACGTTTAACGTGCGTGATTGAAACGTTACTCGGTATACTCTCGCTGGAGTCGCTGGCGTTATTGTATAACTTATTGTCTATATATAATGCATATTTGTGTACACTTATAAATGTATGTACATACGTTTGAAGCCGTCGTAGCGCAATGGCACAGCGTGTGATTATAAACGAGACGGTTGTGCGTTCGATTCCCACTCATGGAATTGATTGCTATCATTTTTATCTTCACGTTAAATCTCGTATTTAAAAGCATTATTCGATCATTGACCAAAATTTTAAAATATAATAATAATCTATGCAATAAATGATTTCATATTTATCTCTCTCTCTTTTTTTATTACTTATCTTGAAAATCACCCAAGTGGCATCGCCTCCGCTGTCAAATATAAACAACAAAGAGTTGTGTTCTAGAGGGCTTGTGTCTGTAGATAAATGGACGTTAATTCAAAAAAAACTCAAACTCTTTAGCTTTATCATACTAGTATAGATTATATTATATTGAATAATATTTTATTTTATTTTTAGGTGAACGGCATAGTGTTGCATGGGAGATGTCATCTGAACGCGTCTGCCATCATCAAAGGTCTTGTCGGGCCAGTCTTCAAAATAATATTATTGAGGTAATTACATTTAAAACTTTTTACTCGTTTTTTAATTTAATAAATCAAGCCAGTCATCCTGTCGTGTTTACAGTGCACCGTAAACACGACAGGATGTGGATTCGATTCCCACTCGAAGATTTTTTTAATATTTGTCATTTTAGTGACGAAGCCAAACGTTGAGTTTCAGCACTTGACACGCAATGCCTCCAGATTTCGACGAAACGTTCCCCACGTTTTTTCCCCACGTTTCACGGAAATGTCTTAATGGAAACGTAGTGTCTTAACACAACGTTCCCAGGTTCCTTCTGCCTATGGGCGGGCTACAGCGTGAATGTAAAAAAATACACAATTTTTCTTGATTCTGTGAATGAACGATAACTATTTTTACACCTAAATATAAATACTTTGTATCTTATCAAATGTCGATATCTTTATCGGGCGTCCTTTATATAACGGCCGTAGGCGATTTTATTTCTTTCTTGACAGTGAACGAATGTACTGACTTGATGTGCCTTTAACCTTTAATAGAAAAAAATACATAAAATGGCAAATATAGTAAGGTTTATTCAAAAATCAAACCTACAATTGTTTTTACGCAGAATAATATTCAGGTAAGCTACTATTAGGCTAGGAAGCTACTGATTTTGTTTTGTGCTATTTTATGAGGTTATCATAGCGCAGTAGTACCTACGGTGTTTGACTGTTAACGCGAGGGACGAAATGTGTAAAAATTTCTCTACAGAGATGCTAACAACGTAAACAAGCATATAAGAATTTCAAAGTAGCTTGACAAGAACGTATGGCTTAATCGTCAGAGTGCTTGGACCGTGTCCTAGAGACGCGGGTTTAAATCTCACTACATATAAATTATATGTTTTCAAAAAAAATAATAAATACCTTTTTTATAAATTGGTTATTATGCTTTTCACTGTATTATTACGAATACTCTATATATACTAGTATATAGAAAAGCATAATATGTTTTTCTTTAATATTGCAGCAAGCAATGTAATGTATCGCAGCTGTGACATTCAAAGGGCGACGAAATTTCTTTGAGTAAAATTGAAAAAGTTTTACTAAATATTACTGTGAATAGTACAATGATTTATATTTAGTTTTAATTAAATTATTTGATTTTTATTTATTATAGTTTACTTTTAAGCTGTTTCCCACGTACATCAGGTAGGCAGAAGGAACCTGGTGTTAGACAAACCGTTCTCTATGCACCGTTCATTTATTTGAGACATGTCGATTGAAGGAATTCAACGTCGCAATTTGTCTCGTTACCAAATAATATTTTTTTCCCAAGTAGATTTCGAACTTACAACCTTCGCATTTACAATGAGACTCTATATACCCTATACAATGAGAGATAATATATCCATTACTTTCTTATAGGCGAAAAGCAGCATTAGAAGATGTCGCAGTTAAACCTCTAACACCAAACCAGTTTCCAGTAGCGCTTGATGAAGAGGTAAGTGAATGTATTAATTATTTATTTATATAATATTGAAATGCATATAAATAAATGCATATAATTTTAGTATAATACTTATCTTTCTTTATACATTTAAAAAACTAAATAATTAAATATTATTGAGCAATTATTCTGATCTGCGAATTTTACCAAAAATAAGTATAGCTACTTATAGAACAAGTAATAAATTACCCTACTATGAAATAGAAATAGTTATTTTATTAAAATCTAATTAATTTATTACAATAAAAGAAATCAAAGTATGTATTCAACTCTACAAATAACTCTATAACTAAGCATACATTGATGACGAATATACGATAGAGTGCGTGATACTAAGCATTTTTTTCTATTTTCTGATATCTTACGCAATTATACGAGTTAAGCAATGAAAATTAAATGAGACATTACTATTTGTGTAAAATTTCAAACTGTAACCCGCATATAATTAGGTAGGCATAGGGAACCTAGTGTTAAGACACTCCGTTCCCTATTTTACACGTAACCTTCGTGTGTGTTGTTACGTGTGTAAGTGAGGAAATCAAGATAAATATAATCACTTCCCGAATGGGAATCGACTCTACAACCATCACGTTTACAAGCAGACACATCCCCGCTGTGCCACGCGGCGGCTTTTATATGTATATTATATTGTTTGAATATAATTTATTATTGTTTATTCGCTTAACACTGACCTTGCAGCCGTCTCTTTCACACTTCACGCTCATGGTTTCCGTACGATTTTTCCTAAACTTAATTATACACACTAATTTCAATCTTACTTTTAATTTAAATAAAGTATAAAATTGATCAAATTTGTATTTTTCAGTGTTTATCTTAAACGTTTCACGACAAAAGGATACAAGTAACTTTAAGAATCATCTTAAATTGTAGCTTACTTGTATTAAGATAAGGTTGACTTTTCATTGCTATTTTCATGGATATACCTTATTTACTTTAGATTAAATCTCGTCTGTTATCTTTTTAGCAGTGTCACACATATAAGTGCTAAAGTAGTAGCGTGGACGCGGCGCAAGAGCACGCATATTATAAATTCATCAAAATTTTTAGCAGTATTATAAATTAATAAACAAGTGCTATAAAAGTGTGAAAGTGTTATTTAAAAGTGGTTTTAAAAAATATAGATCTAAATTTCATTTGATTTCAATATATATGCTAATATTGTAAAATTTACTTTAGTTGTACGAAAATATATTTAACCGCAGGTTAATTAAAACAATTAATATTTAATTTTTTTTTAGATTATAATAATCTAACTAATGTAGTGCAGCGTTGTGGTCTAACTAAACGTAGAAAACGGAATAGTGCGTCATTTATTTACTTATTACAAAGTCTTAGAGATTTTTATTTCATGTGAAGACGACCGTAATATCTATCGACTTATAAAGAACGGTCAACGAGCCGTGGTCGTCTTGAAGTTAAGTTTTCTGAACTTATGTGCATTGTTTACTCGGGAAGAAATTATTCAAAAGTAAGAAAAATCCTAAAATTAAATCTGCACAATCATATATTATAGCAATTTCATGGCGGCCAAGACTTGTCGAACGTACATACTATAGTAATATGTGATCGTTTTAAGTAAAATCTTATATAGATTTCAGTGGCATTTTTTATACTTTCACGCTTTATCCCGCATATAATAGGGTAGTCAGACAACCTAATGCCAAGACACTCCGTTCTCAACTTTCCTCTCGTCATTCAGTCGGGTCATAGCGTGCTGAGTGACTAGGGTCAATGTCTTTCTAAGTTCTTACCACTTTCTAAACAAATGCGGGAAATGCAAAGAAAACTATTTCAGGTAATAAAATGAAGAGTGTAATCGTGAAAAGTTGTGGGTTCGATTCCCACTCGAGGAAATGTAATATTTAATATTTTCATCTTTTCGCTCTGGCAATGAGGCAAAGCGCTGCTTTGAGGTTCGCCACTCAACACCCAGTGCATCCATAATTCGACGGAAAGTAGAGACTGGACGCAACTTAATCTGTACGCACTCTAGGTTCTCAGGTCCCCTCTGAGTCTAAAACTCTTTAAGAAGGCAAGCGAAAAGCGTGAATTTACAATAAAAAAGAAATAATTACTAAATACAAGTATCAGGTAGTTATTTAACAATTATAAGTAGCGGATTTAATGAAACATAGATGAATAATATTATGTTATGTAATATTTATTAAACATAACTATTAAAAACATGCTTATGTAATAAGCAATTTAATTAACATGAATGAATATTATAAACTTAAAGAAAACGATATTTTATTATTATTTTTATCAAAGCGCGGCGTTGAGTTATGCCACTCAACACGCAATGCCTCCAGAATTCGGCAGAAAGTGGGAAACGGGGAGTCTTAACACTAGGTTCCCTCTGCCTACCCTAGAAGCGTGAAGCTGATTTATTTATTTATCAAATATTTAATTATATTTTATTTTCAAGGTAAACACACGGTAAATTAAATGATTCATTATGAAACTTAAAAAGATATGCCTCAAAAATTCCTCGGAAGGTAGGGAACGAGGTGTCTTAATGAAATTTGAATGTCTTTGCACTAAGTTCCCAGGTTCCCTCTACCTTACGTATATCGACTTGCTTTGTACGGAATTCAGCGTGAAGCAAAAAAAAACATAATTTACATAAGTTTTTACAGATTAACATCAACCAAATATAGTAATTAATATAAAATGAGGCCATCATGGCACAGTATTATAGCGTCGGACTATAAACGCGATTATGTTCGTTGAACACCGATTTGGTACTAACATTTTTTTAATTTTTTGCATTGTAGCACGTAAAAATATATTAATTCCCGCTCTAGCAGACAAAGTACAGCGTTGAGTTCCATTTAACACGTGTCTGGGATTTATTGTATTTAAATATAAGAGTGAAGCTAACATTTCTCTTAACAACTGCTTAAAATATAACTCATAGTTAATAATTGTATAAAAAATAATTTATATAAGTAATTGGACTTCCATGATTGCAACTTTAAAATATTTTATAATCAAAATACTTATATAAGGAAGTAATAAAAATGTTCTTCCTTAAAATGACACGTAATAGTTTAAATCCGGTCAAATAATATTTGTGGCTACTTAGAATTTAATTTATATTTATTATTTTTGTATGGATACATGTTTTTTTTATAAATGTAATTTATGCTCATTCTGGTAACGAGACAAAGTACGGCGTTGAATTCTGCCACTCAACACGCAATGCCCCCAGAGTTTATCAAAACGCTGGGAACGAGAGTGACTTAACTTTAGGTTCCCAAGTTCCCTATGCCTATTCTGCTACGTTCGGAATACAGCGTGTTGAAATACATTGTTTGCCCACTTTTGGAACATTATGGCTCGTTATCAATGTTATTAAAGCTCGCACTTAAGCTTTTAAGATATTGAAGTTATAGTATAAAACTTTTGAAAAACCCTCCCAATTAAATTCGCGCATGAAGGGTTCCTTATAACTGTATATAAAAAAGGCAAAAAAAATCACGATCAGAGTCCCTTAAATATTTATTCTGTTTTTAGTATGTTGTTATAGCGGTAACAGAAATACATCAAATGTAAAAAAATCAACTGTCTAACTTTGACGGTTGAAGAAAGCGAAGTCTTAGTAATAGGGTTCCGTTCTACCCTTTGGAACGGTACCCTAAAAATCAATAAATAATATGAACACCTTTTTCTTATTATAGGTATATATATATATATGTCGTCAGCTAGGTACTATATCAACAGTAATACATATATTATATAATACATGTAAGGAAGTATATAGAGATCACGTACAACCACTCTATGAAACTCGAGTCGGGCAAACAATCTTTTATCTTCGGTCAGTTGCGAGTGCTCAAATATAACAACATCTAGATACCTACTTAATTATATTGACGCTACCGTATAATAAATTTGTAAATGTCCATTATTATATATTTTTTTACCTTCACACTATAACGCGCATAGAGCAGAGAAGGCTAAAGAATAGTGATAGTGGCAAGGCACTTCGTTCCCCATTTTCCAATTCGATCAGAACCCAACGTTGTGGCTTGAACTTGGTACTAGAGCGTGGAAATCAAAATAATTAATTCCCCGAGTGGGATTGGAACCTCTAATCGTCGGAAGACCTGCCGATGCGCCGTAACTATCGCATTCACAGTCAAACTGTGCCACGAAGGCCTCAATATTATAGTTTTAGTATATTTTTCCTATAAAATATATAAATATGCATTTACAGGTTATTTTTAACATAACAACTTAACAGCTTTCATGTACGCGGCTAATAGTAAATAGCTTTTAACTAGATAATATATCTGATGTAAAAGTAAGATTTACTTTTAGATTAACTCGCTGATAACGTGAAAATGACTAAAGCTAAAATAAATTAATATGGCCATTTACGTGTAAAAAATTTGCACTTATATATAAGTAAATCTGAAATAAAAATATTTTCATAACTGCATCACGATTGCATCTACTTACTTATTTAAATAAAATTTACTTTAGGCTTTGACTTATGATACACAAAGTTTTGGACCTAATAAAAAAAAGTGCTCTACAAACCATAAAAAAATGTGTTAGTGATACAAAAGTGCAATCAAAAATGATACAGTGATGACTGTGATGACCGAAGTGCGTAGACGCAGCCCGGACGATTACTGCAAGCCTACCACCTTCCTTAGAACAATATGGAGACGGACTTTGTCCTTCAAGAAGAAGAAGGTGAGAATTGAATCTCCACTTGTATACCTACTATAATATAATACACTGAAATCCTTTGGTTGAACGGGCTGATCTCAGGAACTGCTGATTCGAATTGAAAAAAATATTTTGTATTGTATTGTCCCATTATTGAGGAAGGTCATAAAAGTCTATATTAAATTACATTAATTATTTCGCATATACATTTCATATTTCTTAGTCATCTGTTTTTCATTACCCTGAGTGAGAATCGAACCCACAATCGTCGCGCTCTTTTTCTGCGTCTTTTCTAGAAAAAATAATTTTATCCCTAAAATACAATAGTACGTGTATGTATGTACGTGCATGTACGTGCATAAGAAACTATAAAAAACACCTTAAAAGTGCTATACACAGAGCAGACAGAATCTGAGAGAACAAAGTTTTTATCATTAAGTCCACTTAAGCCGACTAAAAGAGAAGTTACTTCTTAGTTTTGTTTGATAGCAGAATGGATTACTTAGTGCAATCTAATAGATTAATGAAATATTGTATCTTACTATTATATATTTATATTTTTGGAGATTTTATTCTATCTCTATAAATGTAGATATTTAGAGTATATCTCATTGTATTTCTCTTTCAATCTACATTGTATTTCATTATACAGGTGTTTCTTTAGATAGATTAATTCATACAGGCGATGGAGAAAGTAATTTCCAAATATTTTTACCCCCTATAATATCGCCTGAAGTTAAACAGTTTCTGAGATATTCGCCATTCATAACAATATCTAAATATACGCTAAAATTTCTTTTTTGGGATATTAGATATTATTACACATTCTTGTAGTACGTAATTTCTTCATTAATTTGGAGGAAAATTAAGTAATATCTTAAAAGTTTCTTCTTAGAATTATATTTATTTGGTATCAATCGGAAGCTTTCCCTTTACGTTGCAGGGAGACCAGCTCAGACCAGTGCTTACAAGTTAGGAATTAAGGGAAGGTTGAACAAGCCTCTTGAAATGAGCATTAACGTTCACCTTTTATTGAAATATTTGAATATTTTTAAAATCTACTTTGAATTTAGAAAATGTTTCATGAAACTATTAAGCAATTGAAATAGTCTTGTTATTTAATTGAGATTTCGATAAAAATAAAATTGTAACTTGATAAATTGAAAGTCTGTTTAATATTTTGACTCCATTAAAACGTTGTTTTGTTAGGTATTATGCAAATGTAATCTGCGCATTGTTATCACACAAAATTACAGCGAGTTTTTTTTCGTTTCCGTTATTATCTGTATAAATTTTTAAACCAACTTTATCAAAAGTTATCCTGGCGCAGAGGTACAACATTTGTAAACGCGCCGGTTTTAGGTTCCCGCTTGGAAAATATAAAAAATAATTAGTTTTTCCCGCTCGTCGCGAGGTTTAGTCTTGAAAATTGGGCGGAAAATGGGGAGCAGAGTGTCCTATCATTAAGTTTTCTCTGTCTACCATGCTGCAAATGACATACAGTGTGTAGCTAAAAGTCTTGACAGAATATTGATAGGCTTTCTGGAAACCGACCTTTCTGCATTGACTAATGGTCGGTAAATGGACTCTAAGTGCTAATTTAAAGAGCATGAATTATAATATCAATATTGGCGTTAGTTCATTTATTCATTATTTAATATAGTACACATTATTTAAACTTATGTAGGAATATTACATATATTTCTTATCAGTTGTCTGATTAAAACAGCCAACACCAGTCTGTAAGTTGTCTAAGCATATAAAACTTGGGGCTTTATAAAAATTCATTGCTTTTAATTCAAAAACACTTGTTAAAATATTTAAAATGAAGTATTAATGTGAATATTCTCGTATTATAGCAATAGTTATTTACACGTGTCCTTATTTGCATCTGGGCAAACACAAGCACGCCTTGTCTTCTTTGTTTTAGTTAATTTTGCATTAACTTTGTTTTATAAATATGTATTTACATAATATGTAATTTTCTCTCTATAAACTTATATAAAATTTAAGTGTGCCCTAAAGACTTTTATTTATTATTCGGTGGAAAGTGAGGAACGGAGTGTCTTAACACTAGGCTCCCTCTGCCCACCTTGCTGTGTGTGGGATACAGCGTGATGCTAATTTTATTATTTTATTTACATGAATTTTACACTTGTAAGCTCCCTAATTTCTAATTAAATGATAATCAATATTAGTATCCAAACCATTTCCCCTAATAGAAATTGAACCCACAATTATCTCTTATTGCAATAACATTATCACATCCATTGATTGCGCCGACGGTGCCATTACCGATAATAGTTTAATTATATCAAAAGGCAGACGTGGCGTTCACTTAAGTGGTGCACCCACTTTTGTGTAAATGTCACGGAACACGTCCATTCATTTATTATATAGAAAATAATATGGGTAATAAATGCGAATATAGAAAAAAAGTTGTTTATTACTTTTACGTAACTAAACGCCACGTTTTATATTACTATAAAAGAAATAAAAAGTAACTTATTCCCCTATACTTGGATGGAACTCACAACTATTGAACTTATAATCAGTATCCCCACTGTGCCATGCTGGCCATAATTATAACTAAAAATACATTTTAATGTACACCGTCCACGTTATATGTAATTTAGCATAAGTTATCACCTAACGCGTAGCAGAGGTCAAATCTCTGGGAAACCGGTATAGTAAGTAATTTTAACGCTAATTGAAGAAAAAATATATGATTTATATACTGTATAGCAAACTACTGTAAAGGCCAGAGTAGCTAGGGGTACAAGCGTGCTACTATAAACGCGGGTTCGATTCCCACTCGTGGAAATAAAATACTTAATGTTTTCTTTTAATCGCTCTGTCACGAAGCTGTGAACCTGTCGCATTTTCAATATCTCATAGATAAAATCGTGGCCTTAATGAAAAATAATTAATATTATTTATGTCATACTGAATCAAACTCTGGTTTGACGATAAGTATAGACTCAAGTCCCATCTTCAATATTAATGTTTTTATAACTAAACAAAGCACGTCGTTACACTCCGACCAGTAATAGTTGAAAATAAGTAAAAAAAATCAAAGTGACCTATCGAATAAACTGTGGAATGTCAAAATAAAAAAAGAAACATACATAAATCTTCTTTTATTAAAGTTAAGACAAACATTTC
This sequence comes from Heliconius melpomene melpomene, assembly GCA_000313835.2. NCBI lineage: Eukaryota > Metazoa > Arthropoda > Insecta > Lepidoptera > Nymphalidae > Heliconius > Heliconius melpomene. The sequence goes on along the minus strand of HE671617.1, from coordinate 49,931 downwards.
AACGACCATTAATCGTTTTTTCGCTCAATCTTTAATGTCACGAAATACCATTAATCTTTGCCCTGTTATCTTTGATATCTTTTTAAATAGAATAAAAATAATATATAAAATATAATAATAGTCCGGCGTTGCGCAACCGCATAACGTGTGAGTGTAAACGCAAGGTTTGTGGGTTCGATTCCATTTTAGAGAAAGATTTATTTAATTTCCTCGTTTAGGAGTGCAAAGGTGTATCTTAGTACTATGTAAACTATAACTGTGCCAACATATATAGGTATTGTAGATACCTTGAATAAACTACGTACTTTTAACTTTATTAAGTACAACATACAGTATTATAAATTATTTGAGTATATTTTTATTATTATTATAAAAAATATATAAAAATTTGAACGCAGGATTTTGAATCTCATTAAGAAACTAATTAATTAATGATGCTAATTAGCTTTACTTTTTAAAAATATATTTATCAGGTTTTTAAAATGTTTTGGTTAATAATATAAAAATAAAAAAAATCTACTAATAAAAGAAATATTAAAAGCGTATTACGTTAAAATATTAAACAATTAAAAAATTATCGTATGAAAAATCGATAACGGAATTTAACTTGGAAATCATCTGAGATGCGGATTATTCTCTCCTAAGTGTGAAGTGAAAGAAAATAAAAAAAAACACACTCCAATTAATAGAGCCCACGTCAATATGGCATACTTTTATATATTTAGAATAACACTTCCTGTCATTAAATTTTGCAGATCAGTTAACTAAAGTTAATGAGTAAGATTCTATATTTAACGCAGTTGCTACTTTATATTTGATCTAATTAAAACTATCTACGTTGTTACTTGCAGGCGGACGACCGCTTCGCCGGCTACAAAGGTGTACGGGATATTACTGTCAAAAAGGTAAGGATTATAAAGGGTTATCTTATTTTTTTTATATGGATTTTTAGCAGTTTATAGTGTAAATTAGATTAAATTCAAAATCGGAAAATCCATTTTTTTTTTATTTTCCGGCCAAAGTTGTAGATTTGTGAATGTGTAGAAATTGTCCTCATTTCGCTATATATTATTTTTAAAAATATATCAAGTTGCAACAATACGTAGTGGATTCAAATCCCATTTGCGTTTCTTGTTATATATAGGTACTTCTTTTATCATCTTTTATCTTTTATCGAAAAAAATACAGAATAAAACTTAAGACTGTCGCTTAAAGTGGGTATCCACTTTCATGCCGTATTATAAAAAATAATTATAATTACCAAATTATACACGTCTCATTAGACCATTTGCTCGAAGATAAATTAAACGTAGGAACAATATACGCTTAATAAAAGCAAATACACATTCAGTTTGTTAATATTTGAAACTAATAAGGAAAACGTTATCTTTTGCATTATTTTATAATAAATAAAGGAAAATCTATCTAGGATAATTATAATAAAATAATACTTAAATTTCAAATTGAAAACGTAGACACAATGAAACCGACCTCTTAGAGTTTTTGTATTGAGAAGTAAGTGCCAATTAGGGAGCCAATTTCACTTTGCGAGTGCCTTGAACTACTATATATTATTATTATATGTAGTTAAGAGTATAAGTACATATGGAGATATTATATGTATGTACATTTTAAGATGACCTTTAAGATAACTTTCCCAGAACTTTTGAAGCTACGAAACAAAGAACGGAGTGTCCTAACACTAGGTGTTCTCTGTCTGTCTTATTAATTTGTATTGTGGGCTATGTAAAATGATTACAGTATAAATAAATGGCTAACTAGCCACGATAGCTTGGTTTTTATTAACTTATACTAATTTTAAAAGGTATAATCGTTATTTCTCTACTTCAATAGGAAATATTAAATATAAAATATTTAATTAACAATATAATATTCTCGCTACAGGGGCCGTCCGGCTTAGGAATAATGATAATAGAGGGCAGACATACAGAAGCTGGTCGAGGTATCTTCGTGTCGGATCTCCAGGAAGGCAGCGCGGCAGAACAGGTAAAAATAATTTTAAACAATGTAAAAGTAATTAAGCACGTAACCTAGAATAAATGATTTAAATATCATAGAAATACAAAGACTTTCTTGTTCTGAAATTAACAATTTCTACAAACATTTTATTGCCTCACTAGTTTTACATGAACAAATACTTAAAAATAACTATATTTAAAAAAAAATAGAGATTAGTTCGTTACTTTAATCTTTTCCTGTGCATTGAAATCTGTGAGGATTAAAAAAGTAAAAGGCAATGTTATTCTAATAATTATATTGAATTTCAGGCTGGTTTAAATATTGGAGACATGATCTTGGCGGTGAATAAAGACTCTCTACTTAGCTGCAGCTATGACGCCGTAAGTTAGATATATTTTTATTTGAAAAAATCTTTGATATTTGCAATTTTTACACATTTTAAATAAAGTTTTTAAACCTAACTTTTTATATTTTTGGAAATCTGATGTTACCCAGCGTCCTGATCCTTCCGTCCTTATAGAATGAGATCACTATATCTTGCCCTCTTGTGTGGTGGGTTAAGCCTCATGCTTCAAAGTTTTGGTAATCAAGACATATTTATCCGTATTTCCTTTACTACTCCCATACATAAAAACATTATTTAAATTTAACAATATTTAAATTCTAGGCGGCAGCAAAGTTAAAGCAAACTGACGGCGTAGTAGTACTTACAGTATGTAGTCCCAACATGAAAGATCCTGATAAGAACGATGAATCTGCGTCTGGAGCGTCAGGTACAATATATAATACGAAAATCTAAATCAATACTAACAACATTTTTGATATACTTCTTAATTTAATTCTTGCTTTATAAAAAAAATAAAAGCTTTTTTTATTAATAATAACTTCTATACGTTTTTTTATAGGAAACAAAACAGACCCGTCTGGTCCCACTACACCTAAGCCAGCTCCGAAACGTAAGTGTTTTACTTAATTATATTAACAAGAATGGAGTGTGTTAACACTAGGTCCTGCACCTATCACACTATGCGGGAAAAAGAGTAAAACTAAGAAATGTGAGGATCAAAAATCACTTTTTTATTATAACACTGACAAATCGATAGTGTTTTAATATATTTTTTATATATAATCTTATTATATATTGTTATTTCAGCGGAACCGCCAGCGGACCCAGCGACGGCGCCTATCAAGTCAAATCAAGACACTGTCATAGAAATTGCTACTAATAACGAAGTGCTTGGCATATCACTGCTTGGCGGTAGCGATACTTTGATGAATGTAAGTATTAAATTAATTCAAAAATTTGTTGTCAAGACAAAGTGCGGCGTTGAGCTCCATTTTATCTATAAACGAACTATACTAATCAAAACAAAAAGAATTTTGCACTTCGAACGATTTCAGCTTTATAATATTAGTATATAACGTATATACAGTTTTTTTTCTTATTCCTTATTATTCTTTTTTTTTCAGGGTCCAGCAGCTGTAATTCTCGAGATTTACAAAAATGGCGCGATCGCTAAGGACGGTAGATTAAAAGTCGGCGATCAAATAAGAGACTGCAATGGAGTCGCCATCAACAAAGACATGAGTCACGAGAGAATCTGCTTATCTATTAAATTGAAATTACCTAAGGTAAAATTACTTTAAGTCATTTTGTTGTATCATCTAGCCTTGATGTTGGTAAATAGTTTATTATATTTGTATTTTCTATTTTCTGTATTTTCTTAGAAAATTATTTTCAATGTTATTTCGCAGAAAGAAAAGTTGATATAACATTCTATAACTTAAAGGTCAGTGCTCTTGGTCGGTTAATAAGAGGCACTGGAACATTTTCTTGAAATTTGTCTTAATATATTATTTCCAGTACGCAGGAGCATAAAGGTGTGACTGTAAACGCGACAGGTTGAGGGTTCGATTCCCGCTCGAGGAAATATATTTTTTTATATTTTCGATTCCTCGTTCTGGTAAGGAGGTAAAGCTTCCTTGAAGTTAAGTTCCGCCACGAAACACGCAATGTCTCCAAGATTTCAGCGAAAAATGGGGGACGGAGTGTTTTAACACTAGGTTCACAAGTTCCCTCTGCTTACCCTGCTACGTGCGGGATACAGCGTGAAGCTAAAAAAATGTAATCCTGATTTACAAGTAATTATAAAGTATTCTTTCTAATGATCATCATTTTAAATGTTTATTTTGATCAAATTTCAGATGAAAATGACAGTGTATAGACCGGATCCGATACAATACGACGAGGTTGAAGCTGAGCTTACTAAGAAGTCGGGGAGACCTCTCGGCCTGAATTGCCTTCCTCCTTTGGAAGGCACTGGGGCTTATTTAGGAGAATTGGTAAGACATTTTATGATTTTAAATAAATATTAATTAATCAATTCCAGAATTAGGCGAAGTGCTAAACGGAAGTGTCTTAATGAGAACGGAGTGTCTTGAAACTAGGTTCTCGAAGTGCCCTGCCTGCGCCATGACGGCTACGAGCTATATTATTTCTGTTTTTACTTATTGTAAACTATATTTTTATCTGTTTCAGCTCCCAGGGTCACCAGCGGAAATAGATGGGAAATTACAAAAAGGAGACTTTATAGTATCCGTCGATGGCAAAGACGTATCGACCGCAGAGTTCTTAGCAATCGGCGCCATTTTGAAATTATGCAACAATAAAACTAATATAAAAGTGAAAAGATTCAAAATAGTTCCGAGATAATTATGAAAAATAGTTTTTTTTTGGTTTTGAAATTGTTCTTTTTTAGTACGCCGTTTTGAGGACGCTGCTAAATCTTTTATTTGTCCGGTGGAAGAAGTGGCCTAAGTTACATTTTAGTTGTTTTTAAAATGAAAAAATAAGTATAAATAAATAATGTCTGTCGAGGTTTATTGGTAACAAGGTACATTTTAAAACAAAATAAAAAAATCTAAATATAAATCTTTAGATTTTTTGTAAGAAATACTCCTTTCTACTTTCCGCAGAAATTTTTGAGGCAGTGCATGTTAAGTGGCGGAATTCAACACCGAGCTTATAGAACCGAACCCGAATTGGGAATCGAACCCACATCCGTTAACAGTTGCCCATACGCCACAACTGGCTTAAATTTTTTTCCCTATAATAAAACATTTTTTTTAGTGTACACCTAAAGAGTCGATATCACTTATAATGTCCATAATTATGTATCGTACATAATACTAAATACATACATTACTTTTACTGGTTAAATAATAATAAAAAATAGTAAAATTTCCATGAAATATTAATTCCTCTCTACTTGCATATAAATTTTTATTTAACAATATTCGAATTATAAAAGTTTATTTACTGGGTTTTTATAACTAAAAATAAACCAAAAAAATCTTAGGCCATTTCTTTTTGACCATGGACGGCCTTATATTATAATATTGTTGCACTATCACGTTTCTTATTTGTGTTAATACAACAACTTACCTGAATGTAACGAATATGTTATTATTATATTATTCATAAAGAAATGAATGTTGTAAAACGTCACTATCACGTCTATTTAATATTTTGTTAAAAATATTTAATATATAGTTTTTCAATTAAATTTTTACCTTTGTATTAATATTTGAATAAAAATTCATAAAAAAATATGACCTTTATAAATATTCCTTATATACACAGACAAACAAGTAAACAACGTTTTATTAATAGACGTGATGTATCTGAAATTTATATTTTATAATTATTGTTTATTTATTATTTTTAATTAATTAAATTTTATTAAAATCTAGTATTGCTACTTTGAAAATCGTGAAGTGACTAGACAATAAGATTTTTGGATATGAATTTTCACTTTGGAACTAAAAAGAATGTTTAAATAAATTTCTGAGATAAAAAAAGAATTAAAATATTATATAGCAAAGGAGACATTTCAAAATTTAAGACGTCAATTATTTTGAAAATTAAGTTTTTTGTGGAACAATATGTGGAGAATAAAAAATGGGCTTATTTATATGATTATTTGCATTCACTGAAACATTGTATTATTAAAGCAAAAATGAAACGTCTCCTTAAAAGTGATTATTACATAAAATCTATAATATGTTGATAAATAAATACTTTTATGTATGCTTATTTACATTTATTAATTGGAAACGTAATTAATAATTTATAGCGTTATAAAAAATAATTTATTAAATAGATATAACAATTTCCAAATTATTCGATAAATTTTAGTCGAAATGTGTACCAAACTAGTTATAGACATTATTCCTAGTATGCTTAATGTAGTTTTACAGTATTGTTTTTGTTAGTACTTTAATAATTTAAATTAATTTAATTTAATAGTTTAATTTAATATTAGGCCGAAATAACCCTAATAAATAGGAATTGTGGAAGTTATTTTCTGATTTTAGATTTACATGCTAATAACATTTAGTTGTCAGTTGGCAAGGAAGAGACTCTAAAACAAAATAAAATAACATTTTAAAAATAAATATAACGGAACTAAAGAGTTTTAATTATCGAAATTATCTATGATTTTTATTAATGGAACAGAATTATCTATAAAGCCGTTGGTTGAATTAACTTTAATATACAAATTATATATTATTATATTAATAATTTATTGATTAGTAAAAAAATATTACTGTAAATATATATATATATCTACCGAATAAAATATTTAATTTAAACATATTTGACTCTTAAAGTTCCTTGCCAGTTGTAATATAAAATAGTTTATTTTAATCCAATTCTAGTCCGCATATATCTGAGTAGTATTCATAACATAGTGAATAGTTCCAATACTGTGCCCTGTATTAGAAAGCTAGACTTAGCCTTTCTTTAAACCTAAGTATAAATATATATTATAAATATAAATGTAATAAAGCCTTTTAAACTTTAATAGCGTAATGTGTAATTTAAAATTCCATCTGTCAATTTAAATTTAATTTTTCCAATAAATTAGTTTATAATATTATAGTCAATGTTAACAATATTTTTCAGAAAGAGCCAAAATAATCTAAATTTGATAGTTATAAAAAGGTAATGTTAGTTAAACGCTAATTGTTCATTCGTGTGCAAAAATTTAATATAAAATATTTCTTTAAATGTTTAATAGCAAGTATGTACATATTATTTCATTTAAATTAAACAATTTTCTTTAAGACAGATGGTTAGTTTTTGTCTTTTATTTTTAAAATATAAAATATGTATAACTATGCGAATGTAAATAAATTTTCGCATACACGAAAATGAATTGCGTAGCATTATTCTAAATCATTGTAAATTGTAAAAAGTTTCTCTTCATTCGTAATTTAAATAATATTGTAGCTAAATTATACTATAAATATAAGGTAACGTTTAATTTACAATATGTTATTGATAATTTTAAAAGTTTTTTTTTTATTTACAGATTATAAAATTTCGTTGCAATAGCAATATTTTATCGATAAATTATTTGAACATTTTCATTATACATAAGTGTTTATAATTATAAAATAATTAAATATAATTATGTCACTATACAAACATTCTATAAAAGAAAATTATCGTAAATGAAATATATAAAAAAAAAACGATTTAAAATTGGCCTATATATTGATTTACGCACAAACACGGTTTCTCTAATAAATGATTACATTTATTATACAATAATAACGTTTGCGATTTGGTAATAGAAGTTAGCACTGTATTTTTCATTTGCGATAAATTACCAATACAATTATAATGATTACCGCGGTAATATCTAGTAATAATAATAAGTGAAGGCCAACAATTCTATCAGCCATTTTGAATATAGCTATTTAGTAAATTTTTATTAGTGCATCTTTTGCTTTATAAGTAATTTAAAATATAAAAAAATAGAAATAGAGACGTTAATAAGTTTTAATTGATTTTATCGTAAATTTAATTTTTTTTAGTTACTTACAAAGCAAACGTTGTGCAAATCGCTTGCTGCTGTGTTTAGTTATTTAAATATTTTAAAAAATGAAGTAAATTAAAGTACAGTTTATAGTAAATAGCGATAGCATTTTAATTTTTTTTAGAAAATTTTAACTATTCCGTAATAAGAAACCAATGGTTCTATGTTTGTAATTGGTTTTGAATATACTGTTTAAATATACCAAAAAATTATAAAAAAATAATGTATGGGATAGTGATTCTGTAATAAATTGTGCGCTTTTTTTATTCGTCTTTTATTATATTTTTCCTTATTATTATAATAATATAATATTAAAAAATGACATTAATTCAAAATGTATATTTTGTAATTAATTAATTCAATAGACGCCTATTTGTATTTAACAACTCATTTACTACAGTAAAACATACAGTAAATAAACTAAACGTAGGGGAAAGTGGGGTAAGACGGGGTGGCGAGGTAAGATGGGGACCCCATGAAAACATATAATGCAGTGTCACTACAAAATTTGTTTTTACGCCATTTGTTAGTATATAGTGGTACTTGTTAGTGTCACAAAAAGTTTCGTCGGAGATAATATGTTCCTACTTGGTATGCATGTTTTTTAAATTTACAATGGTTTTATTTAATTATTGACATATATAAAGTGCGTGACTGTTCATGATATACGATATACAAGATGCGTGACATATATTTTTTATTGATGTTTATTTATTTTATTACTCTAAACTCATCAATTCATTTTGGCTTGCTTTGATTAATACCCACAAAAAAATTTATACAACTTATAAGTCCAGTTTGGGAAAGATGGGGTACCTACTGGCGGGCAAGACGGGGTACCAACCCCGTCTTATCTGCTAATTTGTTATTCTTTTTGGATTTGGATTTATTCAAAATTATCATTACTAGTTGTGTTAACTTTATATTTTTATATAGATAATCTGTAGTCTTTATGTGTAGGCCACGAAATTATAAAAGAATAACTCTTAAAACCAACCCAGTCATGTTGATTTTAGATGGCCATGCCTCTCACACCTAAAATTTGCAGTTAATCGATAAGCACGTATACATGCTGTGACAATAATATGCTTCCTACCACAAATTTCAGCCAGCAGATGGTCTTATGGGACCTTTGAGTATTTTTTTATGATCAGGCTCTAACAGCAAAGTTAATACCAAATCCTTGGAAAGTAGTTTCTCAATTTCAAGTAGCTGAATTCTTCGGACAAGCTTTATACGGCACCAACAATGCCAACTGCAATTAATGCATTTAAAGTATGTGGAATCTCGTCTTATAATGCACACATTTTTACCGTGATGACTTCATTGCTGCAGATGCCACTGAAATCGAATTGAATGCTGAAGGGGAAGCAACAGATAATAATTCTTTTGATAATGCAGCATTCCATCTGGTTAGCCCGAAAAAAGTTTACGTCTTATCTACTAACGGTCAAAAAAAGACAAAGAAAAGTTCAAAGATACACGCAAAGACTATTATTACTGCTTCTCCATATAAAACAGAATTAGCGGAAAGATAAAACTGTAAACCGAAACCTAACAAACAAAAAGAAACTAACAACACAAATAAGAGATCCAAAAAAAACCATGTAGATGACGGAAGAGCTAATATATGAGATGACGAAGATACAAAATGCCTACTACTGCCACGGCTTGTATTCAGAGTCTACTGAAGGATGGATAACTTGCCAGAGATGCAGTAATTGGGCGCAATGTGGTTGCAGTAGTGGAAAATAAATGATTACGAAGCTGTCCATATTTGCCCTGTTTGTGAAGATGACGACGTTTAAGTATTCTATACCCCATCTTACCCAAGGGGGTACCCCATCTTGCCCTATAGGTGGGGTAAGATGGGGAGATTCACCAATTTTTTTTAAGTTGATTTTTTAAGATAAAAAGAATTATATATTTTTTTTGTTTTGACTGATTATAATTATAGAAGAAAGTCTGGTTGTTTTTTTAAAAAAAGTTCCTACATTGTACAATTGAAAAAAGGGGGTTTTATTTATGAAATCCCTTAAGGTCCCCGTCTTGCCCCACCTTCCCCTACCTATATATTTTAACGCCTTAATTGAAACATTTAAAAAAAAAGACTTTTAAAAGTAGATGTAATATACAAATAATAAAGACAGACAAATAAAAATATATTAAAAAACCATTTATATATAATTCACATTTCTTTATTAATTTTATTTTTCAACAATTTACATTAAGTACTATCAAACAGATCAATGTTCAATATTATCACAATAGACGCAAATACTTATGAAATAAACACTGGTTAAAGCACAGGTAACTTTAAATATATATTAATTTATCATTTACAGGTGGGTACTAAATATATATTTCACTAAATACAATTTTCATATAATTTTATACTCAATTTCGCATAAAGTAGAGAAGGCAAAGAGAACCTAGTGTTAGGTTTTATAAAAAGAGGGTAGTTAGTAAATAAATAATAGAATAAAAGCGACAGATATCGTCAGTATGACAGGTGATTCCGACTGCGGCAGACGCATACTATTGGTGAAAGAATAAAATGGAAGTCTGCACAAGTGAGTTTTATTGTTTTATTATAGTAGATGTCAAGACTTCACTTCTCGACTCAAATTAAAATCTAAAATTTAAACATATATAACAATCACAAAACATTTATATTATGTCATTCAGTGGTTTAGTCAAAATACCTAACAGTCAATAAGTAAGTCAATGTCATAATTATTTTTTTTTCAGCTTCACGCTGTATCCCGCACACAGCAGGCAGAGGCAACCTAATGGTAAGACACTCCGTTCAAATTCCGTTAAAATTTATTATTATTAATAATAAGATTTTATAAATTATACTAATATATTTTATTAACTTTAATTATGATTAACGTTATAGTAAATTATAGGAATATTTATTATATAACTTTCCTTAATGAATTTAAACTTAAGTTTGTGACTAGATTTAGTTTTTATACCATTAATATTTTGAGCAAAAAATACTGTATTTTTTTAAATATTACAATTAATGATCTTATTTAATTGTTATTATATTAATAATATAATTATAAAGTTATAATATAATAGTAATATTATTAAAGTCAATTCACAAAGCGTCACGTCGGTTCAAGTTTCACTGTAGATACAACCAATAAAATATGAATAAGTCGCACATTGACTATAATATGCACAATTTTTTGTAAAAAACTGTTAAAATCTTTAAATATATAATATAATTTAATAGCAGCTTAAATATATTTCTTAGCAGCTTTTGCAGCTTTAGTATATTTAAAATTGAAATATTCGATATTTAAATGTTTTGTCTAAATAAAGTCAATTTCTTTAGTCACTAGTCAATTGATATTAAAAAAGTCAACATCACTTTATAGTCTTTCCTCAGAACTTTTTCTAATAACCAAAGGTTTTAACCTACTTCTCAGTTTGACTAAGCGCTTACTAACTTTACCCGTCGAATTAGGATTTCTTAAGTCCGGCATAGACTTACTTTCAGCCAGTTCATGCTTAACTGCCCCATAGTACCGGGGCATACTAAAGTCATTTTGATTTTTTAGTAGCGCTTGTTGCTTTATACTTTGTAAACTAGTATCTCCTTTGTATTCATTTATAGGACTATCAACGAAAAATTTGGGCAAATTATTACTTTTTATTATAGGAGTGTCCGGTAAAGAACTTAATTTTAGTTCGTAATCTGACGCGACGCCTACAGTCGATTTAGATTTGGTCAAAGGAGGTTTCTCTGTTAAATGTGCGGGAATATTCAAAAACGAAGCACTCCTATGCGGCACTCGAGCTAACACTTTATTTATTTTGAGTGGATCAATATTTTTTAAACTATCCATTCTGTTTAAGTTAGGTCGCGATAATCTACTACTAGAATCTGTTCTATCTAATGCCTTTGAACTATTCGTTCGTAAAATACCTTTGACACTCTCAACTCTTGGTAAAGTAAGAGAAGATGGTAAAGTCACTATTGAAATAGGATCGTATTCGTATATTGGATGTTGTTTAGTTATTTTCTGATCATTTTTAATAGTAACTGTACTGGGTTTTATAACGTCTTGTTTTTTAACTGCAACATTCATTACTAAGCCTTCTTCAGTATCCTGACTTTGGGTGTCTTCTTCGTCTATTTTAAATATGTCGTATGTAAGTTCGTCTTTGAACATTATTTCGAAGTCTGTAACTGGTGAATCGACTTCGTCTTCAAAGTAAACTTTAGTTCTGTTTGGTTTGTCTGATAGATAATCTGGTTCTGATTTAGTTTCTAATTCGTCCAAAGAATTCATGCTGCCCTTCTTCAATTCGTGATCTTCTCTAAATATCAGGGATTTAGAAAAAACCTAAAAATAAAAATAAATATTAAATACTTTTAAGAGAACAAACTTGTAAAAGATTGAATGTAGCGGGATTTGAACCTGCGACTCTTTTAAACCGTCTAAACGCTCTCACCAACTAAGCCATATGTTAAAATTAAAATCAAATATTTTACATTCTCAAAACTTTCAATATTTATGATTATGTTTCTTACATTATAAAATTATGTTTTTTGAAAATTTATAAGCAGCAACATTTCATTTGATTTAAAGTGTGGACCTTTACAATAATTTTAGTGCGACATTTCTTAGATATTTTTTATAGTCATGTCGTATCCCGCATTTTGCAGGATAACCAGAGAGGAGGATAGGAGGGTAAGCTAGAATCCAATGAACTGCTAATAATAATAACATGTAATTAATAAATACAAAATTAAATAAGTTAAATCAAATACGTTCTTACCATAAATGTTGGGGAAATGTGAAATTAAACGAGTTTCCTCAACTAATATAATTTAATAAGTAATTCTTTTCTAAGTTTTCCTTAAAATATCTATCAAACAGGTTTATCTTCATTAAAGCTAACTAGTTATTCGTATTTGTTATAAACTTATAAATAATAATATACGATTACATATCTATTATAAATAGGTACTATACTCTGATCGTTGCAATAAAAATATTTTGAGCAATAATATTTAACCAAATAAGCTGTGACAAGGAATGGAAGGAAGGAATAGAAATATTTTTGTAAAGAAAATAGAGAGAGCTTAGTGTTTATAGAGGCGTTTCCGTTAAGTGGCGGAACGCCGTGCCTGCAAGAGCGGGGAAATATTTTTTATATAAACTACTTATTCTCCAAAGGATAATTGATCCAATATTCGTCTTGATTACAAACTTTGTACTACATTTTATATTTATATTACTTTTTACAAGCTTTTATTAAAATTGTGTGTTCAATCAATAGTGTGGGTAATCCAAGATGGCCGCCATAATAAAATGGGCAATTACATATTATGGGTTACAAAAGAAAGGGCTTAATTTGTTAAATACAATACACCATGAAAAAACATTAAAAAACTTGTTTTTCAGAAGGCTTTTTTTAAATTGATATTTTATTTTAAGATTAAATAAAATTGGATTTAGAAAAATAGTCTAACCTAGTTTTAAAGTTACAATTTTTCCATATTATGTTATTAAAGCTTACCTCGTATAGCTTATCAGCGTGTAACGGTAATTCATTTATTTCCCTCCCAACCACAGCGTGTTGGGGTAAGTGGTTGTTGTTAATGGGTTGTTGGGTGACGACGCTGTCCAAGCTGGCCCCCATGTTGGCGTAGCCGTTGGCATATACTTTGTCATCTTCGAGACTGTAATAAAAAAGTAGATTTAAAAAAGCAGTTTAGCCCAGTAGGCAGAGGGAACCTAATGTTAACACACTCCGTTCTCCATGGACCACCAAATTTTCTGGTGGAACTCAACGCCGCGGTTTGCCTACCAGACAGCAAGGAAACGAAAATAAATTGAATATAATTATTTCCTCGAGTGGATATCGGAACCACAGACCATTTTCATGTTAACCTTTATTTGTGTGACAGTCGAATATACGACAACTGGCTTAAATAAGGACAAGGTGTTAATTTCTCTTTATCTCGATAGCATCTTTATCACAGAAACATACAATAAATATGTTAAACATTAATATAATTGCCTTATCTAATCAGACACACTGGGATTTAGAGAGTCATTCTATGTTTAGTATACTATTAATGATGATTTAATGACAGGTTTAGTAGGAAAAAGTTATGATTTATGTACAAACGAGTACATATATCTAAGATCAAATTTCAAATATTCTTTTGTAAATCATATTTGTAGAAAATCTTTTATTATTTAATAATAGTCAGACAGTCGTAGGTAAAAGCTACTAGATAATATTAGGTATGTGGTAATATCAAGACGTCCTTGTGTTTAGCGTTCCAATATTGGCAATGATAAGCTGATAACGCGTCAGATGTAATCCAATACATCTAACACTCGTGATAACATTATAGGTTTCTAAACTTTATGTAACACTACTGTTTACCAAAAAATAATAATTTATGATGGTAATTAACCATTAACCAACTTGCGGCACTTTTATTTTTAAATTGTGATAGATATTTTTCAGCTTCACTATCAATATCTACTTTCCGCCCAAGTTCACGATATTGCGTATTGCATTGCGGAATTCTACGCCGCTCTATGTCTAGCAGGGCGGAGGAATTACTTTAATCCACCAAACAACTATAAGAACATATTAAAAGAACAAATTGGGAAATGAATTCACAATTATCATTTTAACAGATGCTGTCTCAATACGTCGCAAAAGCTTTGGAGAATGTAGGAGAGTATTAAGAAAAAATTTCCGAAATTCTTACGATAACAAGAAAAAAGTGATTTTAAATTTTGTAGTTCAGGCAAACAAATTTAAGGGGGACAAGTTAAAATATAAAACAGTTTTTACATACTTGTAAGTAGCGATTTTTTTATCAAAGCAAAATCGTTCCTCGCAGCAAGACCAGTACATCGTCTCGAGGCAGCTGAAATAAATAATATACAAATTATTATGTGATAATAACATGAAATTAAACTTTACCACGTTCTTAAAAACAACCTATTTTAAATGGTTCAAAAGTTATTAAAATCTATTTCAAATCATCTTTTTTAAAACTTATAATATTTTTAGTTTTTACCTTGAGAAAATGTTAGAAACCAATATAATTTATATTATAAAACATTACATATATATTATTAAAACAAAATCTTAAACAACTTATTACTTAACAAATAACACGACTCCCACTTTTAAAGTAGGTAGGTAGCAATAAAATTTCCGTTTTGCAAGTGTTTATCTCGACGTGCTCTTATCATGATTGACCACGGAAGATGAAGATTAAACAAACTGACGTGACGAAAATACTTCGAAAATTGTAAATATTTGTGTAAATTTCAAAAAATATAGTAACTAAAATAATGAGGCCGGCACAGCGTCTGTAAGCACGATGGTTGTAGGTTCGATTCCCATTCGGGGCAATCAATTATATTCCTTTTACTATGTCTGGTAACAAGACCAAGCGCGACGTTGAGTTTTAACTCTCAAAACGCAAGGTCTCGAAAATTGTGCAGAAAGTGCTGAATTTAGTGTCTTGACCAGACCGAAGAAATGAAAATATTCATAAATAAATATTAATTTATTCCCTATAGTGGGGATTAAGCCTACAACCGTCGCGGAACTCAACGCCGATAAACTTTATATTGATTTTGTTATATTATCATCAGAATATAAAAATAGATTTAATGTCGGGATATTTTGTTTATGTGAGAGTTATCAATTTGGTAAAACCCAATCTTAGTATGAATAAACCGGAAAAACATCTTCAATGTTATTAATAAAAGAAATCTCCATGGAGCCTTATGATTCACTAACACATTACAACTTCGATTTCGACTCGAAAATTTACAGAATTTTGACGAAACTTGATAAGAACGTATGGCTTAGTGATCAGAGGATGGACGTTAGGGTAGAGGTGGAGCTTCGAATTCCATTATATTAAACTTTTTATACTTTTTCTGTAAAATTGCTAACACGAGCAAATCGACCGTTGAGTTCATCATGTGCATGCCCACTATGTTTCAATCTCAAATTCAATTCAATTACCTAACGGTATATTCTATAGTAAGTAATTGTACTTGAAGTGAGTAAAAAAATATACTTACTACTGACATGATTTGCAAATGTTCAACAACATTTTGATATCTTCACATTACGACTGGTGAAAACACCTCCTCTTGCTATTCTTCAATGTCTATCTGTAAATGATAATGTTAATAATATTATTCACATTATCTACTAGAGGTTATTGTGGCGCAGTGCCACAAGCGTGTGACTGTAAGCGCGACGGCAGTGTGTGTAGGTTCGATTTTCACCCAATAGAATGAATTTTTATTTATTAATATTTTCACTTCTCCGCTGTAGTAATGAGGCAAAGCGCGCTTCAGTTCCATCACTCAATATTCAATGCCTCGAAAATTCAGCGAAAAGTGGGCAACGGAGTGTAAAGATACAGCGTGGAGCTGAGGAAGAATCTACTCAAGTCTTGATTATTTATTGCAGACACATTTTTTTAGTGTCAGAGTATTCCGTATATAGCAGGGTATGCTATATAGCAGAGGGAAACTAGTGTTAAAACCATTTATTCCCCACTTCGGGCACAATTTTAGTGATATTGCATGTTGAGCAGCAGAACTTAATGTCACGCTTTGCCTTGTTGAGAGAGAGGAAATGAAAATAAACATGCGCGCCAGCGTCTTTGTCTGATTATACTTTTTATTTCTTTATTTTGATTCAGACTAAATATATATAAGTAGAACAAACATATGAGAAGGTTCTTACAAGCTTCTGCAATATACTCGTATAACAATATAAGCAATCTCTGGATGTAGGTTAATAGGAAAAGAGTTAGTGTTTTTTTTTAGTTTCACGCTGTATCTTGCTCATAATAAGGTAGGCAGAGGGAACCTAGTGTTACGACACTCCGCTCTCATTTTTGAATTTAGTTCCAAAATACTTTACGTTGAGTAGCGACATCCAACACTGCGCCTTGTTATAATGAAAATGTATGTATGATTCATTTATTAATCAATACTAAGGAACTGAGTAACAGCATTCTTTGGCAGAAGTATTGATATAGGTACTTATTGACGCACGTATGTAAGCTTAAAAGCTTCCTTATTTATTTTATGTTCACAAATAACAAAGAAAGTTTAAATTATTTTACGTATAAACATTAAAGAATTAAAATTAAAGCCTATAAAACTAATTTAGAGGCCGTCGTGACGAAGCGGCACATCGTCTGTAAGCGCAACGATTGTGGGCTCAAATCTCAATAGGGAGAATTAGTGTCATTTTCTGGCTCTGGGAACCTACTTTGTTCCCATTTAAACACGTCCGTTCCCCACTTTCTGCCAAATACTGGAGGCATTGCGTGCTGAGTGGAAAAACTCCACGTAAAAAGACGTTAGAGAGAAGGAAATTAAATATTTCATGTACTTGTGTGGAGATCGAACTCACAACTACCGCGTTACAGTCACACGACGATGGTCTCAAGAAGAGCAGTTGAAGGGTCATAAAACAATAATAATTTATATCTCGGTAATTCCTTTACAAAGGATAGATAACGTGATGTATGTAAATGATTTATTGTGATTAATTAGTAAACAACCTGTTGTGTTGATAAATATATTATTATTATCTAATCTTAAAGTAAAAGGTCATAAATATGATAAATATTATAATTTTGTATATTTCGAATTTGTTTCGCTTTTGATTAAGTTTAAACTAATAAAAATTATAACATTATTTTCTTACTACGTCTTTATTAAGTATATAATAAACAATTGTAGGTACAATTTCAATCCAAGTAAAAATATTTAAAATATAGCTTATTAATCGAATTATTTTTGCTTTTAAGTTTTTCTGCAATATAATATTTTATTAACAAAAGCTTAAACGCGACAAGTTGTAGATTCGATTGTATTCGATTGAATTCGATTGTCACTAAAGGATGTACTTAAAATATTAAAAATTTTAATTTGTAACAAATTTGCAGTTTTATGCAAGTAGACTTATTGGTTGACGAGTTATAAAGGGTTCAAGAGCAGCTTGAAATGGTTCGTGAAAAGTACATATCGCCCGTTTCCAGTCTCGGCTGGACTCTGGCGGTGTCTCGAAATATTAAATATAAAAATAATAAATAATACTCTGAACAATACTAAAATGCCCTTTACATTGTCAAGAAACTGGGTCGATTTTGAGGTCGCATTTAAATACAATGAGCAGTTGTGATTCAGTTTTCTGATTATCTTATTTGTACTTTGACGGGTGGAGGTAAATGTTATATGTAATTCATCTCAAGTCTATACATAAAGTATTAGAATTGTATACAACTATAATATTATAAAAAACATTGCATCGTTTTTACTCATTATTTTGTTCTTATTTTAGTTTTTATTATACAAAAAATAATTCTAAATTTTGACGTATAATGTTAGTATTCTTTTTAATATTTCGGTATAGGTGTAGGTAAAAACCTAGATGGAAATTTTTGCATTCAATTAATATTTTTCAAATTTTACCCTTAAACTTAAATTAAAATAAAATCAGCTTCACGCTGCATCCCGCACACATCAGGGTAGATAGAGGGAAACTAATGTTAAGACACTCCGTTTCCCACTTAAACGCTAAAACGCAATAAATAATCACCGAACCAGAACTAAGTAACTACTAGCTACTAATCTGAAACAAAAATCAAAATAATATTCTAATAATTATATAGCTTTTGCATATTTCACGGCCACCTTACTAAAGTAAGTTATTATAAAAGTATCACCATTAAAGAAAGCCTTCGATTATATGACCACATGATTAGCTCTACATCCGTTTCCACTAATGTGACATTTTAAATTACTAATAATTTAAAATATAATAAAAATAAAATTTGTGAATTATTAATGACGATGATGAATGATTGGTTGATTTAATATATTTATAAATTTGAATAGAGGTACAAAGGCGCAGCGTCAGAGGAGAACGGAGTGTCTTGACACTACTTTCTCTCTGCTTATTAATTTTATATAAAACATCCAGAAAAATAATTAATATTGCCCCGAAATAGAATCGAGTCTACTACAATTACGTGTTAAGTTAGACATTTTCCCGCTGCTGTACCATATTATTTATATTAGTCAACATAAGTTCCAATAATTTAAAATAATAAAATTATATTTCAATGAAACATAACAGTAAAACACAGATACAATGAACAATAGAACAAATGACAACTTGTAAACAATCGTAGAGGCGTATTCGGTACTAGTAAATTGCTATTTACGAAATAAGTAATTTACTGTAAAGAAATTATGGTGTTATTTAAATATATTAAAAAAGTTTTATTTTTTTAATACAAGTATGGGATTTTTGCTACATTGATATATAGAACCATGTTTTCCCTATGTCAAACTAAGAAATACGGAACCCTTATAGCCTATAGGTTCTTCTTCATTGTTCGTCCTTCTCTCAAGACTGTTTTCCTGAGAACTCGTCGGAGTATCAAACTAGATTAATATGAAATATTCAGGTCCCTAGGAGAAAAAAAGCCTTTTTAATTAACATAATTAAAAAATATTGTCATTATTTTCTGTAGCATATTGTATAAAATTGTGCTCACAATAAATCTGATTAGGGTAGGGTAGACTTTATAGAGGCTTTTAATATATAACTAGTTTTGTAAGGCGTTTAACGCCATCTACCATGTCTTGAAAATTAAGCGGTGGGTGGGGAGCGGAGTGTCTTAACTTTACGTTTCGTCTACGTTGCTTGTATTAGGCAATTATAAAATAAACAATGGATATGTACAAAAAATTGTCTTTTTTTAATCTCAAAGGCTAGGCACGTGCGTAAAATGTAGATTAAAAGTAAAAAAAAAACAACAATCTCAAAATTAACATAGTTATTGTAGAATACGTTCGGAGGAACGAGAAATCATCGCAAAAATTTAGCCTTGAAGTAGCCGCATGACTTAGAAATATTTATAGAACTTGATATGTTGTTTTTTCTATAACTCTTTTATGTTTTTCTATTACACTCATATGGCTCCCGGATGAGGTCGACGTGGCGGAATAGCGACGATTGTAGCTACGGTCTCCAGTCCGAAATATAAATATATTTGTTATAGGTACATCTTCTCGTTCTGGTAGACAAAGGGCGGCGTTGAGTTACATCACTCAACATGCTTTGTTTTTAAGATTGGGCGAAAAGTGGAGAACAGAAGTGTCCTAATGCGAACGGAGTGTCTTAACACTATGTTCCCAGGTTATCTCTGCCCGCGTAGCTATGTGCGGGATACAGCGTGAAACTAAAAAAAATAAATTAAATATAATCATTTATCCGTGTGGAAATCGAACCCCCCACCATTGTGGTTACAGTCAGACGCTCTTGTAAATTATTACTTGTTTTACGAAAAGAATTATAGTTAATGTACGTACCGGGTATTTTCATTACATCAAGAGGATAACCAGCCTTGACATTCAACTTAAAATTTTTGATAACTATAATTTTGTTTTAAACGACTGAACTTAATTGTAATGGACATGATGACTTTTAAGGAAAATGTTCAAATTTATACTTATTATTAAATGTAAATTAATTATGGGGTAATAATTCTCGGCGCCATTGGGAAGTAGAGGGAAGTATATACATAAATGTAAACGCAACAGTTTTGGGTTCGATCAATATTTTTATTCTATGGTGAAAATAATAATTATAATAGATATTCTATACTTATTACGTACGATGCTTACGGAGATTTCGGAATTTTTCATTTTTTAATAACAAGAAATCGAAAAAAAAAACGGCCAATGTATTATTATTTTTTACTAATATAAGGTGAAGTTTGTTTGGTTAAGTTTGATCAACCAAAAACTCCAAACACCCGTCAATTCCTCTATGCCGATGACCTTGCTTTGGCTGCTCAGGCGCCATGTTTTGAGGAGGTGGAAAGTTTGCTGAAGACAGACCTAAGCGCACTCGACTCTTACTATGACGATAACGCCCTTAAACCCAACCCGTCTAAAACTCAGTCGTGTGCGTTCCACCTGAGGAATCGTGAAGCAAACAGGCCTCTTCAAATATCTTGGCGAGGTGCTCATATTCAACACTGTCCACAACCACGATACCTGGGAGTTATACTGGACAGGTCTTTAACATTTAAAGCTCACTGCCTGTATACCAAACAAAAAGTATGTGCAAGAAATAATCTGCTCCGTCGGCTAACGAGAACACATTGGGGGGCATCTCCGCACGTACTTCGTACAACAGGCCTTGCTCTATCTTTCTCTGCGGGTGAATATGCGTGTCCAGTTTGGCACCGTTCCGCTCATGCAAAGGAGGTGGACATAGCATTAAATGAGACTTGTCGAATAATTACTGGTTGCCTTAAGCCCACACCATTAAACAAGGTCTACCCTCTGGCCGGAATAGCGCCTCCTAAGGTTCGACGTGAGGTGGCATGTTCTGTCGAAAAAATGCGTCAGGAAAAAGACCCTCGGCACCCACTCTTTGGCTACACCGCACCTCGTGCCCGCTTGAAAAGTCGCCACAGTTTTATTCAAGCTACCAAAGCTCTAGATTGCATTCCGAGTCGCGCTAGGATACGGTTATGGCAGACAATCTACTCGCCACCTTCAGGCTTTGTTCCCCCAAAGAGTGCCTACCCGCAGGTTACAACTTGCAGTGGCCAACATGGAAGTCACTTAATCGTTTACGGAGCCAGGTTGGCCGATGCAAAGAGCTTCTCGTGAGATGGGGGTACGAACTGAGGGATGGGTCACCCTGTGACTGTGGCGCCGATCCACAAACGATGGCACACTTACTCTCCTGCCCGAAATGTCCATTCACCTGCTCACATGACGATCTGATGGAAGCAACAGATGCCGCAGTCGACGTGGCTAAATACTGGCAAAATGTGATATGAATTCTCCATTCATTGACACGAAGAAGAAGTTTGGTTAAGCACCTAATCTCTGAAACTGCTGATTCTATTTCATTTATTTGGTGCTGGACGATCCGTTTATAGTAGAAGCCCATATTACACCACTTTAATTGGTCTCATGTAACCCACTATACTTGCCATCAGAGTAACTCGAACACTTAGGAAGAGTTGTGTATGACACATGACACATCATGATATGTGACACACGTGTCATACATAATTCTTAGTTATTTCTAAGTAATAAGCTACCTAATTCTTATATCTTTTAAGCGCAATATAACTCATTACACTGTGGCTGTGCAATACAATTACTATTATAATTTTTAAACCAAATTTTAGATACACTTTCACCTACAGAATCGTTAATTTAGAGTGGATTATAAAGCTAATACCATGTAATTACTTTTGGAATTGCTCTTTGGTAATTTAATTAATTTAATCTGTCCTCTTTCTTTGTTATTATTTTGTTTTAGCCTTTTCCCTATAGCCTACCCTAGGCAGGGAACCTCAATTCTCCGTCTTTCCGTTCGAATTTCCCTGCTTAACTGCTATGCGGGTATAATTGTTTTGTTTGTTTATATTTACGCTTTTTCACTGAACATAGCAGGTTAGGCATACCATAGGGAAACCTACTGTTATGACACTCCGTTCTCATTAAGATACTTCTTTCTCATGTTCCGCCGAATTCTGAAAATATCGCGCGTTAAGTTGCGGAACTCAACGCCACAGTGGTAACGTGAAGCTGTTTGTATTATTTCAATTATGTAAAGGAATTTACTTTTAGATAGCTATCTAATTTATAGGAAGTCAATAAACTATATACAACAAAAACATCTTTTGATAAAATCTAAACTACTTATATTTGTTTAAAAGAGGCAAAATAATTCATAGATAGATATTATGTTTGTTATCTTACTGATAAATTCGATTTGTCAATATTTGATAGATTGGTTTATATATTTTGTTTTCGCTATTTCTGATGCAATATATGATTTACTTAGGATATTTTTTTTATTTAATATTCGATTATTATTTTTTCTATAACAGGTTAATTATGTATTAATTTATCTAAAAAGTTAATTAAGTAATATATATCAGTACGTACTTATTAATAATGGTAACTAAGTGTAATAACGGACATAAAACGCATTTAAATCAAAATCATTCATAAATTACTTTCATTTCATCACAACCCACTTTCTTTCGCACGTCATTAAAAGTAATATAAAATAATTATAAAAAACAACACAATTACATTATAAGAAATTAGAAATACCTTTCCAATAATAAATTTGGAGTAGAAATTTATTCACTTTTCACTTAAACACTTTATTTAATTTTACATATATTTCAAATGTAAAAACACTTCATTTAATTACAAAATAACACTTTTTTCATTTATTATTATATCTATAAAATACGTATAATTATATCAAGTGTATCGCACGACGGTCGTAGTGAAACTGTTGTTGACGTGACTTGGGTGCTGTTGTCGGTGATTCATTCAGGAATCGGTGTGATTGGGTGTGCCTTAAAGTATAGGATACTAGCGAGTTTTTGGAAATAAACAGTTATTAAGAGTTCTATAGTGGTTCTTTTTTATTTTTATGTTTATTTAGACAATTATATTTAGATTACGTATGCTTAGAGATATATAGTTTAGGTTTTTTAATATTTTAAATGCTTGCTCGCGTCTACGGCATTTTGCGGCGTAGTCAAAGTTCTCTACGTTTTCTAAAGTCTTTTTAGTATTCTAAATACAGCGGGAAAAGAATATCTAGTGTTAAAACACTTTTTTTGGCGCCCTATTATTGAAATATTCCGTATATAGTCTCGGAACTCAATGCCGCAGTTTAGCTTGTTAGTCTTATTATCTAAACGAGCTTCAACATTAAAATGCTCACCTTTTATGACTTGTAGGTAAAAATATTTGAAACTAGTTATGACGTATTGAGAGTACGGTAAGGTTTTTATATGACGTAGAAATCGTTTTATTTCCTTTTAAAATTAAGGGTAAAAATGTACGAATACAAATTAAATCAATTAATTAATTTAATTGCTATATTTGTTATTTGTAAGGAAAAAGTTGTGTAACAACACGTTATTGTTATTTTTATATTGAGGATGAAATTAAAATATTACAATCATTTGGCACGCGCGGTGTTATGTCCCGTCATTCAACAAGCAATATCTAAAA
Organism: Heliconius melpomene melpomene; assembly: GCA_000313835.2. NCBI lineage: Eukaryota > Metazoa > Arthropoda > Insecta > Lepidoptera > Nymphalidae > Heliconius > Heliconius melpomene. The sequence continues at coordinate 25,939 of HE671617.1, read as the reverse complement.
GATTTTTAGTGGAAAGCGGAGAACGGAGTGTCCCAACACTAGGTTCTCTCGACCTGCCTTGGTATGCGGAATACAGCGTGTAAAACTATTTTCATTTTCTTGCTTTGATAACAAATGAAAGAGCGGCGTTGAGTTCCGCCACGGCATAAGTACAACACGCAATGTCTGTCTGTGCTAGGCTTTTTCTAAAAACCAAATCAAATTTCGTTCAGCAATTCAGATATTACCTATAAAACAGTATTTCAATCTAGCTTAATATAAAATTACAGTTCTATCATTACACCATCATGTGATATTAATTAGAATCAGATGCTACCCCGTTTTGGACACTTTAATAGCACTCTAATATAAGTGATTATGCACTTTACTAGAAAAGAATAAGGACTATAATTGTTTGTAGGACAATATGGATCATTTGTCGACGTGATAGCCGTCAATCAATTTAACACATCAAATGTTGCGGCACAAATATTGCTATGACAATAGGCTGGTTTCAAACTAATTCTATTTTTTTTTCTTAAATATGCTAATTTAGTTGTCAATTTTTTTCGGAAGTTCTTCATACAGTAGGATCTCAGGTTCCTTCTGCCTAACATAAATAATTTATTGCCCCGACAAGGAATCGAAGCTACAACCCTGGCGTTGAGCCACGACGGCCAAATTTTTAATTAATTTAATTTTTGTAATAGCTTACATTTATAACACGTATAAAGCCACCCTTAGGTGCATCGTTGCGAATAAACCCTCAAGGGCGTTGTACCAATCGGATATTGTAACCGAGTAACGGCCTTTGACACGCTTGAACTTTGAAGGAAACTTGTGAAACAAAAATAAATAGTTTAAATTAGCGTTAAGTTCCGCCACCCATCAAGCAATAATTATAATTTATATCAATTGTAAGTGATAAGGCGTTGGGTTCCGCCACTAGGCAAAACAATGTCTCGAAAAGTGGAGAACGAAGTATCTTAATTCTTAAAACTAGATAATCTTAGTCTGTCCTGTTTGATATTTTTTAAATAATGCAAAGCTGTTGCGAAGTTAATATTTTCCAACTAATGCGATACTCGTGAATTCGAATCTAACTTGAGGAATAAGGAGAAATGTTGATTTCCATATAAAAAATTAAGTATTGAGTGCCGTCACCCACCATGCCGTAAGTGGCAATTATTGCAGTGTATAGTCCCCAATGCGGATAAAAGAATATATACTAAGTATTTTTATTTTCCGCTCTGTTGAGACAATGCGCAGCGTTGAGTTCCGTCACGAAAGGTTTAAAATTGCCAAAAACTCTGCCAATTAGCAAAAATGACATTAAATTCATTATTTTCCTCATCTGCCCACCTAAGGCAAAATATTTTGAAAAACTTTAACACAAAATTCTGAGAAATTCATTCGTAAGTCGCTATCAAAATCATTTTGTCAATTTATTTTGAGATACCAACATTATATTTGGTTATTCACACAATAAATTGCTCCACTTCGCAGACATTTGAAGTCACTAATTGGCTTATTTATTTCACTTTGTATTCATTTAGTTTGCAAAAAATAATATTCTTTAGGTATGTGTACCACATATAGTGTTATATTTTTTCCTAATGCGATGGTTGTGAGTTTGATTCCCCATAAGGGGATTTGCCACGCGCGGCGTTGGGAATATCTTAGAAATTGGGAGAAATGTAGTGAACGGAAGTTTTAGCACTATGCTTGCTCTGACTACACTGATATGTGGGAAAGAGCGTGAAGCTTAATAAGTTACTTTGATTATTTATATTCTGCAACTAAGAAAAATGCGCGAGGTTGTAAAAATAAATAAAATCCAAACTTTCCATCGCCAAAATTAGATTAGAGAAAGACTTCCAATAATTTCCTTGAATAATCTATGTAATTCTAATTATAACACACCAGGCGTAACTGACCATGCCCTGAATCAGGTATATCGATTACACACGCAATTAATTTCTCCTTTTATATACATTGTACTTAGAACCTTGCCATATCAACCTGTCGATGTGTTTGAACTACATAATCGTTTTTTTAACTTGTTAGTAAATATATGTATAAAAAGAAGGTAAAAATTATTGTTTTTATTCATCTTCACATTATACTCCCATGTAGCAGGGTAGGCTGAGGGAGCCTAGTGGTAAGACACTCCGCTGCCCACTTTCCTCTGAATTCTAGGGCAAAGTGTTTTAAACAAGTGAAAATATTAAATATTTCCATTCCTTAAGTGGGCATCGAACGCACAGCCTGCCGCATTTACAGTCAAACACTTGTGCCCCTGCTCTACGACTGGCCTCTTTACTAAGAAAACCGAATATAAATTCTAATTACATTATTTTATACTTTATGTATTTTACTAAGCTTAATAGAATGAATGAAGTATGTAATAAATTATTAAAGGCCTAGTTAATAGTGCTCATATAAGACCTAATGTGTAAATACTTGTTTAGAAGTCAGTTTATATCAAGTTATTTGCTTTGATCGTAATTATTATTTATATTACGAAATATATGCTTTAATTATAAAGTCTATAGATACTAATAGTTGAATATCATTAATAATATATTTTTATGGACATATTATTTTAATGGTAACATTAATAACACTAGGTTCTCTTTTCTGCTTTACTTTCTCATGTGACCAGAGCGAGCATATGAAAATAGTTCATTCCCCTAAGTAGGAAATGAACACACAATCTTCGCATTTATAATCGCCAATAATTAAAAATAAAAAAAAACCAATGCTAAACTAAGGCGTGGTAAATTCCTCTTACATAAGAGATCCGTCCGCTTTTTTCTTATAAGACTCCCGAGAAGGCCAATCAAACATCAATGTCGACAAACAATACAAATAGTTTTTAGGCTCTTGACATTGACGGGCTATTAGTCCTAAAAAGTCATATGATTTCCATTCAATTGAACGATTATTATTAATTGTAAAATAATTCGCTGATATTAGATACATTAATAAAGGCAGCAGTGGACGTAAAACTGGCTGTGGTGATGATGATGATGATGATGATTACATTGAAACCTAAGTTGATATCAGGTGTTAATCTTGTCGCAGAGAAAGGAATTCGGAATAGTGCCTGGGACTTGCGCCACAAGTGAAGGCTTTAGAGCCATACATTACATTAATATCTATCTATACCTATGCTCTGTCCTAATATTAGAAAGCCAGAGACATTTTTTTGCCTCATTACTAGAGCGAGGAAAACCACCGAACACACAACCTTTAGGTTTACAGTCGTACAGTTGTGCCCCTGCGCCACGACGTGCTGGCAACATTACTTAAATTATTATTGTTTATTAGTGCTAAGATATAAGGTAATTTACTTTGATGATGCAGAGATTCATGTAACATCTAAAGGATAAATAATTTCATTGTTTTATTTTTATGAACGATGAACACGAACATAACAATGTTGTAAATTCTACAATTTAAGCTTAAATAAACTAGGAAAATATTGCACCTACATACGTTTAAGGTCATCGAGGCAGTTCTCCGAATGAAAAAATATTTTAAAAAATACATAATTTAAAAAAACATGCTTTTACCGTACGTTAAAAAGTATAAACCCTAAATACGGTCTACTATTCGGCTCCAGAACAGCTACACCAAGTGGTTGTCAGGTTCATAAGCCGAAAGAGGTTTAACAATAATCTTATAATTTTACAAAAATTAAATTCTTAGAAACCTTCATCGTGACGGAGTATATAGTATATAGCCTTCATCGTGGACTACCTACCCCAAAAATATACTTTTTCTATTCGAACCAGATGTTCCTGAGATTCGCGCGTACAACCAAACCAACTGTTCGACTACGAGATATTAATATAAATGTATATAGTACGGTACAGTAAACTTATGAAGGTCACTGTCAATGTCTACAGAACAATAGATTGTTTTGCATTGGTGAGATGAAACGATGTTTCCAACACGATTCTGGTACTCATAACAATACCTAATGATATAAACTTAATTCTATACATTTTCAAAGAAAATAATTCTATTAAACGTTTCTATTTACAGTTGGTATCTCATATTGTACTAAATGACTGTAGGTAAAAATTCCACTTAGCCCCCATAACATTCCCTATATTGTGGAGGGAAGGAATCTGATTGGGCGTAGTGCGGCGTTAAGTTCCGCCAACCAACTCCCTCTAGATAGGTAAAACGTGAAGACTGATCACCATTTTTTGTTTACTTTTTTTAGTTCATCACAAAATTTTGGTTAAAGATTGAATAAAATTACTACACTCATACATTAGCTGTTAAGTATTTAAAAGTAATTTAATTAACTTCTCAATAAAGTTATTAAAATCATCTTCACAATACCTAAAATAAAATAAATAAAAAAAACATGAATTCTATAAATAAACAAACATATATAAACGTCAAGTGAAAGCTAATGGCACTCTTCCGTACACTATGTGCTCTAGATATTGGCACCACGCGATCGTGAGTAGAGTAGCAATGTGCGTTGGAAAATACATGTATGGTAATATTTTGTTCTTGTTTATTTTTAAGTATATTTTAAAACCGTCGTAGCGTCTGCGTGTAAAGCGACAAACAGCGTATTTTTTCTCTCTTTCTAGTTACTTTTTACTTAAAACTACAATCAATTAGGCAAAAATATTTTGAAATGTTTCAGCTTCATGCTGTCTCCCGTATATAGAGGAAAAACAAAAAAAAATACTGGCTACACCATTTTTTTAATTACACATTTTCAAAAGAAAAAATATCCACAAAGACTGAAATATTTGTTGACACTACTGGTATAATTATATAATGTCATAATGTGGGCTAGAATATTCTACTGATGTTAAAGGATAGTAGGTAAATTTCACAATTCTTTCTATTTCCATATCCTATAATCTATATATATAAAAGGACTTGTCCTCACTGACTGAGGTAAGACGCACGCACAGCCGTAACCGCTGTGCGTAGAAACGTGAAATTTGGACAGATATTTACTTTCGTAGTCTGGACATCCACTAAGAAGGGATTTTGAAAAATTTTTACCCTAAAGGGGTGAAATAGGGGTTCAAAGTTTGTATGGAAAAAAAATTAAATCGGCACCGATTTTTATAAAATTTGAAATTTAGATTTTTAAAAGTATTTAATTGAACACGTGTTTCATCGTTTTCTAGAATTCTCCCCCTAAGGGCGCAAATAAGGGGTTGAAAGTTTGTATAGATTTTTTTTAAATCGGCACCAATTTTTATAAAATTTGAAATTCAGACTCTTAAAAGTATTTTAATTGAACATATGTTTCATGGTTTTCTAGAATTCTTCCCCTAAGGGTGCAAATAAGGGGTTGAAAGTTTGTATGGAAAAATCTTTAAAACGCCACCGATTATTATAAAATTTTTAATTTAGACTCTTAAAAATATTTAATTGAACATGTGTTTCATGGTTTTCTAGAATTCACCCTCTAAGGGTGCAAATAAGGGGTTGAAAGTTTGTATGGAAAAATATTAAATCGCCACCGATTTTTATAAAATTTGAAATTTAGACTCTTAAAAATATTTCATTGAACACAGTTTCATGGGTTATTAGAATTCACCCTTAAATACGCAAGCGAAGCTGCGCGCGTCCGCTAGTTATGTATATAACAGAGGAGACAAAGGGGGCCTAGTATTGTGATTCTTACCTTCCTTCCTTCCTCAATTTTCAACATCGGCAACGCCGTGCTAGAACTATCGACGAGTGCAGTACGATGGTCTTAATATCAAAATTATATTTATATGGCATAAGTCTTTTTGGCTATTCTATAATATTCTCTTTTCCATTCCATTTTCTTTTGCTCCGGTAACGAGGCAAAGCGACGTGTTGCGTTCGTGCCACTCAACACGCCACGTCGTTAGAATTCGGCGGAAAGTGGGGAACGGCATCTGAAGATCGATCTCAGACTTGAGAGCGATTTATAAATAAGAGTCTAAATTCCCTCTGCATTAGGCTCTGCTAAAAATATTATTTTTTAAAAGCCAAGGGCAATTGAAAAGTGTCATTTAATTAAATAATTTCCACCTAAAGTGTAACACGAGTGTTAAGAACGTGGACTTGCATATAGCATTATCATCTACGTATATGATGATATCGCGTGATTATCGTGCAGTGTTGCATGACCGATTAATAAGTGAAACTCATGACTACGGTGAAGGTCAAGAGTTCAGCTCCCGCTCAGGGTAAATATTTTTAGCATTAATGCTTATAAGATCGTGACAATATAAAACATTTAGCGCTTTTAGAATTGGTTAAAGAATATAAAGTATTGTAGAAGGTAATACAATATGGCCAAAAATACTATTTTTAGTTGTATCCTGCACATGACAGGGTACAGTTGGAACTTTTAGACTTTGCGTGTTGAGTATTGGAATTCAACACTGAGTTTTGTCTTGTTACCAGAGTTTCAACATTCTTGAAGACATAATTAACTTTCAGTTTCGTTATTGTTATTCTATTACATGTACTCGGGTCTTTGGCATCTTAATAAGCAATTTCTAATAAATAGAGCGTACATATCAAATTTTAATAGAAAAATATAGATTTTAGTGATTATGTTGTTACTATATTGAGGCTATCGTGCCGCGACAAAGCGTCTGATTTAACCATTTGGACTGTAAACGGCGGTTGTCGGTTCCCACTAGGAGAATGTGAAAAGCGCGGCGTTAAGTTTCAAAAATAAGTGGTAAGACATTCCGCTTCGTCCTTTTCGCAATATTTTAAACGAATTTTAAAAATATGTTGTAAAAGAGGAAGCGGAATGATTTACTAGTATTTAGTCTCTTGCTATTTTTTTTAAATAATTATCCGTATTTATGCTGTGTAGTAAAAAAAAATATTTTTCTATTTGCTAGTTTTTGGACATTACACACTTTATAAAAAAAACTATTATCTGAATGTCATCAAATTATTTATATCGAACCCGCAAAAAAATCTTTATTCATAAATTTCTCCACTATGCCACAATGGCGCTATATTAATTAATTTTTAATTTATCTTATTACACTTGATGACCCAACATTGTTTATAAAATAAATACCGACAATTCAAGAATAATTACTTTTGAACAATCACATTGTAGGTATAAGGAAAATCATTTATAACAACAACTTGTAATTTTGATCTAAAAACATCGAATTATTTTTATAATGAAATATGAAATACAAGTTTTTCTATGGCTTCAAGGATAAAGGTTCTTTAATTTATAATTGATCTTAAAGTGATTATATATTTTATACTAGTATTTAACTGTGGCTTTGCCCGTGTGGCCAAAAAATAAAAAGAAATGAAAAGAAATTCGAAATAAAATCGAATTTGTTGATACACAGTAAGTTTCCACGGTGAAGCTGACCGTAATGCCTAAAACATGATGTTATATAGTGTATAGGCTTTCTTTATAAGTGGACAATCCAATACTAAAGAATTTATCAATTCGAAAAAGTACTTCCTGTGGTTAGGGCATTCAACAAAAAACAATTTTAGTTATTTTAGTAATAGAGTGAATTATAACGAATACATAATAAAAAAATATATAGATACCTACTTCAAAGTTTCAACGTCTTTTTCATAATTTTGAAATGCTGTAACCAGGGGTTCATATAATTCGATATATTCCAAAATTATTATTTAAGTATACGCAAATAAAGTCACGGGCTACGAGTCGATTAGTATAAACATAAAACTTACCTTTACTAATTGTCCAAAACTGTGTATTCCATAATAACACTGCAAGATATTCAATAATTTATTTTACTCAATCAATAAAATGCATAAAAATACTTCATTTAAAGACCTTGTTTTTTAACATAACCTTAAAGTTATTCGCGCCAATTTAAATTATTATATGTACGTGCATTCCGTACGTTCGCGCCATTTAGACTGACGTGACACTGGATGTAAGTTATACTGCCGCAAAATAAATGTTTTTTTTTGTGCAATACTTATTACATAAAATACTGTTTTGTTTTCCTTTTTTATTCATTAAAAAAAATTGTGGCTTTTGAAATTTTTATTTTTTTGCTGGCACTTATGTTTTTACTGTTAAAATGATTGTAAAAAATATCAGACTAATAAAGTTTCTTAAGCTTCAACTTTGCTGTATCATAAAGAACTCTAAATTTATTTTTTAAATAAATAGATATCGAACAGGTTCGTGAACAAACCTCATTAATCTGATTTAGTAAAGTACAAAAAAATAAACAATATTTTACTTCTCTTTGTTTTCCAGTTTCACTCTGTATCCCGCTCAAAGCAATATAGGCAGAGTGAAATTATACGCTGAACGATGTACCTGTCAACAACGGCGTTGTCATTTTTTAAATTTATAATTTAAAAAAGTCAGATGTACAGAAAGAACAAATTATTTTTATTTTTAATATGTATATAACTTGTTATTTCTCTTCACAAATTATACAGATTAATGTCTTACAATTACTTACTGATCGATGATTGTCTAGTTCAAATAATGTGTGCATTGTCTTAAGAGCATGACGAAAATTATTAATTGTTTTATTTGTGGTTTGAAATAGTGATTTTTTAAAAATAGAAATGTAATAAATATGAAGCAATAATTTTTGTGTCAAAAATGTTAGTTTGCTTAGTACGGTGAGATGACGTCATATACTAATAATACCATACTAAGTTATCCAAACTAGAAAAGGACCACAAATATTTATATATTCAATTAACATTCATTTTTACTTCTGTCTATGGAAGTGATATATGTTATATTGTAAAACTTTAATATTTATTATCAAAAGCAGTATAGAAATTCATGGTGTAGAGGTACAAACGTGCAACTGTAAATCAACATATTGTGGGTTCGATTTCCACTCGAGGAAATGAAATATTTTATATTTTCGTTTACTCGCTCTACCAGGGCCGCCGCGCTTTGCCTCGTTGGTAACAAGTTGAGTTCCGCCACTCAACACGCAATACCTGCAGAATTTGGCAGAAAGTAGGGAACGAAAGTGTCTTGATGGGAACATGTCTTCACTAGGCTTCTGCACTAGGCGAACTACAGCGTGGAAGCTACAAAAAAGAAAAGAATAACTTAGAGAAATAATTGTTGTGCTCTGTAATTGCACTCGTTAACGTCTCAGGAAACATGTTTTCAAGGTGTAACTGAAAATCAGCCATGCATGAGATGTTAGCATCAGGCATCATTAACTGAGTTAGACCTTTTGCCATTGTTTTAATTTAAAAATAAATCTATTATACTGTTCTGTTCTTTTATGGCTATAACAAGGTTATTTAGGTTTCGCTTTTTTCGACGGTAGGCACAGGGGATCTAGACCTGTTAACTTCCGCGAAGACTGACTTCGTTCCTCATTGTTCGCCGAATTCTAGAGTTATTCCGTGTTGAGTGACGGAACTCAAAGCCGCGCTTTGCCCCGACACCAGAGCGAAGAAATGGAAATATGGATATAGGTGGATAAATAGTTCATTCTCTCGAGTGGGGATCAATCCCACAACCCTGCCACCCAGTGTCCCTGCGCCACGAGTGGCCTGGTTATTGTAATAACTCTGTGATTTTAATATATTTATTTATTTGGATATTTATATAATGTTAAATGTAAATGAATACTTTTCTTGTTCTTCTAGTGTTTATGATAGCGCGGATAGTGATGTCGATTCTGATTCAGAACCACTCTATGATAAGCTGTCGAAAACTTTTAACAATAATTGTTCTTCAACCCTCTCCCTAGTGCATATTAACGCGCAGAGTGTTCCGGCTCACCATTCCGACATTCTCGCTTCCTTTAGCTCCGGCGTAGTTGACTGCATACTTATATCCGAGACCTGGCTGAAACCATCGCTTTCATCTGTTTCCTATTCTCTTCCTGGCTATCAGCTATATCGCAATGACCGCACTGGCAGGGGCGGTGGTGGCGTTGGTATTTACCTCCGTGACTACATTCCCGCTAGTGTCGTCTTTTGCTCTTCACCCCATCCTGACGGCTCACTAGAATGTCTTTTTTAGAGTTGACCTTGCGTCATACTAAAGTACTGGTCGGAGTCCTGTACTCCCCCAATTATCAAATCGATTATTTTAACACTTTGGACGGCATTCTTGAGAACCTTCGACCCCTCTACGAACACATGATTTGCATGGGTGATTTAAATACGTGTCTTTTAAAAATGATCGTAGAACTCATCTACTAAAGGCACTAAACGAGTCCTATAATTTACACCTTTTACCTATGTCTTCCCCTACTCATTACTTTCCTAATTGTAGACCTTCTCTTCTTGATCTTATTTCAGTCTCTAACCCTATACTTGTTTCTTCTCACGGTCAAATGACCGCTCCGTTCTCCTTTCACGATCTTATTTTTCTATCATATAAACTTCGTCCACCCAAGGTTAGAGGCAAAATTCATTTTCTGCGTAGTTTTAAGCATATGGATCTTGATCGCCTAAGGGAGGATGTGAGGAACATCGACTGGTCTTCCGTTATGTCGTCTATGAATATTGACACGATGGTACAATCTTTAACTACTGAACTGATTAACATTTACAACATCCATGCCCCTGTAAGACCAGTTCGTATGAAGCATGCGCCTGCCCCCTGGTTAACACAAGTTATCAAGAATACAATGGCTAAGCGTGACAGAGCAAAATTAAAAAACAAAAAATCTCCTTCGCCAGAAAATCTTTCAACCTATAAAAAACTGCGTAACATCTGCAACAGAATGTGTAGGGATGCTAAACGTCG